>JAJHZJ010000120.1:297500-762500 GCA_023548195.1 Bettongia penicillata ogilbyi | reverse complement strand
AGACCACCTCAAGATCTTTCCCATGGACTTTCTGTATACAACTTCCATCTTGCCTCCATGAAGGCACTCACATTCAATTCAGCTCAGGCTCTATCTAGCTGAGATTCTATCTGGCACACTTGTTAATACAAGTGTTACAAATGCTTAGGCTCCTTAAAACAGTCAACTCAATATGGTGAATCTTTAATAAATTTTGCTTTTCTTTGACTTTAAAATAAAAAGTTGCTCCTCGATTCCCACATCAAGTAGGAAATCTTCAACGGTCAAAAAATAAAGGAAATTTCTACTGCTTCATCAGCCCAAAACATAAACGAAGCAAATGACCTTTCTTACAAACTAAGATGCAAATATTAAATGGTAAATATTAAGTTTACAATAAAATATTAAAATATTAATATTAAACGGTAAATATTAAAAAGTTATCAATTCCACCTTCCAATAAAATCTCCAGAGATCAATGAAAATCCCTTAAATAGTACCAAACACCATATGGTCACTCAACTATTAAACAACTACTAATATCAATATAACATTTAAAAAATATTTAATATAGGTACATTGCCCATATTATTTTAAAAAAAAAACTGTAGCTTTTTTAAAAGGCTGAAAGATTGAATAAAATGATAAAAAATAAACTCTGAACAAATTGGAAAGCAGAGTGAAAATGAGATTCCATTACAGCCTAACCATATACCTCCAATACTGCAGTGGCCAAGAGAAGATTTTTAATAAAGCTTCAGTACCCGAACTGCTCTATCAGATACCCGCACTGTACTTTTGGTCCCTATCCTCGCCCCCAACCTCTAATACTTTGGTCCTTCCATAAATAAACAACTTAACCACATAAAGTATATTCCAGGAAAGACAGGATCAGAGAAAGTCTAGTGGAGGTGCATTAACCTCCCAATCCCCAAGTGCAATTGTTCCAAGTCTCCCAGGCAACCAGAAATCCCAAGGTTTTGCCTAATTTAACAAGTATATGCATTCACTTTTAAACATTTTTGTCTCACTCTTAGAAAACACAGTTAAACAACAAATGCTAATGAAATTACAAGTTACTGATGAAAATACCTTACTGTAGAAAAACTGAATTTTTTATAGATTCCCTGGCATTTTATTTTAATTCTCTCACTTAAATTACTATCATTACCCTCCATTCAAAAATAAACAACTCACCAGTGACCAGTTAAATGACACAGGGAAGTGTTTGGGAAACACAATAAAGCAAATAGCAATTACAAAATAAAAACGTTAATGATTACTCAGTATCAAAAATCTCTCTTGACATAAAATTCTTCTTTGCAGATAATTTCCCATTTATTGTTTACTTCTATGTAAATGAGATCCTCTACAGTAGCAGGTTCTTATAAGTCTGAACAGCTGAACTTTTCTATTTTCTGCTAAGTCAATTTATGTCTCCATCTTCAGTATCACAAGCTTGTTACCAACAAAGAATAACACACCCTACAAATTAGAAACAAATATCACCATCATTTAAACAATGAACTGAAAGATGTGCACCTGATAAAAATGTGTTGAATTAGCAAATGTCCAAAAAAAATTAATCAAAGGACACTAAAAATCAATAGAAGAGGACATACTTAAAAAATCAACAATGCTTCCTTTATGCAATTTCTTACCATTTGCCATTTTACACACTTAGCTTGCTAAGTGGAACTTGAAGCCTACTGAACAATTTTTAAGTTAAAGAATTAGATAACACAAGTGTGAGGAAATCAATAACAAATAAGAAAGAATCAATGGTCAATAATTAGTAAGTCATCATTAATCCTGGGTTACTCAATCAGGCTGTGAATTTTTATATAGTTAAATTCATTAAGGAAAATAATTCTCATGAGAAAATAGAAATTTCTATGATCTTTGCTTTTTCTTCTTTTTAAATTACAGTAAAACAAGTAAATAGTAGATAATCTAATACAGTAAACCAACTTGTCTATACCATTATCTTATATTCTTTGTTAACCACTAACTTTTTTAGTCCATTTTTATCTGTACCTTTCTTAATGAGGATTGAATTTTAGGAAGTAATTCAACTAATGAACTTAAATTTGTTTCTTTGGAGATCCCATGATTCATCTCATCAACTGAACTGTAATGTCAACAAATGTAGAAACACAGAGATACACTGTGGCATCATTCTCAGTAACCACAGGTTCACACACTGACTATATAAAGGAAAATGGGATTTAAATTCAGTAGCAAATGTGACTAAAGAATAACCTGTACCACAACAGGTCGTTCTAGAAGTCACAACTTGCTAAGTTTTCCCGATATTAAAAGCCATGAAGAACTATGAGGCCCAGTCTCCTAACTGTAGACAATACGAGGTTTTAAGGACGGTGAACACTTATCATAAAGGAGTCTCCTGAAATACTGGATAAGACTAAGTCCTTTAGGAAGCAGAACTGGACTGAACGGACCCAGAGGAGTCAGTCACAGAGCTCATAGCCAAACTAGGGCTCTGCTCCCATTCCTGACACATGCCCTCCAGCTGTGGAGCTGTAAATGAGCTGCAGCCCAGAGTCCACCTCCGAGTCGGAGGATTCAACCCAACGACAACATCACCGGCTCTGTCTCTGCCATGGCAGACTCACGGTGAGGCATCTTTGCACCTTCACGACGGCGGACACGTGAGTAATTAACCATTTGGGACCTTACTGTCCGTCCCGCGAAGGGCCGGCCTCCGTAGGTCACGCCTTTTAAAACCTCCGCCTACCACATCCCCCTTGGGGCACAAGCAGCTCCGCACCTGGGACACCTGTGGGACCGCCAGCCCTCACTTCGTCCGACTCCCCGTCTCACCCCGGAACAGCTGGCTCCTCCGGGGACCCCATCCTCCCGGCTCCTCGGGTGCCGGCCCTCCTCCGTGACCCGCTTTCCGACCAATCCCAGAAACGACTCCCAGGCCAAAACGTCAACGAACGCCCGGTTCGGCCCGACGACACGGCGAGGCCCGCCGCTCCTGGGCCGGGCCGCCCCCTCCGAGCCGCCGCGACAGTCCGGGGAGGCCGCGGCCGCGGTGCGGGGGTTCCCTTCGGGCCTTTCCCCGGCCGCCGTCCCGCACCGAGCGTCCCGCCGCCGCTCCCCGCGCCGTCCCCGCAGCCGCCGGCCGGGGCTCCGCGCCGCCAGGAGGGAGCCGTCAGGGGCCCGGCGGGGAGCCCCGGGGGAGGGAGCGCTCGGCAGCAGAGACGCAACTCCCGGCAGCGCGGGGGCGGCAAAGGTGCGGGGAGGGAAACTTGCGCCGCGGACCCCCGCAAGGGCCGTTCCGGGCGCCCGGCACTTTCCTCTCCCCCGCCCCGGCGGAGGGTTGGGCCGCGAGGTGCCGCAGAAGGAGCCGGGGGGGAGCGCCCGTCGCCGTTCGCCAGCACCGCCGCCGCGGCGGGCCGGGCCGGGTCCGGCGCGCGCCTCCAGCATCCCGGGCCGGCGCGCGCGCTCCCGCGCCCCCTCCCCCGCTCCCCTCCCCCGCGCCGCGGGCTCCTCTGCCCAGCGTTCCGGCCGCCCGTGCGCGCCCCCCCCCGCGCGCTCCTCCGCCCGCGGCTTGGCGCCTCCGCCCGCGCTCCCGCCTCGCGCCCGCTCCCGCCCTTTGATTTTCCCTCGGCAAAGTTGAGGGGGCGCGGGGGGGCCGGCCGGAGGCTCGGCCTGTCGCCCGCGGCCCCGGTGCCCGGCGCTGCCCCGGGCGCGCGGCCCCCCGCGCCGCCGCCCCCTCAGGCCGCCTCGGGAGCCGGCCGGGCGGGAAGGCCCAGCGGCGGCGGCCCCGCGCTTACCTGCCGGGAGTTGGGGCTTTTTCTTTTTCCTTCTTCCTGCCTCCCCGCTCCGGGCCGCCTCGCGGCTCTCCTTCCTGCTGGGCGGGGAGGCGCGGAGCCGGGCGGGCGGCCGGGCCGGGCTGGGCTGCGCGGCGAGCGCGGCGCTGCTCACCCCTCCCCGCCCCCCTCCCTCCGCCCCGCGCTCCGGCGGTGGCGGCGGCAGCGGCGGCGGCGCTCCGCTCTCCGCCTCATTCCAATATGGCACGGCCGCGCAGGGCGCATGCGCCCGCCGCCCCTCGGCTCCCCCCGCCCCGGCTCCCCCCACCCCACCCCGCGCCGGCTCCCCGATTGCGGCCGCCCTCGCCCCCGGCATCGCCAGCCCTTCGCCCCTCGCGTGGGTCTCTGCCCCGGCCTCGGCCTTCCCCCCTGCCACGTGCGCTGGGGCTGGCTGTGCCCCCCCAGGGCTGGACCCCGCCGCCCCTGCGGACCGCCTCCCACCCCCTGGGCACACGGTCCCCGCAGTCCGGGGGTGGGGGCACCCCGGGGCACAGAATGGGCACGTGCTCCTCTTTTTACGGTCGATCGTTTATTTTCGCCGTTTTCGCAAACCCGAGCCCCTCCAGGTGCCGGTGCCACCGCGCCCGCTCCCCGAAACCCACCAGCTGGCGGGGACTCGCCCCTGCCCGAGCCGCGGGCTGCGCTGCCCCGGACGGCGCCGCACTCGGTGCCCCTAGGAAGCGCCGGGACACCCCGCGGCCCGAGTTGGAGAAAGTTGGGTGGAGGGGCACCGACGGATACCCGAGGCGAAGCTGCCGAGAGTGGAGGCAGGGAGGTCCCCGTGGGAGCCATCACCGCTCCCCGCCCCCTCCCCCGGCGCGCCCAGCCGCCCCCCGCTCTTCACGGCGGACCCCAGGAGGCCGCGTCCCCCCCGACCCGAGGGGAGAAAGCGCGGCTCCAGACGGGCCGCAGTGCGGGCGCACGCGGGAGGCGCGCGGCTCCCTCCTTCCCCGGAGGAGGCTCGAGCTGGCACAGCAGGTCCCCAGAATCGCGGCCCGAGCCGCCGGCCAAGAGAGCCGCTGCTCCCACGAGTCCCCGGAGCCTGCGGGGCCGCACCTCCCCGAGGGAGCCGAGCGGGGCGCGCTCGAAAGCTCGGGCTCGGCCTGCCCGGAGCCCCCTCTCCCGCCCGGATGCCAGCCAGCCCTGCGGGCACGCCCAACACCCGAGCCCCCGCCGCTGGGAAGCAGTCCTCGGGCGCGCCAGATTGGGCTTGCCCCCACCCGCCTGAGGCCCGAGTGTGTTTACCGCGGAGAAGCTGCTCCGGACGCCCGTGCCTGTGCCGGGGTAGCGGTAAAGTGGCAGCGCTGGGCCGAGGGACTGGATGGGAAGAGACTGGGCTCCCTCCGCTCCCCTGCCGCTTCTCCTCCGGGGCAGCCGGGGGGCCCAGGGGGTGCCAACCTGGTGCTGGAGAGATCTCCGCACACCACTCCGCAGGCGAAAACCCAGCCTTCCGTGACCGAGAGAGTGGGTCCGGGTCCGACACAAAGCCCTTTGGAGTATTCCAGGCCACTTTGATTCGCGCAGCTCCGGGAGAGAGAAAGGTTCTACTTTAAACTTCTAGGGCCTGATCACTTGCCTCCCTTTTTCAGATCGCGGGGGCACCAAATTTACCTCTGAGAGAATAAGCCCTTCGGTTCCTGTGGGTGTCAAGTAGGATCTAAAAGGGGCTCACGCAGAAACTTTTCTCATTCTTTCACCTGTTCCTTCCCCAGCAATAATGACTACTTAAGGAGAGAGTAATTGCTTAATTTGAGAATCACAGAGTATTGGAGCAGGGGCCAACATCTGAAAACTGAAGACCAGAGAGAAAAGGACTTGCCAAAATCACATCCAGCGACTTAAGAGTCAGAACTGGAAAGCAGGCCTTCAGACTCTTAGTCCCGTGCTATTTCCACCCTACCACTTAAGTACTGAACTTTGCCAAACCTGGAACAAGTGAGATGACCAGCAAAACTGGCCTCAGAAACCAACAAACCAACACACCGCATGTGCCTATGTCTGTGCTGAGCAGTGTAGGAAGGGCAAAGAAGTCTAGGGAAACTGACCAGAACTTACCTCTTCCATAGATACACTTAAGATGCAACAGTTTCCTCTTGCTTGCTGGAATCTTTTTTGTCTAGGGTTGCGTTTTTCCTACCAGACGGTGGCCAAAATCCAGCCTGAAAAATAAAAGGACAAAGGATGTTCAGGAAGGAGGAAATTCAACAATGTCATGTTGTTCCTGCATAGCTGAGGCCAGTCTCAGCTGGTCCTTGTAGCCTGAGAGATCTTCCCAGCAAATTTCAGTCTGGTTCATCTCCCTGCCTCCAAGAAAGACAAAGTACCTAGGAACTAAATACTGCCTTTGTACCTAATGATTTTCAGAGGAAGGAGTTCCAAATTTTCTTTGTAATCTATTTCTATGTTTAAGGACATAGAAAATTGATTTTAGTTATCCTGAATTATTCTTATGGTTTAATTTTCTTTATACTCTTTTAGCCCTTAGAAGAAAGGAAAAACTGGGTAACTCACTCGCCTCCCATGCCCTGGAGGGAGCAGAGAGACCAGAGTAACCCCTAGTAACAGATACAGTGAAGCAAAACAAATTTCCACATTTACCTTGTCTAAAAATGTGCATCTCATTCTGTATATTTAGTCCATTACCTCTCTGTCAACAGTTGGACCATATTCTTTATTACCATTCCCCTGGAGTCATGGTTGATCAGCTCATTCAAAATTGTTCATTTTTAGAATACCATTTTTATAGCATATATTGTTCTAGTTCCGCTCACTTCAGTCTGCATCAGTTCATACAAGTGTTCCCAGATTTCTCTCACACTTTCATCATTTCTTACATCACAGTAATATTACATTCAAATGCCATAATTTTCATCCATTCCTCAACTGATGGACATGCCATTAATTTCTACAGTTCTTTATCACTCCAAAAAGACCTGCTACAAATATAGTTGTACGTAAAGGTCCTTTTCCTCTTTCTTCCATCTTATTGGTGAATAGGCCTAGAATCAGTGGCCTGATATCAGTGAGTCAAAGGCTATACCCAGTTTAGTACCTTTGGGGACATGTTTCAAGGTTGCTTTCCAGAATTGCTGAACCAAAATTCACAGCTCCACTATCAACGAGCTTATTTTTCTGCAACCCATCCATTTTTCTTGTATCATTTCCTCCTTTGCCAATTTGATGAGTATGAGGTACATTGTCATTCTGTTGGTCATTTGGAGCATTTTTTCTCGTGTGACTGAAGATAACTTGGGTTTCTTGAGAACTGCCTATTCATATATTTGAATTGTTATCAATTAGGAAATGACTTCACAGATTCCTGAATTTCCACCCTGCTCTAAGGATACAGAAAAACCTTCCAAACTACTGTTTGACTTGTATCCTGCTTTCATCCAAGTAACTAATAGCTAATAATTATATAGTGGTCTAAGATTTGTGAATCATTTTACATATAGTATCTTATTTGATTCTCACTAGAGCTCTGGGAGGTAATTGCTTCTGTTATCCTCATTTCACAGATGAAGGCCAAAAAGGTAAATGACTTGTCCAGGGTCACTCAGCTTGTAATTGTCTCAGGCTAGATTTGAATTCAGATTTTCCTGACCCTATATACACTCCACTACTTGCCTACCTCCAGAAGTGAAAATCAGCCCCAACCAATCCAGGCAGGAGTTTAGACATCTTCCTAGATCTCTGGTTCCTGGGCTGTGGTGTTATTTTCCTTATGTTTGTACAAGTCTCAGCTTTCTTCAGACCAGTAAATGAATCATCATATTCATTAGTTCCCTGTCAGTTTCCTGAGACCAGAAACTAGGTGGGTTTTCATTTTTGTTTCCCTCACAGGAGTTCAGGTTGCATGCTAGATGATTAATAAATGTTCATTGAATTTAATCAACTTACATGCCATAGCAGTTTATTTTGAGTTGGCCACAAGAGCTCCCAGCAAGAATGCCAGAGGACTGAGTAGAACCAGCTTTTAGCAAATACAGAGAAGGATGATTTTGCAATCACCTGCATAGAGTATATGATGTTTCTCCTATCACAGCTGCACAACAGCTGGTAGTCATGCTCAAAGTCAGGCCAACCTCCCTCTTAGAAGAGAAGGGACAAGGTGAAAGAGCTCAAGAAGTGGCCTTCTCCTCTGGTATGTTATCAAGGAGAGTGAAGATTGAGCTTTGTGGGGAAAAGAGAAGGATCCGAAGAGGAAGAGAAGAATCCTGACCTGTGCCAGGAAGTTGAAGGGCGTGTTATTCAGCAGAGAAAGGAAAGAAAAATGAGAGAAGATTTCGAGCTATGGAAGAGGTATGAAGTGAAACTAGCTCTGTAGGATTTTTGAACTGAAGTGTGGATGACAACGCATCATCCAGTGAGAATGTGGTTTCCAAACTTTATGTAGCCTGACTCTTTCCTTTTTCTACTAACAACAGCAACAACAAAAAACCTCATGATCCTACATTGTCATCAATAGGAATGGATGAAATCACACTAAGAATGTGAATATGAAGGGGAAAGAGGGTTTGGAATAACCACTGTGGTGAATGGGATGGCTAAGCAATTAGAAATAAAAGAATGGCTATACTTACAAGCCTGTTTGAGATTTTCTGTTGTTATGACCCCATTTGAGGTTTTCTTGGTAAAGGTACTGGTGGGGTTTGTCATTTCCTTCTCTGCTCATTCTACAGATGAGGAAACTGAGGCAAACAAGACTAAGTGACTGCCCAGAGTCACACAGAAGCCAGGTTTGAACTTGTGAAGATGAATCATTCTGATTCCAAGGTCAGTGCTCTATCCACTTCACCACCTAACTGCCTGCCATTTGAGATTAGATGACATAAACTTTGAGTGGTCTCAGCACAATTGAAGACATCCTCCCATTACATGCATTGGTACTTCAAAGGAAGCACATAGTAGGAGTAATCAAAAGAGGCAGGGGTGGGGTTTGGATATTCATGAGTGCCAGTAATACAGCGGAGCAGAGAATATGAGAATAGAAGACTGGAAAGTTGAATTGGTTCACTGGAGTCAAGATCGGCAATGGAGGAGACAGCACAGGGCTGAAGACCTTGGAAAGTACTGATGATGAAGGGGTTAGATGTCTGAGCATTAGGATGTGTAAAGCACAGAGATGGGATAATAGAAGATTATCAGTCATGTAGAAAGTGAGGCTTGAGCTCAGTCTTGAAAGAAGTCAGGGACTCAAAGACACAGAAGTGAGAAAGGATGGAGAGTCATCAAGGCAAATGCACGGAAACAGGAACAGAAGAGCACGTCCAAGCAACAGTAAGAAGTTCAATTAAATGTGCAGGGAACACAATTCCCCAGTGGGTGGGAATTGTGAAAGGCTTTGTAACTGCTCTTAGAAGTAATAATGATTTAGCAGCATTTATTTATTACTTAGAAGTAATAGTTTATTGAGTAGGAGAGTGACGTGACTATAGGGTTAGAGATTTAGAGACAGAGGGAGTTTTGAAGTGATCTGGTCCAACCTTCTTTACTGTTGAGGAAACTGATGCTCAGCGAGGTATAGTGACTTGCCCAGGAAAACATAGGTAATAACTGGCAGTCCCTGGATTTGACCTAAGTGCTCTGATTTCAGATCTGGTCTGGATATGTAAATAAATTCTTTAGTTCACCCACAAATAGTTCATCCTTTGTATACCTTGAGGACAGGGACTGGTTTTCATTTTGTCTTTGAAGTGTCTTGTATAGTATAGTGTACACTTAATAAATGTTTGTTGGGTTATTTTTTTTAATTGTCACAAGTAATTTTGTTAGCTTGTTATGCTGGGGATGGAGCATACACAGAACTGCTTGCTTCCAGCTAATGATGTGTGTGGATCAGTGATAAAAAGACTTGGTGATTTGACACAGCAAAATCTTAAATGGTCCCTTGGTCCTCACTTGGCCCTTGACAATGAGAGGGAGGCAGAGTACTTTACCAGATAAACTGAGAGACAATTTGTGATTCTCTCTCTTCCATAGACATCCCAACTTGTGGCAAGTTATTTCTTTATCCCTTAAGGCATGGGGGAAGAAACTACCTTTTTCCCCACAATGGCAGCAAGCTGTTCCCATGTGGCAGCTAGAACTGGGGTGATCAACTGGGTGTACTTGAGTCTAGGCCCCTGGGTGCCTCTCTTAACGTTCCTTCACTGATTGCAAGTGACTGAGCATCAGTCTTGAGGCGGATGTATCCAGGCTTGGAGACAAACTCGGGAGTTCAAAACAGAGATCCTGGGTCCATTGGTCAGAGATGTCTAATACCAGAAGAAATTTCTGCATTGAAGAGGATATCGATGACAGGAGGAGAAGCTCAACCCCTGACCTGGCATGTCAGAACATATGAACTTGAAGAAAATTGTTTGAATATTGAAGAGTGAAGGAAAAATATCCAACTGCCTACTCAGCAATCCCAAAAAAACATTGTTTTGTTTTATGTATGGGGTTTTAAGTTTTAACTTCCTGGGAGAGTATAGTTATAATTTATAGTATCTTGTTTAAATTTTCCATCAATTCATGCTTCTGGACCTTTGTATTGAGCAATTCTTTTGTATGGAGGAAATAAATATCTATCCCATACTTGTATCCTATTATAAATTGAGTACTTTTCTACCGCTTCCTTTGGAGAGAGCCTCAAGATGAGCCAAACCTAAGCTGTAAGAAGTTTTTCTTGTGGCCTAGGTGTAAAGAACCCAGAGTGTGAGAAAAGGAAGACTTACTCATTAGCGGCCAGATTTCTCCAGAACTAAACTTCAATGCATGCATGGGTCCAAAGCAGAGGGAGAGGACATAGCACTCCCTGTATGCTCCATGTTTTCATAAAATGAGAATTACAAAAAAGGTAATAACACACATCTTAGACATATAATAAAGTAACAATAATATATTTTTCTTATGATATCCTTAACAATGTTCATATTTTTACATAAGATAATTGTCATTATATTAATGTGATAAATGAGCTAGTTTTCCAGCTCAGAGTTTCACAGAACATAGTGTCATTGATGATACTGCTACTTGTAATATTTTTAACTACTGATTGAGGTTTATATTGTGCCTATATTTGATATAATAGCTATAGCAGAAAGCTGCATTTCACATGAGTAAGTAGTTTTTATTCACCCATAGTGAAAACATAATAAATAACATTTTCTTCCTTTAGCTCAAACAGCTTTCAAAGTACTTTGGTATAAAAAAGTCAGCATGTTTTCAAGTGCTTGGCACATAGAAAATGCTTAATAGATGCTCTATCTTTCTATCTATTTTCCCATCTACCTCCCTAGCAACCTGCCCCCATGTTGTCAAGAAATTTTGCAAAGATCCTCCTTTTACTACAAATACAGCAAACTCAGTGGTCTTTCCTCGCCATCAATAACAGTACTTACAAGTACCAATGATAAGAATAGCGGTGTGGTTTCTGAGTTTGGGCAGCTAACTCTGTTTCTGTATTTCTGCCAATTCAATCATTTTTTATTATCTTTGTACTGAAATCATGTGCTCCAGGTTATAGTCTCTTCAAACCAATTATAGGTTTATCCATCACAAAAAGATGTTATTTGACTGTTTAAAAATAGACAGTAAAAAAGTAATGTGATTTAATTATGGAAATTTTTGAATGATTATCTACAACTATTCTTGGAGCAATTCAATTTTATCTAAGTTGCAAGTTGGATTTTTTTTTAAAATCAACTTTAAAACATTGTACTTAGCAAAATCAGACATTGGTAAATAGGCCAATACTGTCATATTTTCAGTTTCCATATATCTGTTTAACCTCAGGTTTTCACACTTCATCTTCAAATGAAGTAAGCAGGGTGGCAGTTCAACATTAGCCTATGCTGACTAGCAGATGTAACCAGTACTCCCAGAATACTGAGCACGTATCTCATATTCAATAATCCCTACACCATATTCACTGCCAGTTAGAGTGAATTCAGTGTTACTCTTCTTTTTGTTTACTTTGCTCTGAACTTTGTTTTCACTGAAAAAAAATTAAAAAGTATGCACTTAAGGAAGAGTTTAAAAATGGCCTGAAAATATCTAATAATTTAGCACACCTCACACACGTATGGCCAAGCTCTAAGCACTCTACAATGCCTGCTTCAGTCATCTATAGTCATTGGAATAAATTGTTCCAAGATGAGGAAAAGTTTTTACATGCCTGGGGTAGGCCTCCCCCAACACTGACGGGTTTGAAGACTGTCAGTTACCCTCAATGTGGTTTTAGCCCGTTTACTGAAGCGCTTTTACCAGGGTGTGGCCGCAGCACATGGTAGTTTCTTGGATCTAAGGGTGAGAGTTGGGTGACAAGTGGACCCCAAAAGTGGAAAAGCAGCCCCAAAAGGATCAGACCAGAGGTGCTAGTCTTTCCTGACCAGCCCATACACCCCACTGACATACACTGACTCAGTCTATGCCAACCATGTTTGGACAGGTACAGGTAACCTGTGGTCAGCATCCCAACTTCTTAAAAGGACAGGTGACATTCAGTCATCCAAGGCTGGACAATAACAGGTTTGTGATGCCCTTAGATGCCTGAGGCTGTATAGATGACTTCTCTCTGCTGTTACAGATGCTGATACATTTGGGTAAAATGGTCAGAAGGAATCTAAAAAGGATTGCCAAGGATCCCCAAATCCTAGGCAAGAAACAAAAAGCATTAGGGGTATAAGCAATCTTATCTTTACTGCTGCCTATGGAAGGCAAAGGCATCAGATGAAAGGCATATTTGGAAAAAGAACAGCTAGTTAAGGAGATGGTGTAAAAAACACCATTGGATTTCTGGATGACAATTCCAAAACTAGGGCTGTTGAGCTCTCACTAGGGACAGAGTAGATCTAATGAGAGCTTATTTTTTAAAATCTATGATAAAAGAACTCTCAACTGAAAAGATAAGCATAAGAAAAACTACAATTTTTGTAGTCTGTAGAAGAACTGCAATAGAAGTAGCCTTTAATATGACAAATATTGAAGAAATGACGTGTATCTCACAAGCTTCATAAATGCTTATAGAATTGGATCACGTTACGAGAATAAGTAGGAAACAGAGACAAAAATCATGGTAAGGAGCATTTGGGCAGAGATCAGCAAAAGAAGAAAACACAACAGTGTTGTCATAGAAGTGTGTTACTTGTATAGCCAGTAGTACTAAACTCAAATAGAAACAGATCCCAGCTGTCCACATAGTATTTAGAAAACCACAAATTAACATCATCTGAGTTGTATTTTCATTGAATATTATTATAATATTTTTACTTATTTTGTTAAACACTTCTTGATTGTATTTTAATTTGATTCGGGCCACACTTGGCAATTCTGGAGGCTGCATGTGGCTTTAGGTTGAGAGCTTGACACCTCTGCATTGGACTACCAACACAGAAGGAGTAACTAAATGAGGAATTCAGTAAACATAAGCCTGTCATGGTAGTATGATATAGTATTGACAGGAAATTCCTATTACCTGGCTCTCTGAAGAGTTCTTGCTCTTTCCAGCCAAGACAAAATAGATGACAATTTCTTGCCTTGACTTCACATTAATTTCATCTTTCCAAAAGCTGAAAAAGATCTGATTCTGATCCACAAGAAGGATCAAGAAGTTGAAAGGCTAAAGTTGAAAGAAGCTGAAAGGATAGGACCTTTGGGGGAAAGTGACTGACTACTCTAGCTTAGAATTTGTGATAGAGGAGAGAAAAGCTGTTGATCACTTGACATGCACTCTAGAAAGCAGATTTCAAATGTGTTTAGAGGCAGTATACACAGAATTTCATAGACAAAAATTATACAGAGGATATATAAATATATATATATTTAATATATATATAATAAATATATATATAAAGCCTCAAAGGGATAGGGACTCTGAAGAATGAAGTTCTGAAGACACAAGAAATAATATGGATAAAGGACAAAAATAAGAGTTATCTAAAGAGGGGAGTGTAGCACAGGAAATACCAAATAATTTAGCTTTTTTTAAAAAAAAGTATTTATTTTTATATCATAATAGTTTTCTGATATACTTCTTCCTGTCCCCACATTGAATTTGCCTTATAACAAAATAAAAATATTTAAGCAAACTTGGCCTACAAAATAACCATTGTGAAAGCACATGACTGTAAGTCCCCCCACCTTTCCACCAAGAGAAGCGATGTGTATTTCATCATCTGCTCTCCAAGCCTGAAATGGTCATTGTTTCACAGTGGGAGTTCAGCTGCCCTAAACCTTATTTTCATTAACATGATTGTAAATGTAGTCATTTTTTACACTGTTCTCACGGTCCTGATCGCTTCACTCTGAATCAGTTCATATGCCAACTTAGATTTTAAAAGACATGTGCAGATGATGTCAGCCAGGACAGGTAATGGAGGATGCCTGCTAAAGGGTGGCATGGTTCTGTGACTATAGCAACAGCAGCTCTAAAGCTTAGAATGCTCTGAGACTGACAATGAGTGCTAAAGAGAGCAGAACAGGGTTTTGGGTTTTTGTTTGTTCTTTAGCTATATTGAATGGCGAATAATGGAGAATCAAAAAAAAAAAGGGGGGTAGAACCTCAACAAAGATAATGAATGACAACCAGAAGGCGGGACTCCATAACTCTTAGGTTGTTTTCTGTTTCCTCTAGAAAATCTTTGGGCTGGGAAGGACTGAACAAAAATGACCAACAGAATCAATATTCAAGATAAATAAGGAGGTAGATTGATCTATAGAATTCAAGAAAAATATGAACAACATCCCAGGGTAGACATTCTGGCAAATTTCTGAACATCCAGAAAAAGAAGCAATGGGGAACAGGTCATAATAGACTAACTTCATGTCTTTTTTAACTGGTAGATCAGGGGAATACTTAAAGAAAACTAGTTTGCCAATTTTCACCAAAACATCTGACAGTGCCTCCTCTACTGTGTTGGAAGACAAGGTGAAGGGATATAGTTCAGATAACAATAGGAAGGTAGAACCAGAACTGGTTGAATGGATGGATCCTAAGAACACAGTTATCCTTTCTACCTTGCAACTTTCCCTATCACCATTTCAATATATCACAGGTTAGCATAAGAAATTCAATCAGATGACACAGGAAAAGTTTAGAAACTCAGAAATGCATAAATATACATATATATTATTGTATAATATCCATCTACATTTTACAATAAGATACTGTAAACAATCACATAAAAGAAAAAGAAAAAATTCAAATTTCTTTCCTGATATGAAAGGAGCACCAAAAAATTTTATGTGGATTTTCCAGATCATGGGTGACACCATATCCCTGACCCCCCATGATGTGGATGGGATAACTATAATTATTAATGATTTTACATCAACTTGAAATGTTTCTCCTAGAGTGTCCCTAAGGATCTGTGCTTGATCTATGGATCCAGGAAAACAATGTAAAAAGTGATTACCTTTTTGTTAATGTGTAGCTGATAAAGAGTTGATCTCTGGACCAGGGAAATGAATTTAGATCCCACTTCTGATACATACTGGCTGTGTGGCCCTGAGGAGGTCCTTCAACCTCTCTGTGCTCAAAGCAACTGTGAAACTAGAACTTGCAGAGAAGATGCCCTCCTGAACGATAGAGAAAATTTCCTTGCCAAGGAGTTCCTTCTGTCAATGAAATCATAGGCCCAGTCCCTATTTCTGTCTATAACCCTATCAGCGATATGGAGCATGTCATTGGATGTGCAGATGCCAAAAGACCAAGAAGAATACCTTGGAAGACAAAATCCAAAAAGATTTCAATAAGTTAGAACCTTGTGCCAAATCTAACAAAATGAAATGTAATAGGGATAATTATCAAAAGTCCTATGTAAGATAACTGGAACAGCATCCTTTTTAACAATACTAATGCTATACCTATCCTGGGTTCAAAAAAATCAACTTCACAAGTATGAGGAGAGGCATAAGTAAATACCAGCTAATCTGAAAATATCTGAAGGTTTTCAGGGATTGTAAACGCAAGGTGATTGAGTGGTGTGATTTAGCAGCCCACAAAAGTCTATTATTATCTTGTTATATTAAGGGAGGCATTGTGGGTCCTATGTGACAAAAGTATTTATAGCAGTCCTTTTTACACTGGAGGCAAAGAAATAGAAACTAAAGGGTTACATCAACTGAGGAATGGTTGAAAATTATGGCAAATGAATATAGTAGAATAATATTGTGCTGTAAGAAATGAATAGTGAAATGTTTTTAGAAAAACCTAGAATGTATGAAGTGATGCAGAGTGAAGTAAATAGAAACAGGAGAACAATTCATACTGTAACATTAGCATTGAAAAATATTTTTTGTTGGAACGCTAATGCATTGTTGGTGGAATTGTGAACCGATCCAACCATTCTGGAGAGCAATTTAGAACTATGCCCAAAGGGCTACAAAAATGTGCATACCTTTTCATCCAGCAATACCACCTCTAGGTAGTGATCATAACAGAGATCATAAAAAGGGGGGAAGGTCCTACACACACAAAAATACTTAGAGCAGCTCTTTCTGCAGTGGCAAAGAATTGGAAATTGAGGGGATGCTCGTCAATTGGGGAATGGCTAAACAAGCTGTAATATGTGAATGTAATAGAATATTATTTTTCCATAAAAAATGGTGAGCAGACAAATTTCAGAAAAATCTGAAAAGATTTACATGAACTGATACTGAGTAAAGTGAGCAGGATCAAGGGAATACTGTAGACAGTCACAGCCACATTGTGTGATGACCTCTTTGCTAGATGAAGCTCTTCTCAGCAATGCAATGATCTAAGACAGTTCCAGAACACTTATAATGGAAAATACTAGCCACATTCAGAGAAAGAAGTGTGGAATCTGAATGTAAATCAAGGCAGTCTATTTTCTCTTTTTTTGCTGTTTTTTCCTCCTCGTGGTTTCTCCTTTTCTTCTGATTCTTCTTTCACAACATGACTAATATGGAAATATATTTGATATGATTATACATGCATAGCCCATATCAGATTGTATGCCATCTTGGGGAGGGGAGAGGAAAGATAAGGGGAAAAAATTCAGAACCCCAAATCTTAGAAAAGTAAATGTTGAAAACTAAAAATAAATAAATAAGTTTAATTTGAAGAAATAATTTTGAAAGACTTAAGAGTTGTGATCAGTGTGATGATCAGCCATAATTCCAGAGGATCAATTGCTGCATTTGCAATGCACCTCCCCCTCCAGATTCTGCTGCCTCCCTGAAGGGGGAGTACAATTCCTCTAATACCAAAGGTTCAAACCACTACCTGAGGTTACTCCACAATATAATTGATTAGCAAATCAATTTCATTTAACCTGTTGACATCTTTACTATATTCATAGATAACCAATTAATATCAATTAGCTTTTATAAAGGGATATTTACCGAAAAGATATAGCAAAAAGAAGATCACACACACTCCCACCTTCCTCCCCACCCCATACCACCCCCCCCCAAAAAAAAACAAAACTGGAGACACTTTCGGAGAGTGAGTTCAAACTTAAGCTGATCCTACAATCACTCTTCTCCTCCACCTCATCCCCACCAGCAGTTCTGGGTGGGGTCAGTCAATGGATAATTCACTTCCTTGCTTGTAGGACTTGGCATCTTACCTGCCAAATCGATTAACTGCTATTCGGTCAAGTAGGTCGCTCAAGTTTGGCTCCTTCCCAAGTTTGGCTTCTGGACCTCTGGTGGCTTTTTCAACCTTCTGAAGTGACAAGATTCCAGCCTTGCTGTTCTGACCCCAATTGATCTTCTCCTAATGTCAGGAAAGAATAAAAAATAAGAACAGAAGAAAAATCGGAACCATTCATTCATAGGTCACACAACGTCCCAGGTGAAAGGATAAGGGCTGGAGGCCTCTCTCTCTCTCCCCAGAGACTTACAGGATTTCTTCCTTCATTCACCACTAGAAAAAAAGAGAATTCAGTTTGGCCTGTTCCTGTCTATTTATGTATATTCAATTCCTGCCCCATAGCCAGTTAAAAAGTTTATGTACATTATACAGTGAGCACACAAGAAACAGTCACATATGTCCTGTTCCTGCTCTGAACTGGGGGTAGGGCCCCTCCATTACTCATCATTATACACTTCCAAAACTCAGTTCACTAAGCCCCTCCTTGGGTTGGCAGCAAGCAGAGAGAGTACACTGCACACCCTCTGAGGGCTTGGATCCCATCGGCCAAGTGCCCCTGTTACATTAAGAAAGATATTCAAGCTGGAGGGCTTCTGAAAAAGAGTGGCTAGGGATCATGCCATATGAGGATTGGTGAAAGTGAGAATATTTAGACAAGAGAAGATTGGGTAGGAAATGATAACTGTCTTCAAGTGTTTGATGGGCTTTCATGTAATAGAAAGGTTAGATTTGCCTGCTTGGCCCCAGCAGACAGAATTGGGGGCAAAAGGTGAAAGTTGCAGTCAGGTAGATTTTGGCCCAATGTAGGGTTAAACTTCCCCTAAAATCAGGGCAATCCCAAAATGGAATGGGCTGCCCAGGAAAGAGATGGCTCCCTGTTTCTTGTGGGTGAAGACAGGACTTTATAGAGGATATTTTTGGTTCAAGGGTAGATCGGCCTTGATGCCAAGGCCACTGATGTCACTGAGATTCGGTGATTCTCTGACGTGGTCCACAGGAGTTGAGAGGAAAGCCCTCATCTAGTTAGCTGTGTTCACTTTGGGACATGGTCAGAATGTCCGGGCAGAGCAGATTTGTGCTACCTTCCCTCTTGCATCACCTAGAAAAGGGTGGTTAGCCACACCAGGCACATCCTTAGTTTCCTATAAAAGGATTCTGGACTTTCAAAAGCTCAGGGCCCTTCTGAAGGATCCAGGGCTAAAAGCACAGCTTCTTAAGAACCTGGAACAGTCCTCCCAACTCTCCCACCCTCACCCAACAGCAAATCCTCATCCGTTGCCAGCCTCTCTGCAGAAGTGACCATCCTGGCATTCCTTTAGTGGAGTGCTTTGTTCTGATGCTTTCATTTCAGGGCAACATCTCCCAGTTTCTTCCTGGAAGAAAATGGTGAATGTGACAATGCACAATCCAATGAGGCTCTGAGAGACCCCCGCCACCCAAGCATCTGCATTCAGTGTCTGTTAATCCCTTTTCCTCCTGCTGGCTGTCTACCCACCAACCTGAAGGAGGGGTAGGAGAATCTACAGACCTGGCTGCCTCCTGATGCTTCAGTTGTCTCAGGAAGCCTCAGAGGACAGGTGATTTTTGAAGGGAGAAAAGGAAAACTAGCTAGTTGGCCACTTTTTTCCCCTCCCCTCTGAGGTCCTCCATTTTTGCTATGGGAGCCATTGGAAAGCCCAGCTCTGTCCCTTGGGACCATTCAGTACTTCAACACAATGCTCCCCTTATTCTGGACCTAGGTGGTAGGGCACCCTCCCCATCACCCACCCCACTGTCCATACCTAGAGGCTAATATAGACTTCACTGGAGTCATCTCCAACTAAGCTGAAGCTAAAGAGGATAGGTAGTCAGAAGATGGAGGTCTGAAGTCAGGTCCAATGAATGACCTAGAGGTGTCTCCCAGAAAATAACTTGTGGGCACTGCCAGCAAACCCATACCTGACATTTACCCTTCTGTGGACTATCCTAGCCAGCCAAATCCTTCAAGTCTCACCTCCTTCATCCTGGATGTAAAGTTCTAGAAAGAACATTGTGCTGGGGCTCAGGAAATGTGGAGTGCAGTCTTGGATCCACCATGGTACTGGCTGTGTGATCTTACCCATGGCTACCCTTGAGTTTAGTTGTCTTGGTTGGTGAACAAGTGAGTGCAAACTCACCAGCAGGCCCCACACCAAATCATACTTCTCATCCCATTTGGCTAACCACCCAGCACCATCTTGCCATCTGCCTGGCCACAACACAATGCCTCCTCCAAGTTTTCTGCCTCTTGCCCTGACATGGTAACCGTATCAATTATACCATTGTTTCTGGAAAGGATATGTCCATTGACCGCCTTATGGATCACTTTTATCCTTGTAATTCACCAGACCAAAACTCTGCTCTGTGACTTTCCTATGTTATCTCTCCCTATTAGAATGGAAACTTACTGTCTTACTCTTTGCATTTGTAGTGTGGGGTTAGTACAGTACCTGTAACATTTTTAACAAATGCTTTTCTGTCCTTCCTTCCTCCATTCCTTCCTTCCTCCATTCCTTCATTCAGGATCTCCCTTTCCTTCTCTGAAGCTCAGTTTCCTCAAATATCAAAGGAAGACAACAATCCCTATCCTGTGTCCCATATAGAGTTGTTGTAAAGATCTCAGTGATAATAGATGTGCATTTTTGTGGCTGGTGAAAATGGGAGCAGGTACAACTGAGAGGATGCTCACAATACAGGTGGGGGAAGGATGAAGAGAAAGATACCCACACCTGTCCTGTCAGCATCAGGAACCAATGTACTACACAATACAAACCCTGCAGAAAGGTGGCCTGCTCACTTTATGCACCAATAGTCTGCACTAAATAACAGAGAGGAAAAAGCCTGGCATAGTGTACAGAGAGCTGATCATGGTGTCAGGGAAACATGTGTTCCAGTCCTTTCTCTGATATCCACTAGCTGGATGACTATGGACATATCTCTCCACCTTTCAGAGCCCCCAGGCAACTTTCTAAGACCATCGGTTACAGGACAGATGCTGAACAATAAATGGCCAACCATACCTGCAAAGCATGTGACCCACATACCTCTTGAGGTGATTGATGTACAAAAGGGGCAGCAAGAGACATGCTTTTTTTTTTTTTTAATATGGCCACTATGGTATTCATTGAGATTGATTAGGCTTATTTGTTATAAGGTAATTTTTCTGTTCTTTCAGTTTTAATTGGGGTTGTGGGAAGGGCAATGGGTTAGTAATAATGATGCAGTAACAACAAAAAGAGGGCCATTATAACATTTTTCAAACTGTGCAGAAGAGAACACAAGGAATTTTGGAAGAAAGAGCAGACAAGCAGGACAGTTTTGAAAGCAATGTGTAGAGTTGGGTTTTTTTATGTACTTTTAAAAAGGAAGTGGTATGAAATTGACATACATAGCTTTGTGTAGAAGCCACTTTCTGTGCTCTGCTACTTGTGCAGAAATGTGTGTGTGTGTGTGTGTGTGTAAATTCAAAATAACAAATACAATTTACACCTAAAAGTAAAAATAAAATGAAATAAAGAAAATGGGCTTGATTACCTCTCAGCTCTATATCAGCATCCTTTGAGCCTATGATCCTATAAACTCTACTTTAAGAGGCCGGGGTTCATACCATGTGCAAAACATATATATACACACACATATTATATACATAATATACACACACATGTGCACATGTGTATATGTATGTTCACATATATACACATATGTATATCTGTAAGCAATACAGATATGCATACACACATATATATACATATGTGTATATCTACAAAGAATACATAGTACATATATATTTTCTGTATATGTGATGATACCAAATATAGAATCTAAGCCTCTCTACCTTTCCCACCATGTATGTTCCGCTCCTCCCTCTACTCCATCTGGTGGAGTCCTTTCAAAGTTCTGCTGAAGCCACCTCAAACTAGGTCAGAAAAGCTAATTGTTAAATTTTTAGGGTGAGCATTTATACCTCGGAAATCAGCAAATGCTACAAATCAGGGCTTGATTTAATGTTTTGCTGATTGTCAAGATTTAAAAATGTGATGGAGAAAATGTTGATAATCCAGATTTAACTTTTAAAAAGGATATTGTGTCCCTGTACATTTTTGGAGTACAGAGTCATTTGTTAAAAATTCACCAGCATATCCTGACATTATTTATGCCTCATTCACAGCATTTCTTGCGCTTAGACTTCCCTCTTCCTTCTTTCCACTTCTGTAAATCCTAATCATCCTTCAATTCCCTACCTCAAGTTCATTCCTAGAAGAAGCCATCCTTAAGCTGTCGACCTCATCTGTAGGTAAAGCATGCTTTGTGTCTCTCTACCTTGTTCTTACCATGCTCTGTCTCATACTAGGGTTATTTTTGTCTCTATCTCCTTACTAAACTGTGACCTCCCTAAGACCTTCAGGGACAGTGCACTGGGCACTGTACTGATTGCCAAGGATACAAAGGAAGGCAAAATAACAATTCTTACCCTCAAGGAGTTCACATCCTAATGGAAAAGAAAATTTGTAAATAATTAGGTATATATTAGATAAATAGATAAGGTATGTGTGTATATATAAAAAATCTAGATATATATCTCTAAATAATATGATATGTATAGATATAATATAGATTTTATATTTTAAATACTATAGTATGTTTCTGTATGTTATATATAATGTAGAAATAGAATATATAGCATATTTTATGTTATACAGCTATATAAAATATGTAGTATATTATACACCTACATAAAATACATAGCATATTGTATGTTGTATACCCATATATAGTATATTGTACATTGTATACCTTTATACAATATATTGTATACCTATATATAATATATAGCATATTTATATACCTGTGTTATTGCATGTTATATGCCTATATAATCTATAATCTATTATATCTTATATGTGCATATATAATATTACATATATTATACATACAGAATGGCTAGAAGCTAAACTGTAAGACATTGTCAGTTGAGGGAAGTGGAAAAGACCTACATCAGAACATGGGATTTGAGCTGAGTCTGTAAGAAATTCAGGAAAATGAAGAGGTAGAAATGAGAAGGCATCCCCTTCCTGGTATGAGTCCAGAGATGGAAGATGGTATTTTGTGCTCCAGGGGCAGCAAGTAAGTCAGTGGAGCTGGAGTGTACAAAGATACAGAAGGTGTAGGAAGGCTAGAAAAGTAGGAGGGAGCCAGCTTACAAAGAGTTTCACATTGAGAAAGACAGCTTTGGGCTTGGTGCCTCCCTCAATGCCAAACACAGGGGCTTACACACAATGAACTCCAAGGAAACATTTGTATACTAAAGTTTAAGTTGCTTGCCTAGGTGTACTGGAAGTACCAGATAGATGTGTTTTCAGTTCAGCATGGCCCTGACAGATGTGAAACTTCAGTTTTGTTCCTTATTCCTTCTTTCTTGAAACAGCAGCTTCAACAGCTTGTTTTGGGGAGGGGTGGAGAACTAAGAAGGAAACATTTATTATTGTGTTTTCCAAAATGAGTATTGTTGAGAAATGTAACAGATATTGTGTTACTTTGTTTAATTTTGGGTTGGGTGGGACTAATGCCTGAAATTCCACCATTCATGCTTTCTCTATACCTTTACTACAACTTTAGAGACATTTCTAAGAGCAGTGAGACTACCTGCATCATCAGTCATGTACTAACCACTTGGAGTACTTTTTGTTGGGTGAGAAGAAGGAAAATAACGTAAGGCCCTGCCTGTGGATGACTGGGAGCCTCAGAAAAGGAGGTGGGCACCTACACCTACCTGCCAACCTTTTTGTTCTGAGAAGGAACTTGCCTTACTTTTAAGAAATTGCCAAGAAACCTTGAAGATAGTCATTCCAGAGAGGCAAAATTGGTGTTGATACTGTTCTGATACTTTCTAGGACAAAATAAAAACCAAAAAAAATGAAAATGCCCAGCCTGGGGATGGCTATAGCTGCATCAACAACAAAAACCAGCATGCCATGTTGGAGAGAGCCCTGGAGAGTGAGGCAAGAAGTTAAAGACATTATAATACCTGTTACATTTCTCAGCATCATTCATTTTGATAAGGATAGCACATTAAGTTGGAAACTGCAGCTTTTAAAAAATTGATATAAGAAGTTATAACTTATTAAAATTTCCAAAAATTAAATTTATATTCAATTGTCTTAATTTTTGTCCAATAATTTTAAAAGGTAAGATAAATAATTTATTTGAAGAGAAAATCTATCGGAGCAACTAAAACTAGGTAGGAGTAAATATAGTCGAGATGGTTTAATTAGCAGAATAGTGTAAATACAAAGACAGACAACTCCAGAAAATATGCTCCACTTTGTTATTATGATTCACACATTCTGTTATTGAAGGAAAGAGAAAAGACCAGTGTGTTTACTTTAGAAATGCTTTAGCTACAGATGTCATGAAATCTAATAAAACGGAATATATTGAAAGTGTATGTACAAAGTACTATTGGCCTTGGTTGATATCAATGTGAAATGTCTGGGGAGTGCTGGAAGCAGCTCTAACCGGCTTGCGTGATTGTCCAGAATTAAGTGAGACAATATTTCTAAGGCACTTGGCATAGTGCCTGGCACATAGTAGGCACTTAATCAATATCTGTTCTTTTCTCTTCCCTTATTAAATTAGCAGTGTGAGAACTTGTATCTCAGAAATCAACCATCTATACAAATCAACACTTAATGTATTACTTTAATTGTCTAAAGTGTTCATAATGTAAATGAAACTTAACAGTGTATTTGTATACATTGCCATCCTCTTCCCCCTTCCAGCACACTCCTGTCATGTTCTATAAACATTGTTTGAATTTAGCTAGAACGCAGAGCACAAAGTCATTCAGGGAAAGAAGTCATCCCAGACTGGACGTTAATAAAAATAACGGGCATTTATTTGTCACTTTAAGCTTTGCAAAGTCTTTTTTTCTAGTATCTAACCCTAACCCTAAATTAGAGCTTCACACCTAGATATAGTGAGACATGAACATAATATAAAAACAAAACACATCAATAAATTTTACATTTTGAAAGTCAGCATGTAGACTATGCAGGCAAGGTAAGATGACTTTTATAGAGATAATTAGATGCTTTTAATAAGCAAAAACAAATTTAAAAAACACATCCGTGATATAAAAAGGGTGCTTGTATTACGTAATCGTATAAGTTTGCTTTATGGTAATGACCTCCAAAGTGGGGGCACATACTCTAAGAGTAAAGGAATAAGTTAGAACTTTTATTTGTATATTTTTCATCTAAAATATTAGAAAAACTTGAGCTGTATTAATATTTAATTTATAGTTGCCACTGGCACCTTCACTTGGTCCAAATGCCAGATGGTCATTTATCCTGTATGTTATACAAAGTATCTTAAGGAAATAGAAAGCGTCCACAATGTAGCAACAATGACAATGGCACTCTTAATCATTTTTTCACTTTCAGCTAAGTGGTACAATCCATAGAATGCTAACTAGAGTTAAGAAGCCCTGATTTGCACTCCCAACTCATTCACTAGCTGTGTGACTCTGGGCAAACAAGTTAACCTCTCTCCAACTCAGTTTCCTCATCTGTATAATAAGGATAATGGTAGCACCTATCTCCCAGCATTACTAGTTGCTGCTCAGTTGTGTCCAACTCTTCATGACCCCATTTTGGGATTTTCTTGGCAAAGATACTGCCATTTCTTTCTCCAGCTCATTTTACAGATGAGGAAACTGAGGCAAACAGGGTTAAGTGACTTGCCTAGGGTCACACAGCTAGTAAGTGTCTGAGGTCAAATTTGAACTCAGGAGTCTTCTTGACTTCAGGCTGAGTGCTCTCTCCACTGCGCCACCTAACTAACCCTTGAGTTAGTGTGAGAATCGAATTAACATAAAGCCAAAGTATTATATAAATAGTAGGCACCATCATGATTTCAATATATTTTAAAGTTTGTGACAGTAAATTTATGCTATCTACATTATATTATGTAATATATAATTATCTATATTGTTTTAATAGATTATAGATATATCTATATCTATTATCTATATTATCTAATATGGTATATAATATGTAAGATTATATTATCTGATATATAACTATCCATATTGTTTTTGTAGATCATAGCTATATCTATATCTAATTGTCTAATGTGTAAAATTACATTATCTAATATAAAATTATCTATATTGTTTTTATAGATTATAGATATAGCCATGTCTAATTATCTATATTATCTAATATGTAAAATTATATTATCTATCTAAATATAATTATATTGTTTTTATAGATTATAGATATATCTATATCTAATATCCATATTGTCTAATATATAGTATATCATATGTAAAGCTATATTGACTAATTCCCAAAAAACTCACACTCAGTATGGACAAGTAGCTTTAAAAGATTCCTGCAAAGGAAACATGGATTGAAAATAACCCTAACAATGTGAGCCTGAGTGATAGCACAGCAGTATTTCTAGCCCAGAAACTCTTAACAAAGATAAAGAGAGGATAAATAGATGACAAAAAGAAATTTCAAACAATTTCCTTGAAAACTTTGATATATTTTTTGAACAACCACTTGTCAGCTCTGATGAGATTATCATTATTCTACAAATTATTATTTACTTGATGAATTTACCTCCAATCTTCTTAATGATGACCCTGCCCCCAAGTGTAAAATGTGCCTTTGGCAATTAGCTAATGATGGTATTAAGCCATTAAGATTAGTGAGACGTTTTAAAGTAGGCTTTTGTTGCCAAAATGTGTGCCACCTATAACAATTCTCCTATCTGCCTAATTAAACTTGTAAACAACATTTCCTGGCCTGTTTAAAAACCTTTCAAATGAAGCATTTCTTGAACTCACTGGTGAAAAAAAAATATTAAAATGAAGCACTTTCAGATTCATTTGCAAGAACACGTAATTGGCATCAGCGAAGGTGGAATTTGATGAACTCAGTGGTTTCTACAAAAGCCTTTGCCTCAGTGGGTGATAGCAAAGTGGATAGAGTGCTATGTCAGGAGTCAGGAAGACTCATCTTCTCTAGTTCAAGTGTGACCTTAGACACTTGCTAGCTGTGTGACCCTGGGCAAGTCACTTAACCTTTTTTGCTTTAGTTTCCTCATCTGTAAAATGAACTGGAGAAGGAAATGGCAAACTACTCCAATATCTTTGTCAAGAAAACCCCAAATGGAGTCACAAAGAATCAGACACAACTGAACTGTAACAACAAATTGTAAAATGAGTGTCATGGTTTAGTGAATGGAGACAGCAAGGTCCTTCTCCTTTTAGGATCTCCAAGTCTTTGGGAAGTAGCCTTTTCAGCTAGGAAAGTCATTAAAACCAACCATCAGAAGAGACTGACTTTGGGACCCATGTGCAACAAAGCATCAAACTGAGATTTATTTTTATTAATACTAGCCAAGGCAAAAATATTACACAGCACTAATAAACAAAATGAAATATTTAATTATTTTTAAATAGTTTTTATTAACCTTTAAAAATGCCTACTTTTGTGTTTGTTTTATAACGTACAGGGTGTCCCATATGTTTTAGTGCAAATTGCACCAATTATATACATAATGTAGCATACGAATATAATTTACAAATAAACTTACAATACAGGCTCAAAAAGTTTTCACTGACAGGGGGTACACAATCAAAAAGTTTGGAGACTGTTGTTCCATCCTATGCCCCCAAAATGGTCTGTACAGGGCTCTGAACATAGTGGCAATAACAGTAACCGCTAACATTTATACAGAACTTACCAGAAGTCAGGTATTTTACAATTTTTTTCTCTTATTTGATCCTAACCAAATCCTGCAAGGCAGGAGTTATTATTTTTCTGATTTTACAGATAAGAAAACTTAGGTAGGCAGAGGTAAAGTGATTTGCCCAGAGTCACATAGCTAGGAAGTATCTCAGGCCAGATTAAAACTCAGGCTTTCCAGACTCCAGAAATAGTCTGATCCATCCATGTTATTTACTTACTGATAGAGGTGTCCCCAGGATTTGACAAATCTAGGTCATTACCCTGGGTCCAGGATCCAAGGAAGTAAAAGAGATCGTTCCCTGAGTTGAGTCCAAAATAAGACCCAGGGGCAAGATATGCCTATATGTATGTTTGTGCATGTTTATGTATGTATATTATACATTTAAATAAAATTTTGTATACACACTCATTTAGTATACCTCTTGTTTTTCCTTTTCCATTTATGTTCTTCAAGCTGTATAGGATCTTTCTGTTAGTTTTCCTTTTCTTTTCTGTGTGTCTCAGTTTCTATATCTGAAAAATATAACCTTTTACCTTCCTCAGTGGGCCAGATGATGTGGGACTTAGAAATCCTCAGACCAAAGAGGCTAGGCATTATGAGCCTGCTGTGCTCCTCTGAAAGCATGTATATGTATGTGGGGAGGGGTGCATCTTCTCCAACCTGAACCTACATTTCTCTTTACTTCTGAGGAAGAGCCCCTTCTCCCTCCCCGCCTCAACTTTGAAAAAGTCTGAATCTTTCTCCCCAAGGTCATACAGCTATAGATGCGCTAAGAGTCAGAGAATATTGGGGTGGGAAGTGAACTTAGAACATAGGTAGGCCTTAGAACCAAGAACACAACTGGAGCGAGCCTTGGAACATAGAAGGTGGAATGTCAGAGTAAGAGTCTTTAGCATATAGACTATAGACCGTCATCTGTGAAAGTCTTTGGTAATCATCTATTCCAAGCACCTCCTTTTGTAGATGGGATTCTGAGGCCCAGAGAGAGAAAGGAGTTTACTCAAGGGTTATCCATCCCCTTAGGGTCTTCTCCAGGGGTTTTTTCCCAGGTTCCCCAAGTCCCCTATCTTAGGGACTGGAGCCAAGCCAAGAACACCCTCCCTCCTCAGTCATCAGGCAAGAAGGCAAAGTCCAGGACCAGGGGAAGGACTGATCCCGCCGGTCTGCCACGAGCCCCTTTATGGTCAGTGGGTGGTAATGTTTTCCTATCTGAGAAACACCCAATTAAGGGCATCAGCAGTTTACAAAATCCCTTTTCTCCATCCAGGGACAGGAAGACTCCGCCCCACTGAGTTCTGGAGCAGGGCAAAAGCTGCCAGAAAGCAACAAAACTCGCCTGGCCTAGAGCTTCCTTTAACAAGCCAGCTTGCTAAAGGTAACTCACACTAATGACTTCCCGAGGTTAATTGCCGTGAGTAATAGGCTCCTCTAATCTGCCTGCCTCCGGGCTACTCCCTACGGACTCAGGGAGGCCCCACGTGCCTGTGGTTCCCAGGACTAGCGAGAGTGATCCCAGTGATCCCAGGGAGCTCCCAGGGGAGAGCACCTGGGCCCCAGAAGGACTTAGGGGATGGATTCTTGGACTTTGTTGATAGGGTTTGTCCTTCATTCTCAAAGAAGAGCAAACACCTCTGAGGATGATGCCTTGACTTGCAAATGAATTGGATTTAAATGAGACAACACTGTGCAAAGTCACCAGCCTCACTTTCTCCTCCAAAGCCATCTGGGTTCAGTGGCCAGATAAAGAAGACTGGAGACGGCCCTGATGCAGTGGGAGGCCTTTTTAAGCCAGGATCTGTCCCGCCCTGATGCAGCCAGGATCTGTCCCAGGCCTTGGTTTGTCTGAGGCAATGCCCATTCTGTGATTTAAGGCGAGGTAAGAAATGAGGCAGGGGGTCAGCCATCCCGAGGGGCACTTACACCTGCCGTCTGAGATGGAACTTGTTCCCCTGCTGCTGCTATGCCTCTTCTCAGCTGTTTCAGGGAAATCTCATGTGCTTCGGAGGGGACTCTTGGAGCTGGCAGGAGCTCTCAACTGTGCCACAAGCTGCTCAGCACTGGCTTATATGAGCTATGGCTGCTACTGTGTCATTGGAGGAACTGGTTGGCCCCGGGACAAAGGTGACTGGTGCTCCCAAAAACATGACTGCTGTTATAACAAGGTTGAGGAGGCTAGTTGTTCCCCCAAGATGGAACGCTGTAATTGGGAATGCAGAGACCAGAAGGTGGAATGTGGTGCCAACCTGAACAAGTGCCCAGAAATGATGTGCAAATGTGACCAGGAAATTGCCCACTGCTTGGCCACAGTAGAATATAATGCAAAGTACTTTTTCTTCCTCCACGCCCTTTATGGCAATAAGTAGCCAAAGTGTGACTGACATACCTCGGAAATTTTCTTTTGGTTGCAGGTATATAAAAATAATTTTCCCTAAACAAAAAGCAGTATCAGTGTTCCAGTAAGGGCAAAATAAAGGCTCTTAGTTACTTCTCCCTCATATGCCTAGGGCGTGGACCCCATCTATTGCCATGCTGCATTTCAGCTGAAACCTAGCTAGAGGTCATTTCCTTACCATCAACTCAAGGACAAATCCAAGAAACCAAGTTGTTCTACTGTGAACATTGGAGATTATGGGAGTTCTTCCTATTTTACCTATATTTTTGTTTTTACCTATATTGTCCCCTCCTGGGGACAATGCTAAACCCCTACTAAATAGCGATTTAAATCCAAGGGGACAGGCAAAGGCAATTCAGTTTAAGAGAAAGCAGGTCTAATAAATATGTCAGAAGACATGGGTTCTAATACATACCTCTTATCTCACTGTATGGCCTAAGGTTTAGTATTTTATAAAATAAAAGCTTAATCTCTCAAATTCTGCTTTTATAATCATAAATTGGCCTTTATCCCTCAACATTTTTAATGGACTTCTCTTAACCTTTAGAAGTTTTAGCTGGTAAATATTTTTTACTCAGTTTACTCTAAGGCTCTCAAGTAGCTAGGTGGTGAGGTAGAGTACTGGCCCTAGAATCAGGAAGACCTGAGTTTAAATCTGACCTCAGACCTTTAGTACCTGTATGACCTTGGACAAGTCACTTAACTTCTGTCAACCTGCTTCCCCAGCTGTAAAATATGGGGACAATAACAGCACCTTGCTCCCAAGATTGTTGTGGGCTTCAAATGAGAATATTTATAAAGTGCCTGGCACAGAGTAGGTGCTATATAAATATATGCTTTATAAATACTAGCTATTATTAGAATTGAATTGTCATAGAAATTAATTTATAAGTATGATTTCCTATTAGAACTTAAGAAGTAGAGATAAGATACAGCCCAAAAACCACCTCTCTCCTCTATTTCCAAGTTCTTGTAACTAGATCAAAACTTATTTACCTGTTTTACAAAACTGCTGTTATACTGATAATCTTAGAAGTGCTAAGCTGTAAACTATATTTTCCCTAATCCTTTACCTTCCTGGTGTCTAGCATTGATTCTCTGTACAGAAAAATAAATGTTTAAACTACACCACATTATTGGTGTCATTCAACTCTAAAAAAAAAAAAAGAAAAAAAGAAAGAAATGAGGCAAAAGATGGCCTGGTTTGCCTACTAAAAAAAAAATCCAACTGGGCCAGGGAGACCCTCAGGGCTTCTAGTCAGAACAGAAGCAATATCTATTTGCTCTCACTCTGAGCCAAGCATGGCTTGGACCTATAACTGGCCCATCAGTGAGAGCCAGCGTGGGTCAGCTTGCTCCACTTGAATCTCAATGGACTTTATCAAAATCTAGTTTTCCAGGGCTGTATTTAAATAACAAATGTAACTGCATAGGGGAAAAGAGTTCATTGTCCTTTTTTTTTTTAAATGATAAAGAAGTAAGAAAGAGAAAAAAAATCTAGCCCACAAAGTCCAAGGTATTTTGCAAGGTTTCAACAATCAAAATTGATACTCCTTTGGGCAGAGCACCCACAGGTAAGGGTATAATTCCCCATGTGGAGAGGGAGAGTGGGGAGAGGAAGGAAGGAAGGAAGGAAGGAAGGAAGGAAGGAAGGAAGGAAGGAAGGAAGGAAGGAAGGAAGGAAGGAAGGAAGGAAGGAAGGAAGGAAGGAAGGAAGGAAGGAAGGAAGGAAGGGTTGTGTAGAATCCATAGCCAGTTCCATTGCCAGACTGGGCAATAACTGGCAATAAATTCTAGACAACCAAGCAAGGTGGTCCACTGAAACCTCGCCCGAGGGAGGGGTGGGAATAGAGTAGAGGAGGCTGGGCTACAGTACAGCTTCCCCAAGAAAGTAGGTTAGGTACAAGCATCCTTCATACTATGTACCAGGTTTCACAGTACAGCCATCCCTGGGGATCACAGGGCTGCTAACAGGGAGTGAACCCCACCTTCTTGGCAGGGATATACAGCCTCAGTGAAGGTGAGAATTTCTTTGCCAGCTAAAGGGGCTGGCAAAAGCAAAAGCTTCAAAAATTACTGTCAAGAGGCTCTGGGATAACAATACAGAGCTCTAGAGGCCCCACATTCACATCCCCTAAACCCCCTTCCCATTAAAAAGCCAGTCAGGGCTAGACTTTGCCTGTAGAGCAACACCTTCCTTCTACACTCAGCATCACTGTCTCTTCGACCTTTTTCTGGTTTCCTACATGAAGTGATTTCTGGGCAGGGAAAGAAGGCAAGGAGGGCAATCACCAATCACAGTCTCTCTTAATGACCAAGTATAATGACCCTTTATAAATCCTCCTCCTCCATCTCTCTGTATCATTTCATATTGTTGACAACCCTTTCCTCCTGGATACTCTTTCCCTTCTGGGTTTCCATGGCAATGCTCCTTCTTGGTTTTCCCACCTGTTTGGGCTTTTCTCTCAGTGATTTTTGCTAGATCATAATCTATGTCCCACTCCATATGTCTGGATATACCTTAGAGCTCTGTCCTGGACCTTCTTCTATCTACAACCCTCTCTTTATGATCTCATTAGCACTCATGGGTTCAGTTATCACCTCATTTCAGATGACTCTCATGTCTGTACATCCAGTCCTAATCTCTCTCCTGAGCACCCATCCTGTATCACCAGATGCCTATTGGATATTTCCATTTAGATGTGCCATAGACCATTCAAACTTAACATGTCCAAAATAGAACCCAAAATCCAATCCTGTTAAATTCCATATTTCTGTCAAGGACACCATCGGTCTCCACCATTATTCTCTCCCAGTCACTCTCAACTCTTCACTCTTTTTCATAACCCTGCTCCCCAGCCAATCAGATGCCAAATATTGTTAATTCTACAAGTCTACGGCATTTGGCACTTTCTCTCTACTCACAGACCATTATTGTAGTATAGGCTTCTATCTCCTCTTAAACTATTTCACTAGCCTCCTAATTGGTATCTCAGCCATGTTTCACCCCTCTCCAAACCATCTTCCTTATAACTGCCAAAGCCATATTACTAAAACTAAAGTGCTCAATCAATTTCAGTGGTCACTGATTCCCTCTCTAGGATTAAACTGTTCTTCAGTCGTTTTTCAGTCATGTCTGACGCTTTGGGACCCTATCTGGGGTTTTCTAGGCAAACATACTAGAGTGATTTGCCATTTCCTTCTCCAGCTCATTTTACAGATGAGGAAACTGAGACAAAGAGGGTTAAATTACCTGCTCAGGGTCACAGCGCCAAGTGTCTGAGGCCAAATTTGAACTCAGGAAAATGAGTCTTCCTGACCCCACTTTCGCCATCTAGGATTAAATATATACTCCTTTGTTTGGTTTTTAAAGCTCTTTACAGTCTGGCTCCAACTGAGTCTTTCCAGACTTCCTATTGCTTTATGTTTCAGTGAGACTGGCTTACTTTCCATCCCTCACCCTCAATATTCCATCTCCAACCTCTGCGCCTTGGCCCAGGCTGTCACTCCTGCCTGGTATTCACTCCCCCCAAACACACACACACACACACACACACACACACACACACACACACACACACCCCTTCCCCCACCCTTTCCTGGTTTCCATCAAAAATCAGCTCAAACATAACTTCCTCCATGAAAGTTTTCCTGATACCTTCTCCACTTCTCTTTACCATTCCAAATTAATTCATATTTACTTTGTACATATTTTTCTTTACTTGGGTAGCACACACATAGTCTTACAATGCCTTATCCTAACTCACACTCAGTCCAATCCCCAGAGAGCAGTCACTCCATTTCCCCGCAGAGTCCTACGGGTATCCCTGAGGGGGTTGGAGTGTCTTAGTAATGGCATAGCTCGTGACTCCCCTCTTGTATGCTTCCCACCATGATTATCAAGGGATGCCAATTAGTCAGCTACACTTAATCAGCTTTTAAAAAGGGGTATTTTACTATAGCCATATAAATTGATATAAAACACAACTTCAATACAGAGTCCAGACGAAGTTGGGTTCAAGCCTAGAGAGCACAAAGATGTAACACAGCTCCTGCAAATGTTTTTACTCGACTCCTCAGAATGTTCGCCTTAGGTATGGGATAGTTTTTCTCCTGGGCTCTTTGTAGAGTGCTGAATCTGCATCCTCTTTATTCTTAGCATCTGTTGTCAGTTATTCCTGGGACAGTTAGGATATCAGTGGGAAGATGGGAAATCCTCTGGCCCCTTTAAAGCTCCCAAGGTCCTTTGATGGCCAAGGGAAGAGTAGGAAAGAGATCAAGACCAAGGCAAAGATCTGGTTGAAAATACTCACCTCCCCCGGGGGTTGTGAGGGGCAGGAGAGAGTAGAATGGATATGAAAGTGCAAACAAAAGCCCAGAGCAAATGGGGCCATTGTTGATTATTGCTGTGCTGTCTTTTGCCAAGAGACTTTTTCTGAGAATCTAAATGCATCTTCAAGTTACTACCTGAGCCATTAGTCAAAATCAACCTATAGTCTCATGTTTATAGCTCTTTATTTTTCTACAAAGCTGTTTGCATCCATTATCTCATAGGATCCCAGGGCACATAGCCGATCTTCAAGGTCCTTCCAGCTGCCAAATTCTATGATTCCCAGAGGTAGAAACTGTTCCATAGTGCTAGGTCAGATCTAGAACCTAGGGCTCCTGAATTCAAGCTTCCCTGGCTTCAATCCCTCCTTAAAGTCCTAATGTCCAAGTGAGCGAGGAGAATAGTGGACATCCTTCCATCAGTTTAGGGGCAACACACACAGGTATAGCCCATCTTCCTAATTCCTTTACAAGGAGATACTCATGTTTGGCTCTTCCCAATGCTACAGTGGGACATCCTAGATGGTCAGGAGTCAGGTACCAAGGGTTCTCTCCTAGCTGGCTAGGAAGCTGAGAATGGAATGAGATCTAAAGACTTTGGCTAACTAAAGCTCTGAAACACTGAAAATTCAAGGTTTCATGGAGAAATTTCTTTTCCTTCCTCCAAATATCATCCCCTCCTTTACTAAGGAACAGCTGAACAGAGATCTCCCAGAGGAGTTCTTTTTGCCCACAGAGGCTCTAGGGGATACTAGTCTTCCTTTTTCAGTTGGAGAGAGATGAATTCTGTCTTTTCTCAATGGACTTGAAGTGTAGGTGCCAAGAACAGAAACTAAAGATTGTTCAGGTCAAATGTTGCAACCACAAGAAGATTCAAAGCTAACCCTGACCTCTGGCTACACCGCTGGGGAGTCCCACCTAATTATCAGTGCCTGCCCACTGAGCAGTACAGATATGAGGCAGGATGGAGGCTCATACAACCACCAATCACAGAGAAAGAAGGGCCCTTGAGAACATTGGCTCCAAGTGCAAGGTTGAAAAATGAAATCCAGAAAGGAGAAGGGACATAATTAGTGCAAACAGGGGTAGAACCCATGTCTCCTGACTTTAGGCTCTTTTGAGTAAGCTCTTCCCCAAAGAAAGCAGTGAGGCCCAGTGAAAAAACCACCAACTCTGGAATCAGAGGATGTTTACTATCTATGTGACCTTGGGCAAGTCACTAAGTCTTTGTGGTCGTTATCTGCAAAAAGAGGGGGTCTGATTACATGGCTTCTATGGTATCTTCCAGCTCAACATCTAGGATCTTGAACTTAAGGAAGGGAGGTCATTTGAGTTTGGTGGATATCTGCATTGCCATCTTTTCAGGATGCCCTCAAATGTGGTTGGCTGAGGTAGCCCTGGACTATTGCTTCTTTCTTCAAATGAAATATAAAGCCTGTAACACACACACTGCCACCACTACCAGAGGATTTGTCTTTTTTCATAGTCTACACTTATGTCCTCCACAGGCCTCAGTGGAGAATTGTTCAGTCTTGGTTCCTGGGACCAAATCAGGAGGTAGGGACTGGAGAGCACTGGGCATCCTACTTTGTAGCTGGGCCTTAGGATGGTTCAGTGTGATGGAGGGAGACTGTCAGATCACCAATAAATTTCAACTCAACCACCAGTGCCAGGATATTCCTCCCCAACCCAGGAACCAAAATAAATATTCAACTCATTATTTTTAATTAATTGAGATCCTTCCCTGATCTCCATGTTTTCCAAATCACAATCTAAAATGGGGAGTCTGAAGAAGGAAGAACAGTGAGATGGGCCCTGAGATTGATAAAGGAGGTATTAATAGCTCCTTCCTCCCTTCACAGATAAGGAAATTGAGACTCAGAGAAAGGAAAGACACCTAAATTCACATGGCTATTATGGGGCAGAGACAAGATTAGAATCCATATCTCCTAATACCTAATTATTTTCTCTTTCTCCTGCCTGTTCAAATGAATTAAGAGTCTGAAACATTTTGGAAAATGTGATGCTATGTAAACACCAGGGAGGACTTTTATCAGACACTTAGCTCATGGTTGAACCCCAGAAAGTGGCTCTCTCTTGTAAGGGATATAAAGGGACGGATTCTATTCTGGGTGACCTCCCCGGGAATTTGCATGCATATACTAGGGTGTAAATTTCAGTCCTGTATGGTAAAGGCCCAGAAATGAATGGAAGGGTACGAAATACAAACTAACCCTTGTAACAATGAATAACTGACATTTATATAGCATTGTAAGGTCTACGGAGTGATTTAGAGATATTATCTCATTTGGTCCTCACAACAGTCTTATGAAGTCAGTGCCGTTATTATCCCTGTTTACAGATGAGACTATCCAGGGTCACACAGCTCATCCTATCTTTTTGACTTCACGTCAGGTTCCAGCACTGGAAGCTGTAGAGTAAAGGTCCTACCAGAGCTGCCATCCTCATCATCTTGACTGCGGAGAACAATTTGGGAGAAGGAGGTTCGATCTCGGACCCCAGCCTCAGGGGGCTTTCATGAATGAAATACCCCAAAGAATTGATTCATTATGCGACAATTTCAGCCAGGGAGGTCACATACTGATGTAGAAAGAACTTTGGATTTAAAATAAAAATCAACATCCAGATCCCAGTTCTGCTAATAACTTAGCTGTGGAATCCTCTCAAAGTTTCGAGGACTATAGCTTTCAGAGAATTTGAGAATTAGAGCCTCTAGAAGTCATTTGGTACAATCTAAACACCAAAGAAGGCCTTCCCATAACATACAGGATAAGGGGCCCGCCAGCCTCTGCTTAAAGACCCCCAACCTCTTTTTGAGGTAGTAGTGGTAATGTAGTAGCAGTAGCGGTAGTAGTAGTAGTAGTAGCAGTAGTAGCAGTAATAGTGGTAGTAGTAGCAGTAGCAGCAGCTAACATTAGCACTTACTACGTTAGGCACTCTGCTAAGTATTTTACAATTATGAGCTCATTCGATGCTCATAACATCCCTGGGAGGTCGGTACAAACATTATTCCCATTTTACAGATGAGGAAGCTGAGGCAAACATGAGTTAAGTGACTGGCCCACGATCACAGAGCTAGTAAGTATCTGAGGTCAAATCTGAACTCTGTCTTCCCTGACCAGGCCTGGGGCTGCCCCTGTAACCCCTTCCACTTCTGACCGTTATAGTTGTCGGGAAGGTCTTTCTGACATGTAGCCTAAACGTTTTCTTTACAACTTCCACTCATTACTCCTAATTTTGCCCTTGAGGATGATTCTCAAGGGGTGAGTCTTCTCAAGTCTTACCTAGGCAGTTAGGTAGTACAGCCGATGGAGAACACTGGGCCTGGAGTCAGGAACACCTGACTTCAAATCTGGTCTCAGAAATTTACTAGCTGTGTGATGCTGGGTAAGTCACTTCACCTCTGTCTACCTCAGTTTCTCCCACTGTAAAATGGGAATAATGTATTGCACCTATCTCCCAGGTAGAGATCAAAGATCAAATGAGATAATATTTATAAAATGTTTAGCAGAGCCTGGCACATAGTAGGCACCAGAAATGAAATGTTAACTGCTATTCTTCTTAAACTACCCTTTTCCTTCTGCTGATACTCAGAGGACGTAGTTTCCAAGAGCCTTCACCATCCCTGTTACCCTCCTCTGGATACTTTCCATTTTACCGATATCCTTCCTAAACCACAGCGCCCATGACTGAACACAATTCTCCCAATGAGCTGTGACAAGGGCACAGTCCAAACACCTTTTTCCTGGAAGCTCTGCCTCTAATGCAACAATATTGCATTAGTTTTTTGGCTACCGTGTCACCCTGCTGGCTCCTACTGAGCTTTTAGCCCAAAGAACTCCAAGCTGTTTTTCAGACAAACTCTGATCTAGGCATGTCTCCTCTATCTTGTACTTGTGAGGTTAATTTTCAATTTTACCCAAGCATAAGATTTTATACACTTATCCCTATTAAGTTTCATCTTATTAGATTTAGCCCAATGCTCTAGCCCAGTGGTGTCAAACTCAGTTAGGAAGGGGAGTCCCTAAACTGTGCATAAGGATCCCTGTGGGCTGCATATTGACATCGTTTTAAAAAGTGATATTATCTAAGTGTCACTGTACTTTTATTTATTTTGTTAAATTTTTCCCGGTTACGTTTTAATCTGGTTCTGCCATACTTGGGAGTGTACCAGGCTGTTTGCCTGATATGTCTGGCCTTGGCTGTCAAGATCCTTGACATCTATCATTTAGCATGTTAGCTATCCCACCCAACTTGGTGTCATCTGCAAATTTAATGCATATTATATGTCTTGGCTTTATCTAAGTCATCGATTAAAGAGGAAGCCACGCACCAATTCCGTAGTTGAACATCTCCTTCAAATGGACATCGCCTTCTGTGCTAGCACTGATCATTCACAGTCACTCTCTGAATCCAACTGTCCAAACTTCTGTAACCTTTACCTCCTCAGCATAGAGCATCAAAGCTGTAGTTAGCTTCTGAGACAAATTCACTTGGGAGCAAGAGAGGATGGTATACAGAAGACCATCCATCTGGGTGGGGGAAGCAGGGCACAGCAGGGAAGAAGACAGCTGCTGTCATGCTGACAAATGGGTGGCTGAATTACTTTTTATTTTCTAATTCTTTTTTATTTTTTAATTTTTCATAGAGGATGGTTCTGTGGAAATGGGGAAAGGGTGTATGTGAGGAATGTTTATGATGTTTTAAAAAAAATATAGCCAAAAAAAAAAAAAGAAATTTTATCTACATCATGCTCCCCTACTTAGTGAGAAGGCAAGCAATATATCATTTATACATGTGAAATAATGGAAAATATATTTCTTATTAGCCATGTTGCAACAAAAAAGCAAGAAAAATAAAGTGAAAAAATTATACTTCAATTTACACTCGATTTCTCTCTTGAGGTAGATAGGATGTTTCACCATGGATCCTTTGGAATTGTCTTGGATCATTGTATTTATCAAAGTAGCTAAGTCTTCCATGGTGGATCATTGCACAATGTTGTTGTTACCATGTACAGTGTTCTGGTTCTACTCACTTCACTTTTCATCAGTTCATATAAGTCTTCCCAGGTTTTTTTGAGACCTTCCTGCTCATCATTTCTTGTAGTACAATAGCATTCTATCACAATCATATACCATGACTTATTCAGTCACTCTCCAAATGATGACCATCCTCCTTCAATCTTCAGTTCTGTATTACCACAAAAAGAGCTTCTATAAATATTTTTCTACGTGTATGTCTTTGAGAAAAGGATTTCTCTAGGAAAGATGAAGAAGGAACACATTGCAAGTAGGTGGGATGGCCCATGCAAATAATGGAAGTAGGTGAAAACCAGATGAGATGGAAGAGCAGTTAGTAGTCCAGTGTGATTAGAAGGGAAACAGTGTTTAAAAGTAGGGTAGAAAACAAGAAGGTAGAGAAGTTTGTAATTTAGACCAGAGATCATACAGAGAGACTCAAGATTTTTGAAGAGTTAAAGCTGTGCGTCAGTAAGAGGATTTTGTTGTTTGTATAAAGCTTTTAGTTGGACAATTTGAGAAAGGAGAGTATGGAAACAAGGAGATCAGTTAGGAGGCCCCTACTATGACAGTCTTTTTGACTACTTTCTGAACTAAAGCTTTAATGTGGGAGGTGATTATGAAAAAAGGCCAGTCCTGAGCCTTGGGAAAGCTTACACTTAGTGGGTAGATGAAACACAAAGACACAGAGTAAACTACTAATAACTCTAGTCATATTGTGACTATATAACTAATTCCCCCTGTCTAGAGATCTCTGCTCCAGTATGTAGTTGGTGTGACCATAACTGGCTGGGATTAGTCTGTGAAGGTTTTATGGAGATGAATTTATAATGCTGAGAAAAAGGAAAGTCTTTAGGGTCAGAGTGTGGCTGGTGCTTTGCACACAATAGGGGATTAGGGTCTGCCTGGGTTCAAGCAAAGAGTCAGAGGTAAAGGTAATGATGATAATAACATGTGTTCACATTTCTATAGCTCTTAAACATTTACAAAGCATCTTTCTCACGACATTTGTGTGAGGAGAGAAGTATAAATATAATTATGACTGTTTTACAAATGGAGAAACAAAGGCTCAGGGACATGAAAGGATTTGCCCAAGGAATTTGCTGCTCGAATGCAGCCTGACTGCATTGGATAGAAACAGCCTTCCATGTATCTGTTTATCCTAGAGTCAAGGACAATCTCTCTGTTCCTACTCCCTCTGGCCAGGGACAGAATGTGTGTGTGTGTGTGTGTGTGTGTATGTGTGTGTGTAAAAGAGAGACACACAGACATACACAGAGAGATGGAGAGAAGGAAGACAGACAAACAGACAGACCAAGACAGAGAGAGACAGAGAGAGAGAGAGACAAAGAGAGGGAGAGAGACAGTATGGGAGAGAAACAGAGACACACACACACAGAAAGGGAGCTTGTGTCTCTGTTTCCCTTTTTTTCCCACTGTGCCTTATATACTGTTTGGATTGATATGATGCCATAAAACTTTAATGAGGACATTTTAATATGTTTGATGCTTTTATAGCTAAGGGACAGCTTAATCTCTCTAATTAATATAAATGTTACAATTACCTGTTCTGGGCAAACAGTCCAAACACAGGGCTCCAGCTGACCCAGTTGGCCAGGCTGGGCATCCTCTGGGCATCCTCCAACGATCAGCAGGATGAGTCAGGGATTGGATTTCTACACAGCAGGGACATCATGAAAAAGTTTAGGTGGGCCTTTCTTTGTCTAATAGTTACATTCCTGAAAAAAAATCACATAAACTGAGTTTTTCAAAGTTAAAATTTTCAAATTGATGAATCACAGATTTAGAGCTAGAAGATACCAACTCCTCCTTCCCATTTTTTTCTTAAAGATAAGAGCCTGAGGCCCAGAAAATGTAAATGGCTTGGCCAGAGCTGCTCAGAGAGCAGGTAACAGTGCTAGGACTCACGCCAAGGCTCTCTGCCTGCTTCCACAGTTCTTTTCACTGCATTCTGCTACTTAAGTCTTATCCTAAGATCTTCACTTCTAAAGCATCTTCAAGAGGCAGCAACTCCTAATGCCATCACCTTTGTTTTCCCTCTGCCTCCTTCCTATGATAGAATAAAATCTAGGCATGCACTAGTAAGAAATAGTCAAAGGAGCCTTGGATTTGAAATGATGACACCTGGATTCAGATTCTGTTCCGACTTTAGCTGTTGCCCTTGGGCAAATCTTTTCACCTCTCTGTTTCAGTGTCTTCTTTTTTAAAATGAGAAAGAACCAGGTGGTCTCTAAGCCATCTTTTAGCTCTAAATCTAAGATAGAGGCCTTTTGGTACCACCTGTTAAGCACTGTAGAGGAAGGTGGGAGGGGGAAAGGATTGTACAGACCTGCTCAAACAAACCTTCGTTGGTGAAGGGTGTCATGAAATGGGAATGTCTTCAACATGGAAACCTGGGGGAGCCAAGACAATGTTCAATAGTGTCACATCTACTATATCCTTTTCCCTCTCTGGTATTCACTTTCCCCCTGTGTGCAAAGAAGGAGCTAGATTGGGTGGTCTTCAAGCTTTCCAGATGTTCTGACATTTGGGGGGCTTAAGATTTTCTGGGAGGAAATGTAACTGATGTAAGGTCTATGGCATAAGTTGTGGGGGACACAAAGCCACTATGTGACTCTGTGATGGGGGTAGGGTAGGGCAAGGGGATCTATCTTTGTGATAAGGATGATGAGGGGTCCAGTTAATGAGAAAAATAGGATTTAATGATCCGATTTTCACAGACAGCAGACAGGCTTCAGGGTTCTGGATACAGGAATTTGAAGCTCTCTATGTATAATGAATAGCTCTGTGTTCCCAGGGATGGATGATGTATCATCTATAGAATGAAATGGATCAAGTAGGCCAGCCAGGTGTTTCCACTGGTGATGTATGCATTCACTTTTGACTAGGACTTCCAGGCTTTAGGTAATGACTGGGGGATGGGAAGGTCGAGCTAACGTAGCCTTCTTTCCCTTGGAAGCACACACACAGTCACAGTGTTTGTTGACAGCCCTAGGAAAGGGACTTTGTACTGGGCACTGAGGGGACAGTGTAATGGAAATAACCATAGGCTTGGATCAGCAGAGTTAAGCCTGGATTCCAGGTCATTTGATATGTACCATTGAGCCCATGGGCAAGGCACCTCTTCTTTTAAAAATATATTTTAATATTTTATTTTTTTAGTTACATGGAAAGAAACTTTAACTTTTATAAGATTTTGAATTCCAAACTTGTTTCTCCCTTCCTCTCCTTCCCCCTCTCCAAGATGGGAAGGAATTCGATATTGGTTGTACATGCACAATCACATTAAACATATTTACACATTAGTCATGCTATGAAAAAACCAAGAGAAAGAAAAAAAAAAACCAAAAACAACAAAAAAGATGAAAATAATATGTTTCAGTCTGCAGTACATCTCATTTTGCAACAGTCCATGCAAATCTTTCCAGGTTTTTATGAGAGTATCTTGTTCACCATTTCTTATCATACAACAGTAGTCCATCAAAATCACGTATCACAACTTGTCCAGCCTTTCCCCAACTGATGGACGTCCCCTCAATTTCTAATTCTCTGCCCCCAGGAAAGAGCTGCTATCGATATTTTTGTACATGTAGGTCCTTTTCCTTTTTGTTTTTCTATCTCTTTTGAGATATGGACCTAGTAGTAGCATGGATAGGTCAAAGGGAATGCATAGTTTTATGGCTCTTTGGGCATAGTTCCAAATTGCTCTACAGAATGGTTGAATCAAGTCACAACTCCACCAACAATGAATGCATTAATGTCTCATTTTTCCCACAATCCCATCATCATTTGTCATTTACCTTTTCTGTTCTATTAGCCAGTCTAATAGATAGGAGCACTTTTCTCCCTTTAAATTTCAGTCTCCTTAATTTGGAGAATTTAAAAAGTCTTATTACATAACCTACATTTTCCAAGATATCGTCCTCATCTTTTTACTATGAACTAAATGATAAAAAAACACAAACATGTAAGCACACACAAAAAAGGAGAAAAATGTTTGTATAAGAAACTGTAAACTTCTGTTATATTCAATATATCTTTCTCTTAGGAAGTCATCCTTTATATAAAGAATTTAAAAGGAGTGGCAAAGAGTAAAACTAACCAACACATCAACCAAATATGACATGATATGCAATGTTCCACAGACCTTCATCTCTGAAAAAAAAAAGAAAAAAAGGAAAGGAAGGTGTTTTGTTACATCTCTTCTCTGGAGTGAGGTTTGGTGATTAAAATTTTGAAGATCTGTCTTGATTATTTTGTTATCGTCCTTTCTAATTACATTATTATAGTCATTGTGTAAATTATTTTCCTATTTGCCATTTTTTCTTTGTTGTGAAGTTTCTTCATGACAAGTATATTTTCCTCTCCAAGCTTCACTCTGGACCTTCTCTACAATGCTCCTTCTCTTCATCTGGAAATGTCATTCCCACCACTGGAATTAAGATTTTTTTTTCTTTATTTATTTTTATAGGTATTTAAATTTTATTTTAGACTCAAGGGCTAGAACACAAATACAGAGTAGAGAAAAGAAACAAAAATTTATCATAAACTTAAATATTGGAACTTAAATACAAAGAAAGAAAGAAAAAAGAAAACATGTGCATAGCAGAAGATGAGAGGATTCAAAATACCTAACAATAAATTTTTATTTCAAGAAAACCTGTATGATAAATAATACACATGTTGAATATCGCTCATCTTTGCTTCCTTGTAAGTTTTCTTTTGTTCTCTGCTGTGCACCTTCTTGCTTTGCTCTTTTTCCCTCTCCCCTCCCTCCTCTCCCGCGCCGAAGGGTTTGACTAAGTTTGGATGTGTTTCTCTAAAACTATAGATGTATACATACACACAAACATATAGACATACATATGTAGACATACACTTTCCCAAATAAATTCTACTCCTCATCTTTGTTTTTATGTCTCTTGTTTCCACGAAATTCAGATATTCAAAGTTTCTGTACGGCCTTGCCCTCTGATTACTTGGCTCCTGCAAGGTGGGGCACCAAGGCCAGCTCGTTGAAGCCTGGGACTGCCTTTCTGCCTGCTTAAATTCCCTACCAATTAGCACAGTGTTTGGTACGCAATAAGCACTTAATAAATAGCTGTTGACTAATCAGCTAATTCTGTTTATTTCATTCTGTATCATTTAATACAAGCTTTCTCATGTTGTGCTTTGTAAGGTTGTAACTTTGTCTGATTTTGCCAATAGAAAAGAAGAGAAAAAGAGAACAAAAAGAAAAAGGAGAGACGGCTTTGTTAGAATCACTCCGAAAGCAACCCCACAGAGAACAGATGCTAAGAATAAGCCTAGCTAAAGTTTACTGTTTCCCAGAATCTGATTTGCATATGACTAATATGAAGGTTTTGAGGTTGAACGCTGGAAAACCCTAATAACTACAGCTGCTGGTGACTATGGGACAATTGTATGTTGTCTGTTTGTGGTTTGGGAGACAGAAACGAAGGTTTTAGTTTCTCATTCTAAGATAGCGGTGAGTCATTTTACACAAGAGACCTTGCTTTTAGAGTGGTAGGTTAGTCAAGAGTAGACCTCCAAGAGCAAAGACAAAATCTCTGAGTGGGTATGAGAAGAATCCTCAAAGCAAGGCTGCAACCCAACCTCAACAACTGCCCCCTGCTACTTGTAGGAGAAGATTGGAGGAAGAATCGTTGTGGCTGAACAGGGCTGATTGGAAGGGAAAGTTTCTTCCTTGATCTTTCCTTGTCTTTCCATGGACTGCCTGAGAAGTCACAGTCCCTCAGAGACTAGACAGGGGAGCAGATGTGAAAAGCTTTGCAGTCCATAGACTGAGGGCTCTGCTTTCCTGAAGGAAGTTTAACATTGCCTCAGCATCCCAGAAATGGAGTAACGCATAACTGCCTAGCCTTTGTGACTTGTCCGCAGGAGCATGTGTTCTCCGCTCATGACTTCCATGCTACGGCTCTGTAAGTTTGTGCCCACTCTCCCCTATAGACATGATGTGCTTTGGTGAGAGCATACGCCCCAAATGCTAGAAGAATGCCACCAGAATTAGTAGGATGTTGCAGTTGGATTATTCCTGCTTTTCTTTCCATTTTGCAATTCTGATGGATTTTGATTGAATGTCAAAAGGTTTGACCTCAAGCCTATCTGAAGTTTTTCTCCTTTCCAAAAGGAAGAAAAGGTCATCATCATCACCATCCTCATCAATACTTATTAAGCACCTACTGTATAGCAGTCAGTGCATAAATTATTTTCCTGCTTGACGTTGTTTCTTTGTTATGAATTCTTTCTATGGCAAGTATATTTTCCTCTCCAAGTTTCGCTCTGGACCCTCTCTATCATACCCCCCTTCTTCATCTAGAAGATTCATTCCCATATTGGAAGTATCATCTGCTGTGTGGTTTGTTTGAACGGCTCCTCCTAGAAATTGCATTCAAGGAAGTGTGTCAAGGCCAGTATGCAAGCTTTTGAAGGCAGGGATGGTGCTAGGGATACAAAAAGAGGTAAAAGACAGACCTGCCCTCAAGGAACATACAATCTAACAAGAGGAAGCAACATGCAAACAAATGTGTACGAAGGAAATTACATATAGGATAAATAGGAAATGATTAATCAAGGGAAAACAAGAATTAAGAGAGCTTGGGCAGGGCTTCCTTAGAAGGTGGGATTTTATTAGAGACTTAAAGGAAGTCAGGGAGGTCAGTATCCAGGAATATAGGAGGTGCCTAATAGATGCTTGTCAATTGATTTGTTGTATAATAGCAAACTGGTACCCTAACTCCGGGATAGTGAGCCTAGAGAGTGCTTAATTCATTGGAATGATGTCACAGGGCTATAAGAGGAGGCTACCCAAATAATTCGAAGATCCCCCAGATGAACAAGAGTTTGGCTACTGCCCCTTTCCCCAGGGTTGCATCACCATCTGTCTCTCTCCTATGCTAGGGTCTGAGGAGCCTAGCTAATCTTCAACAAATGGCTACTTAACTAAAGAATTAGCTGAGTGATACCTTAGTAATGGTGGGATTATCCAATGGACATAGCAGACAGTAGGCCTAGGAAAATAATAAAGTTAGAACAAGAGGTTCTAGATGAAAAGATTCAAGTCCTGGCTTTGCTACTGACTGTCTGTGTGATCTTGGACAAGTCCAGTTTCTTCATCTGTGAAATGGTGACATTAGACCAGATGACCTCTAAGGTGTTGCTTCCAGCTCTAAATCTATTTTCTAATGAACAACAATTTACTTTTAAAATATATTATATATGTACACACATTTTGTCGAGACCCATGAGTTCAAGGACATTGGGAACTCTGGGTGAGAAAATTCTTTTTACCAAATACAGGTAAACATTCTCCAACTTAGTCTTAGCACCTAACTGGGGCACTGAGAAATCACATAGCTAGTCTCAGAGGCAAGATTTGAACTCAGGTATTCCTGGCTCCAAGGCAGGCTTTCTGTTCACTACTCCATGCTTCCTCTCAGATCTATCTCTTTCTCTCTGTCTGTTACTCTTATGTAAACATAGAACAAATGTATAGATATAAACGATACCATGCTTCTCTCTCTCTCTCTCTCTCTCTCTCACACACACACACACACACACACACACACACACACACACACACACTGGAGAGAGATATCTAGGGGCAGGATACACATATATGTGTATGCATATGTACATATATGTGCATATATACATATACGTGTGTATATACATATATATGTATATATGAAAGATGGTTTCATCATCTAAAAGGTTCTAGGGCCTATAAAGATCTTGATTTATCCTTGAACATAGTAGTAAAAAGAACATGGGGCTAGAAATCCTGTGTCAGAATTGAGTTCTTGTAAAGACTCTACCTCTGACTTGCTGTGTGACTCTTCGACTTTGTTTCCTCCAAAGGGGATTACATTACATGACTTATAAGGTCTTTCTCAATTCTGACATTCTATGAATCTAGGATAAAAAGGAACAAAGGAATGAATCTCTAACAGAGAATGAATAGCTCTGGGGTAGTTAAGGAGTGGAGAGGGGCAACTTCAATACCTTCAAAATGCTACCAAAATAGACAGCTACTTACTCCACTTCCTCACAAAATTCCCCTGGTCCCTGCTTTCCCTTTTCCTAGCTCTCTAAACTCTGCTCGGTGGGAATTGTCTGCGCTTATAACCAGACAGTTGGATAATTGGATAAGATGGAAGAACGGGAAATTTAAAGTGTCAGCTGTCCTTCCCATTTTTTCCCCACTTTTCTTCCCTCCCTCCTTCCTTTTCCTTTTCATCCTGCTTCTTCCACCACCAATTTCCCTTCTCTCTGAGCATTGGTGCCACTACTTTGGGCCAGCAGCTGAGTGCTCCCGAGTTGGGAATGCACCATCAGACAGTATATATAGAGAGAGCCAAGGCAAGGATGCCCTTTGGAGAAGAGTACTGACTTCTCTTCTACTGGCCTCTGAATCAACACTAGCACACCAGCCAAGCACTTGGCTCCCTGCCCTTCGGGGGCTGTCGCCTCATCTAGAGGGTGAGTTCTCCTGGAAGCCTCAGCACCCAGCCCTACATTCATTCATTGTCCTTCCAGATATGGGCATCACTCTCCTCAGTACCAAGTACCACATGATCTGGTATGGAAGAAGGGGATTTCTCAGCACAAGAACTGTCTGTGTTTTCACCTTGCCTCCTTTCCCTGACTCTCTGACTGTCTCTGTGTGTGATGGATTTACCCAAAGGCACACAATTAGTTCAGGGAATGAGATTAGGACGCAGGTTTCCAATCTCATCTTCCCTCGGTTTCCAGGCATCCTTCCAAATGGATTCTTTGTTAACAGGCAGAGAATGGCCTCTTCACCTCCCTGATGCCATGCTCCTCTTTGACACAGAAGAACAAACGACATCTACCGTCACCTTGTTAACAGGGGAGGCTTAAGACATCTCTCTGGAACAATCAGTATTTGACCAGGTCCTGGTCAGGTTGGAAGGTGTTTTCTAGATAATAATAATAGTTAACATTTACAGAGAGATTAAAGGTTTACAAAATATACATTATTTCATTTAATATCCTCAACCATCCCATGAAATAGGAGCTATTATTACTTCCATTTCACAGATAAGGAAGTTGAAGTTAAGTGATTTCCCAAGGGTCAGACAACTAGTAAGTGTCGGAGGAGGAATTCACACTCAGGTCTTCCTGACTCTATATCCTGACTATCCAATACGATGAGAATGGTGATGGAGGCCTCAAGACAGGGGGCTCTCATTGGCCTCAACAATTTCCACTTGGAATCTCAGGCTGAAAATGACCTCAGAGATCATCCCACCCCCACTACACAGGGATTCATAGTCCAATGGCGTAACATTATTTTTTAAATTATTTTGATAGTTCAATATAATTTACTTTTTTAATAATCCTGTGCATTTCATTTTATTCATTTAAAAATGTTATTCTTGGAAGGGGGCCAGGAGCTTAACCAGATGCCCAAGGGATCCAGGACAAACAAAAAGGGTTAAGAATTCCTGCTCAACATATGTGATCATGCAACATCTGCTAGCTTCCTTGACAGGATTCCTATTTTGAGAATGATGTCATCTATAGAGGTAGCAGAAGGATTCCTATAGGAATTAGAAGAGGTTTGTTGTTTTGACAATATAGTAGTGAGGATTTTGGATTTGGATATCAAATATGTAGCCTTTTTACTCAGTCACTCACAACTTAATGTAAGAGCTGATCTCCATTAATAGGGATTTCCTTTCTTGTTACAGTCTATTCCTTTATTGAACAGCCTGGATTTTTCTCACACTGAGCCAAAATCTGCCCATATCTAATCTCCACTCAGTTCCGTTCTCCAGGACCAAGCTAAGCAAGTCTACTCCCACCAAGTGCTTGAAGAAAGTCATCCCTTGTGCCTCCAGGATTCTCTTTTCTGAGCTAAACACCCCCAGTTCCACCTCTGCCTGTTTCTCTCACCATCCTCGTCTCTCCAGTTTTTAAATGTTCTTTCTAAGAAGAACTGGGCACAATATTTCAAGTGTGATTTGACCAAAGCAGAAGCCACTGACTCTCTCCTCTCCTTAATTATGGACACTATCCATGGAGTAAACTTGAACTGATGACACCAAGAAATAGTCAGAAGGAGGAGGATGCCTCCCCTGAAACCCTCTCCTTTCTGCCTTTTGCTCCCTCTTCCCCACTGTCACAGTAAGAGATTAAAACTCAGAAAGATAACAAAATTTCCTTCTTGTGTCCACCTCTTTCTAGTTTTATCTTGGGGGTAAATCCTCTCCAACGGAGTGATTTGATGCTGGACTCTTAGAGCTGTAACCTCTCTTAAGTATCAGTAGTCAGATAATCCTAGGAAATAGATTGATTTCCTACCTTTCTGGTCTCAGTCCTATTCATTGACAACCTGGTGGGGAAGCCCCACTGACCATTTAATGGGGTCATAAAAATGTAAATAGATATTTATGGCTGGTGAAGTTTGGGAGTTTTTACAGTGGTACAGGTTCTCCTTTTACAATGTCCCATAAATATAATCCTTATTACTGAATGTCAGAAGAACAGGTCAGCAGAGCTGTGGTATTTAACTTAATGGAAAGCGGGGTAACCCCATTAGAGGCAGATTAAAGGCCATTTGTGGAAGGACCAGTTTGCTTTGCAGCCTTATTATTGCCAAGGGTGCTCGGGGTAGAAAGAGGAAGCTGAATGGACGCTCAGTCACTCCGTTTTCCTTCTTGGAATTACTTTGATTTGAGGTTGGGGTTTTTGCCGGTTTTTTTGCTTATTTGTTTTGGTTGTTGTTCGGTCCAGATCTATAAGTTTATCCATGTACTGTGTATTGTTGGGCAGAGAGCTGTCTGGGTAAATCTGGGTTCAAATCCTGCCTCAGACACATATTGTTTGACTCTGGACAAATTACTTCTCAATGGTCTAGGTGACTCTTTGGTAATATTTGTAATAATGATAGCTAGTACTTTACACATCCTTACAACCACCCTGAGAGGTAGCTGCTCTTATCAACTCCATTATACAGATGAGGAAACTGAGGCAGACAGTGTCATGGCTCTTTTTGGTAGTTTGATGAAGCCTATGGACCCCCCTTTCAGAAGAACATGTTTAAATTAAAAAAAATACACAGGATTACAAAGGAAACCAATTTTATTAAAATACAGTTATCAAATATTTTATTTAAAAAATATGTCTATAGACCTCAAGTGAAGAACTCCTGCCTTGAGACTCTAAGTTGAAGAGAAGGTCCCCCCTGTCCATTGCACTGATACTGATGAGATCGACAGTCTGCTCACATATTTGCTGATGGCTTTTTGAGGCTGTTGAGTCGTTTCAGTCATGTCTGGCTCTTTGTGATTTCATGTGGGGTCTTCTTTGCAAAGATTCTGGAGTGGTTTGCATTTCCTTCTCCAGCTCATTTTTACTGATGAGGAAACTGAGGCAAACAGGGTGAAGTGATTTGCCCAGGGTCACACAGCTAGTGACTGTCTGAGGTCACATTTGAACTCAGGTCTTCCTGACTCCAGGCCTGGTGCTCTATCCAACATGCCGATTACTTGATTAATCATATAGCCAGTGTCTCAGAGGCAGGACTTGAACCTAGACCCTTATGGCACTACTGCTGGACTTCTGTCCCTAGGTGCTGAGACTTTATGTTACTTTGTCTTTGCTTATATGTGTACTCCCTCATGTCCCCTCAGGAGAAATGAAGGTTTTTAGAGGGCGGGATGGATTTTCTTTTTCCCTTGGCATACCTACTTCCTAATACAACAGTGCTTAGTGGCACCTTTGCACAATTGCCCAGAGCAAACACTTGGTAAATATTTGTTGTGGTGATTTGAGTTGAATTGCTAGGCAGCTTATCCTAGGGAGGTGCCCTGGAGGGGAGTCCTGCCCCTGGACAATCCTGCCCAAGACTTCACTTCACTAGAAAAGACACTCTCCTAAAAATTCACCCAGCCTGGCATGATTGCATTTCTTTGTTGTAAGGGAAAGTTCAGTCTGGAGAATGGGAAGCTTTGCTTCTTTGTTTGTGACAAAGAAGAAAAGGGATCAACTAAATTTATCTTTTTTGAAATTTTTTCCAATTACTTGCAAAAATTATTTTCAACCTTGGTTTTTTGTTTGTTTTGTTTTTAAAAAATTTTGAGTTCCAAAATCTCTTCCACCCTCCCTCATCTATCACTGAGATCGCAAGCAATTTGATAAAGGTTATTCATGTACAGTCATGCAAAGCACATTTTCATATTAGTCATGTTGTGAAGAAAATACAGACAAAAAAAGAAAAAAGTTAAAAAAAGCATTCTTCGATCTGCATTTAGATTCTATCAGTTCTTTCTCTGGAGGCGAAAGCATTTTACATCACAGATCTTTCAGACTTTCCTTGGATCTTTGCCCTGCTGAAATTAGCTGTCACTCACAATTGATCATCCTTACAATGTAGCTGTTACCATGTACAGTGTTCTCCTGGCTTTGCTCATATCACTCAGTATCAGTTCATGTAAGTCTTTCCAGGTTTTTCTGAAATCTGCCTGCTCATCATTTTTATAGCGCATTAGTATTCCATCAGAATCATATACCACCACTTGTTCAGTCATTCCTCCACCGATGGGTATCTCCTCCATTTCCCCACATCCCGTCCAGCATTTGTCATTTTCTTTTTCTGTCATATTAGCCAATCTGATAGCTATGCAGTGATACCTCAGAATTATTTTAATTTGCAATTTCCTAGTCAATAGTGATTTAGAGCATTCTTTCATTTGCTTATAGATAACTTTAACTTCTTCCTCTGAAAACTATCCCTTCATATCCTTTGACCATTTGCCAGTTGTGGAATGATTTGTATTCTTATAAATTTAGCTCAGTTCTCTATATATTTGAGAAATGAGGCCTTTTTCAGAGAAAATAGTTGCAAAAATTATTTCCCAGTTTTTTGCTTTCCTTCTCATTTTCTTTTGTTTTTGCAAAAACTAAATGTATCTTTAAAAGACAGTTCCATTTGCATATATCTTAGATGTATAGCTCTATTTTTATATTGTCTCCCTCATTACAGTGAGGAGGTTTTTAGTTTCTTTGTATCTTCCTGTGATTAGCACAGTGCTGGGCTCACCCTTAGCACTAATGTCAATATGTGCTAACTGACTATTGGCTGAAAAAGGAAATTCACCAAGAGGATGTGGTGATAGCCCTGAAGGAAAGCAAGCCAGAAGCTTGTCAGTTATCTGTTGTAGTGCAATGAGAACTGGTATTGGAGACCAAAGATCTGGATTCGAGTTCTGACTATGACCTATAACAAATCATTTAACTTCCAGGGCAACTCATTAAGCCAGAAAGTCAAGGATGAAGAATGAATTATTGGGGGGGGGAGGGAGTGGGGGGTGAATTCTCTACACCAAGAATTCCCCAACAGTATATGGATAAAATGATAGGTTTAGACCAGGGATGGGGAACCTGTAGCCTCAAGGCCAATTCAGTCAAAGGGCCACACTTGAGGATCTAGAGGGCCACAAGTGGCCTCGAGGCCACAGGTTCCCCACCCCTGGTTTAGACCAAAACAAACAAAACCAGCTACAAAACAAAGCAATTTCAAGAGGGAGAAAGTGGACGCTCAGGTGGGTAATCTAGTCTCAACTTTCACTGTTTTTTTTTCTGTAAAGTGGGGGGTCAGGATACTTGTAACACCTACCTTGAAGAATTGGGAGGGAAATGCTGGGCAGAACTCCTGTAGAAAGAAGCCCAGCTCATTTTCAGAAGGCAGGCTCTGCATCTGGGGCTAAGGGCTAAGGTTACTCAGGGAATTAGCCACACAACCAGATTTAGAGCCTGGTCCCTGACTCCAATTCAAGTACTCTTTCCACAGCATGATCTGTCTCTGTGTATCTAATGTGTAGGCACACCCATAGGCTCACACCAACCACACACACACACACACACACACACACAGTTGCAGCTGTCCAAAGGTTAAAAAGGGGAGTAGTTTGGTTTTAAATTCTTCTCAGCTGCTTATTTCTGTCATAGACTCACAACCCTACCTCCCCCTGTGCCCTGGTTACAAAAGAAAGCCAAGAGTAGAGACTCACCAGTGGGCTATGACTATGGATCAGGGGGATGGGGACAGTAACCGCCTGATGCCTGCAGGTCCTGGTGGGGAGGAAGTGGGGATGATAGGAGCAGCCAGGCTCTCTCAGAAGGAGAGGCCTCACAGCTAAGTGTCCAGGGTTGGGGCCTGCCAACTCTGCCTTCCAAGTACCCCATGATCCATCGCACCTGACTGAGGACACTCTGCCTCACTGGGGCCCCATTTTCAGGCATGGAGGCAAGTGTATTGAGGGTAATATTCCCTTCTTAAGTAAACTGGGGAAAAAATTCTTTTCTGAAGCACCGTTGGAAGTTTCTCCTTGAAGACCTCCGAAGAGGGGAAACTGTGCCTTCAAGGAAGGCCATTCTACTCTTAGACCTTTCTAATTATTAACAAGTCTCTTCCTCACATGGAGCCCAAATCTCTACAATTTCCAAGCAGTTACAACAGGTGCCCTGGGCCTTCAGTCTGGAAGACCTGAATTAAAATCTGACCTCAGACATTTGCCGTGTGACTCTGGGTAATTTACTTAACCTATATCTGCCTCAGTTTCTTCATCTGTAAAGATGGAATAATAATAGCCCTACTGCCTCTTAGGGCTGTTGGAAAGATCAAATGAGGTAATGTTTGTAAAGCCTTTAGCACAGCACCAGCCACGTGGTAGGAGCTGAGTAAACGTTTGTCCTCTTTCTCACTCCCCTCCTACTCATGGCCAAGTAAAATGCCTTAGTGTGCTCCCCCCATGCCTTCTCTCCTCCGGACCAAATACCACCCCTTCCTTTGAGAGCTAGGAGAGACCTTGGAGCTCTTGTAAACCAATCACTTTATTTTACAGATGGGGAAACTGAGGCTCAAAGAAGAAAGTGGACGGATTTCCAGTCCCCTCTGCATCTTGGTCTCTGTCTTTTACACGTAATCTCACTCATCAATATCCTTTCCAAAATATGGTACAGATCTGTATATGATAACCCTGATGTGAACTAACCAGGGCAAAGCCACAGATGGACCATCACCTCCTTTGTTCTAATATGAACTTTGCTTTGAAATAGCTATTAGACCTCTTGCCACAGAGCTGAACTGGCATTGAGCTGGTGGTCCATCAAAACCTTCAGATCTTTTTCACTTGACTTCTAGTCATGCTTCTTCTGCATGGCAAATGCTTTTAAAAATACAAGCTTATGGCTGTTATTGCTGCTATTCCAATAACTGAGCTCATGAACACCAGTGGAGCCTGTTGTCTTTAGACTAATTTGTTTTGAGAAATACAAAGCCCATTCATAGAGAGGCAGCGTAGAAAGCCTGGTGGGCTGGTCTTGGAGTGAGGAAGACCTAGATCCAAGTCTAGCCTCTGACATAGCCTGTATGTGGGGTGGAGTGTCACAGGAGCAGAGAAAGGGCCAATTTGGTGGGATCCTAGAGTGTGCTTATCGTTCAGTTGTTTTTCCATTGTGTCTGACTCTTCATAATCCCTTTCGGGGTTATCTTGGCAAAGCTACTTCTCCAACTCATTTTACAGATGAGGAAACTGAGGCAAATGGGGTTAAGTGACTTACTCAGGGTCAGTGTTTGAGGCAGGATTTGAACTCAAGAATTCCTGACTGCAGGCTTGGCATTCTGTCTACTGGGCCACCCAGCTACGGTAGAGTGAGTGTGTGGAGGGGAATAATGAGCTTTGTGCTCTAGAGGTCATGGTCTAGAAAGTCTCTCAGATCAATTCAGCCAGTGATCCATCCCTCCCCCTCCGCTCTGTGACTCCCTTCCTCACTCAGCCCTTGCACTTTTAGGCCATACAACCTCACTTAATCCTGCAACAAACTTGGGCTCGTTTTATAGAGTAATAAACAGAAGTGAACCAAGAAACTGGGGGTGAACTTTTGTGCAAGTTTTGTGTGGTTTTTTGGCAACTTGTTTGCCTCAGTTCTCTCAGCTGTGAAATGGGGATAATAATAGGGCTATCCTCCCCTGCAAGATTATTGTGAAGATAAAATGCATTAATGTTTATACAGCACTTAGCATAAGACTTGGCATATAGTTGTTGCTGTTGTGTTTGTCCATCATTGCTGAAGACCCCGCCAGCTGGGAAATGATGACATGATTTGCACTTGACTCTGTTTTGAGTGAGGGAGGGCTGTGCAGGTCACCAGCCTCACTTCACCCCCAGAGCCATCTAAATACAGTAACCAGATATTCATGAGGATGCCTGGAGATGGCTCAGGATGCAATGGAAGATCTTGGCCCCTTGATGCCAAGGCCTATTCGGTGCTCACTTAGGGTGAGGTAACGCCCATTCAGTGAATAGGCCTGTTTAAGAAGTAGTCAGGGGATGGCCCCTTTAATGAAGTAAAGAAAAATACCTACAGCAGGTTGGGAGGGAAACAGCAATAGTTACTTTTGATAATCACTCTTAAGCCAGGAGGGTCCAGAGAACAGCCCTTACATGGAGCTTGGGCAGGGGTGTAGTGTGGTACAATCTATGGGCTTCAGAGTGCAGTAGGGAAGAGGAGGGGAGGGGAGGGGAGGGGAGGGGAGGGGAGGGGAGGGGAGGGGAGGGGAGGGGAGGGGAGAGGAGGGGAGGGGAGGGGAGAGGAGGGGGAGAGGAGGGGAGGGGAGGGGAGAGGAGGGGAGGGGAGGGGAGGGGAGGGGAGGGGAGGGGAGGGGAGGGGAGGGGAGGAGAGGAGAGGAGAGGGGAGGGGAGGGGAGGGGAGGAGAGGAGAGGAGAGGAGAGGAGAGGAGAGGAGAGGAGGAGGGGAGGAGAGGAGAGAATCTAGTCACTAAACCCCAAGTTAACAAGACATCCTCTGGCTATATGTGCTACCCAAAAGCTAGCTATATTTATTACTATCATTATTAATATCCATATCATAAGGCACTTAATCTTTCAACATTCCTAGACAACTCCCTTAGACCATAAATTATAGGTCTGCATATGTAGAGGTGGTTTCCACATAGGGAGCTCCCCATAAGGTGCTTTTCCAATAGCTTGTTTTGCTGTACAGAGACACTATAATGTTTGAGAAATATTACTTAATTTTCAGAAATTAATCCTCTTTTCCCCCTGTGGGTCTGCATGTCAGGTTTTCTTTTTTTAAAGATATAGTTTATCTAAATATATGCAATTATTTAAATATGCTATCATTAATATCATATAACATTAAACATTATTGTACAAATAAATAGAACTGTTATTATTAAACATATTATTATGGCTCTACCAACAACATATCAGTGTACCATCTCTTCACACCCCCTCCAACACTGTGGCTATCTTTTAACATCTTTGCCGATTTGTGGGTGTGAGGGGTAAATTTTGGATTGTTTTTATTTGCATTTTTAAAATTTTTGTTGATATTTCTTATTTTTATATGGCCTATATTTCTCCCTGTATCCCTCCAACAACTCCCCTCACCCTGAGAGCCATCTCTTATAATAAAGAACTTTAAAAAATAAATAAATAAATAAAGGATAGAAAAAACTTCAGCAGAACTCATCAAATATATTGGAAAAAATCAGATGTTATATGCAGTGCTCCACACTTGTAAATATCCCCACCTCTGCAAAGGAGTTGGAGGGATGGCTCTTATAATCTCTTCTTTGGGGCCAGTCTGGTTCTTCATAATTTAATAACATTCATTTTCCATAGTAGTTGTTCCCATTTCCATTGTAGTCACTTTCCTGGCTCCCTTTACTTCATTTTCCTTTTGTCCATGTAAATCTTTCTGTGTTTTTCTATACTCGTTATGTTCCATTATTTCTTGCAGTGTGGTAATATTCTATTACATTCCTGTATCACAGTTGTTTAGTCATTCTCCAATAGGTGGGCATCTACTGTGTTTCCAATTCTATTTTTTTAACCATAAAAGTGCTTTAATCAATATTTTGATATGTCCGGAGCCTTCAATTTTGTCAATGAAAACAGCAGTTTACTTCTACATTTTGCAGGAACGCTTTTAATGTGTCTACTTTGCTAATTTTTTTCTTTTGGTTTTAGTTACTTTTAAATTATATTTAAAAATCTCTTTATGTCTATATTTTATAGGGTTTTAGCCTTAATACATGTTTTACTTTATCAAGAGCTTTATCTGTATCAGGAAAGTCATATGGTTTTGTCTGCTTTTGTTTTTAATTCTATGTTGATCATTTTCCTAATATTAAATAATTATTTTATCCCTGAATAAATCCAGCTTGGTCCTAATGAGTGTTTTTTTGGACAAATGGTTATAATTTATTTTAGAGATTCTTATTTATTGTTCTTGTGATATTGATCTATAATTCTTCTTTGCTTTATCCTTCCCTAGTTCAGGTATTAAAACTATATTTGTCTCATCAAAGGAATTTGGTACAGTATCATTTTTTCTCAATTTTTGTGATATTAATTATTCTTTAAAAGTTTGACAGAATTCTCCTGTAAGCCCATCAGAACCAGTTCTTTTTTTCTCACTTTGTCTTTTCCTTTACAAGTAATGCCACTGCTTTTCTGAGGCTGAATGATTGTAGATCTCTACTTGGTATCCTATTAGCTAGCTAGGGGATTTCCTTTTTAAAGAAAGTCCTCCATTTCTTTTGTGTTCCTAGCTTTATTGGCATTCACGTGTCCATAGTAGGTTCTGATCACTCTTTTTATTTCTTCTGGTTTTGCTGTCATTTCACCTTGCTCATTTCCCATGTTACTGATTCAATTTTATGCCTTCTTTTTAATTAGGTTAAGGTTTATCGATTTTGCTCGTCTTTTCAAAGAGTTGATTTTTTTAATTGTTTGTCATTTCTGTAGCCTTTTTGGTAGCATGCTCTAAAACCTAACCTAACTCAACCTAGCTAAAGAGAGTCTCATATCCAGGCTAGCCATGGAGTGATGCAGTTTTCACACACGACAACCCTCACTACTTTGCTTCAGTGGAAGGAGTGCCTAGACTGATGAAATTACAGGTCCTTGAAGCATTAAGCTTTCCTAATAATCTTGCTTAGTGGTAAAGTGGATAGAGTGCTAGGCCTGGAATCAGGAAGATTCATCTTCCTGAGTTCAAATCTGACCTTAGACATGTACCAGCTATGTGGCCTTGGGCAAGTCACTTAACTCTGCTTGCCTCAGTTTCCTCATCTGTAAAATGAGCTGAAGAAGGAAATGACGAACCACTCCTGTATCAAGAAAACCCCAAATAGGGTCTGAACAATTACAAAAACAATCTTACTTACATAGAATGGGTTTTTCAACTCTTGAAATAAAGGAAAAATATAGTCACACCTACTTTATATTAGACTGATGGGGCATCATACATGCAGACACACACACCCCGATCATCAATCAGTTGATCAAAAAAAAGCACTTATTAAGTACCTACTGTGTGCCAGTCACGGTGCTAAGTTCTGCAGGCACAAAGATGAACATCTGGGTGACAAGAGATGAGGTCCACTCTTTCTCATACTGAATCACCACTAATGCAAATGTGAGTTCTAGGAATCCCTGGATTCCTTTTGTCTTCATTAGATAATGGAGAGAACTGATTTGAATTCCATCCAAATCCCTCATTCAGAGGACTCAAACCTTTCCCTTTCCCCAACGCAAAAAATACTGAGATAGGAACCAGAAGACCTAGGTTCAGCTTCTTCAATAATTTCCTTTCTCTCTCCAGCCTCAGTTTCCCCTCCTAAAAAAAGAAGGGTTGGACTTGATGATCTCTAATATTTTAGGAGTCAACACCTTCCTATCTTTCAAGGCCCAGCTCAGGAACCATGTCCTAACTTCCTTCCAGTCACATTAGCCTATTTATTGTTCTACACATACAATGTCTCATCTCCTGTCTTTGTGTTTTCACACTGGCTGCCCCAGACACTGGCAGCCTATCCAGGCACTGGTTAACTCAGTAGATCAAGGCCACAGGGTTCCCTTCTTCCCCAACCTTGCCACCAATGCCCCCTTTTCCTTCTCCCATCCTGGTTGGATCTAGATTTCCTTACCTTCTCCCCTGTATGAGAGGAACCAGAATTCCCATTCCACTAAGTTCCTCAGGCCCTTTCCCCTCTTTCTGATGGTGGCTAACTTGGCCCTGCAGTAGTTAGGACTGCTCACGTTGCTAGGATAAAATAGCAGTAATCAACCATAACCCTTTTGGTAAGATGGAGGACGACCAGGCCTTACCATCTGCCCTGTGACTGAACTATAAAGTACTGTAGGCCTTAATATTTACCCTTTCTTTCTCTGTGCACTGCCAAGTGCCCTAAGAGCCCCTGGGCTTTACCATCTGCCCTGATGCTACACCTTTACAATTCGCAGACCCTTCAATCTGCCTAGAATCTGAGCCCTCCTGCATATGTCCTTTCTGCCATTTAGGCTGTGAGTTTGTTGAGAGCAGGGAATGTCTTCTTTTACTATTTGGTCCTAAGTTCTTAGCACAGTGCTTGACACATAGTGCTTAATAAATACTCTTACATTCCTCCATTCTTCCATATTTCCTTCCCAGGGATCTTTCCTTTCTCTGAACTACAACATGTCCTGTCTGTGTCACTTATCTGCACTCAGTAAATAGGGCCTTGCAATATAATGCATTAGTCTTATACATTATTCCGCTTCTTGCATGCTAAGCTAATCTCATACCATCCCCCATCTTGGCACAGAGGTCCCATGTCTAGATATCTCGTAGAATCCTTCCACTCCTCCAAGCCTCACGTCAAGGACCACAAGCACCTAATTCTACTTGAGGCCTTTCCTGATTTCCCAGTTGCTAGTGCCTTCTCGAACATTGTATTCTGTATATACCTTGTATATTTTTACTTAGATAATATTATCTTCCTCTATAGATCATAAATTCCTTGAGGGCAACAGCTAGCCCGTAATAGGGGTTAATAGATTGATTATTATAGGAAATTTTCATTCCTTCCACCTATGTGGACCAGCAACTCATTTGCAAATTAAAGTCTTAGAGGATCATTGATCATGATGTTTCCCAATTAACATGAGTATGTATGTCCTCCAGGGCCACTGAGGATAGCCTAATCACAGTTTGGGTAAAAGTCAGGAACTCTTCTTCCTGAGCTGAAATTCAGGAGAAAAGTTTTATGTTAGCTTTGCCCTTGACTTTCTTTGTGACCTTGGGCAAGTCCCTTCTACCTTCTGGGCCTTAGTTTCATATTTTGTCAAATAAAAGAGATGAAATAGAAAGTCTGGGAGGTCCCTTCAAAAGCTAATATTCTTTTAAATTGTTTGCACACTTTTATGGGTAAGTGGTGATTACTGAGGGTGTGTCTAGATGGATTCATGAATCTGTGGTCAAGCTTAGTCTCTCTGCAGAATAGTAAAGCTGAAAGGAAGGAACACAGGACAATGCACGCAACAGAGACACATAAAGTATTGATTCATTCATTTGTCAATCAATCCTTTACTCAGGGAGACTGTAGGAAATCCCCAGGAAAACTTCTAATGAAGGAAAAAGTAACCCTGAAGGGATTTATAGGTCTGTCTCCTCCTCACTGGGGAATTTGTTTTCCACCTTGGCTTATATTGACACAGCAGATGCCTGCACTGGGTCACTGTCCCTACGGGGAAAGTATGAGAAGGTCTTGCCCTCTAGTGGTCATGGCCTAGAAAGTCTCTCAGGGTCAAGTTCAGGCAGTGGCCCTGGTCCTGCCCTCTGGCATTTTTCCTCCTCATTCAGTCCCTTAGTTTGTGCTTCTCACATTCTCACTTCATCCCTACTTGGATGTGCCCATTTTATAGAGGAGGGGGTAGAGGAACGCGATAAGTCAAAGGTGATCTTGTTATACTCCCATCCAATCTGTGCCTCATTTGTTAAGGGGACCATGCTGGAATAGATACCTATAAATTCTATATATTTATAGAAATGACACAAATAAGAGGAGTTCTTAACTTTTTTGGTATTGTGAACTCCTTTAACAGTCTGGTGAAATCTATGAAACCTTTCTCAGAATAACATTTTTAAGAACATAAAATAAATACAGAGGATTGCAAAGGAAACCCATTATATTGAAGTACAATCATCAAAATAGTAAATAAAAATGTTCACAACCCCTCTTCTAAGAATCCTTGGATAGAATTCTATTACTTAAAGACATAAAGGACCATCAAAGGTATTTGGGTCCAACACTCTACTCACTTTATGAGGAAACTGAGGCACAAAGAGGAGCCATGATTTTTTTTTTTTTGTTATGCAGCTAATAAGAGGCTTATAATAAAAAGTCAGTGTCAGGTCCTCAAATCTCAAGGAAATAGTAAAGGCTCCCTCCTTCTTCCCCAGGTGGTGATTTGGAAGTTGTCTTCTTGCCCAGAAGGAAGGCAGCATGGTAGAAAGAACTCTGGAATATTTCTATTCTGATGTTTTGTGCCTATGTGTCCTGGGGGCAAGTCAGGTGACTTCCCTGAGCCACAGTTTCCTCAGCTGTGAAATGAAGATAGTATGACTTCTACTACCTACCTCACAGGGAAAATACACTACTCTGCCCCTGTCCAAGAATGACTTCTTCAGCTTGGGAAGGGAAAGTATGGACTTTACTTAGAGATTTCCAGGGAAATAACACTTTCCCCATGTAAAAAAGCTATAGAAATGGATAGAAGGAAAAGAAGGAGGTGGAAGAAGAGGAGGAGCTGAAGGAAGGTGTCATTCATTTCTGATGTTCTGTGGCTCATTGTAGGATTCATCAATTGTTGCTGCCCTGAGGGTGGCTGTCTTTTCCGATTCCATCCCAAAGAGGCTAGACAACTGCTGTTTGATCCTTAAGACTGTACCTCTACACCTCTCTGAGAAAGGCGTATCACATGCATGTGCTTGCAACCTGGCCTTTACACATCAAGGGTGATACTAGGATCAAATGAAAAAATTCAGGAAGATGGCAGGATTCCTGATCATATGTGATGAGGTCTATATGGAAAGGAAGTTACTGATTCATTGGATGAGTCAACTTGATGAAAGTGCTGTGTATGGGATTTTGTTTGGAAGCTTTTAAAGGACTCATGGAGTGTGGACATGCCTAGAAGACACTCTTTGCCTAGAAGACAGGGAGAGGTTATGAGAGGGTACAGATCATGAGGTTGCCTCTGAAAAGACTCAAAGGGATGGACTGTTGTTGGAAGAGCTGTCCTACTCTGTGGTCTATAAAAGTGAGCTGACCAACTAGTTCATTGTCTCTTTTGGTTTTTCTATTCACCTTTCCCTTTGCACAAGGATTTGTTTGATCTTTAGGATAGTTGATCCTTTCTGCCAATACGACCTTGGGCAAGTCTGTCAATCTCCTTGGGCCTCATCTATAAAATAGGGGAGAGGGGGTAGGATGAACTCGTTGGCCTTTGAGGTGGCTTCTATATCTATGATCCTTCTTACCCTGTGAGCAAACCACAAGATATTTAAGCTGAATGAAACATCAGTAAGTGCAACAGGTCCAACCTCTATAGTGCTTTAATATTTACAAAGTACTCATTCTTGAAGAATGCCCTTGTCTTCCTCTAGCTGAAGAACAGGGATAGTTTGAGGAAAGACATAATAATAAATAAATAAGAGTAAGTATAACCAGCATTTACATATTGCCTTAAGGGTTTGCAAAGTGCTTTTATATATAATAACATATTATATATATAATATAATAACATATAATAACTCATTAGATCCTCACAGAAACCCTATGAGGTTGATGCTATTATTTTCCCTGTTTTTACAGATGAGGAAACTGAGACTGACAGAGGTTAAGTGACTTTCCCAGGATCACATACTATAGATGTCCAGCAATTGGGGAATGGATGAACAAGTTGTGGTATATGAATGTCATGAAATACCGTTGTGCTATAAGAAATAATGAGCAGGAGAACATTATACACAGTAATAACCACAGTGTGCAAGAACTTTCTGATAGACTTAGCCCTTCACAGCAATGCAAGGACCTAAAATATTTCCAAAGGACTTGATAAAAAATGCCATCTACATCCAGAGAAATAACAATGGAATCGGAATGCAGAATGAAGCAGATTGTTTTCTCTTGTGTTATGTTTTGCTTTGATTTGTTTTTTTCTCATGGTTTCTTCCATGCGTTTTAATTATTCTATGAATATGATTAATGTAAAAATGTGTTTGTTACGAATGTATATGTAGAATCCAAATAAGATTGCATGCTATCTTGGGGAAGGAGTGGGAGAAAATTGAAAGCTTATGGGGGAGGAGCCAAGATGGTGGAGTAGAAAGATTCACATATGCTAGCTCTGAACTCACAGCCCATAAAATTCCTGTAAAGAAGAGCTCCCAACAAATTCTGGAGCAGTGGAAGCCACACAACAATGGAGTGGAGGAGATTTATGTTCCAGAGAGCCCTGAAAAACCGACGCCAAAGGTCCATTGCACACGAGACCTGGAGCAGAGCCCAGCCCTGACTTAGCCACATGGCACTGGGAGGAGCAGATCTGAGCAGGCTTCAGAGACGGAATCTCCAGTGGCCACGAAGGCCCATCCACCCACAGACACCAAAGCTTAGTTAGAGAGGCCTGTTTGGCTCGCCAAGAGGGGAGTGGGGTGTCCCCATAACTCAGGCCCCCTCGGGAGGGAGCAGCAGAGGCAGCAGTGGACAGGAACTCCCAAAGCAGACAGGAGCTCGGATCCATTGTTGAAGATCTCCACATAAAACCCCTGAGGGAACTGAGCCCTGTGAGGTGGCCCTGCCCCCCACCCAAGCACCTGAATTTAATCTCACACTCAATAGCAGCCATGCCCCCACTGAAAGCCCTGAAGCTGGGGAGCAGTATTTGAATCTCAGCCCCCAAGCACTAGCTGGGTGGATCTGGAGGCAAGGTGGGTGTGGAAAGGAATCTCAGAAGTCAAGTAACTGGCTGGGAAAATGCCCAGAAAAGTGAAAAAAAAAATAAGACCATAGAAGGTTACTTTCTTGGTGAACAGGTATTTCCTCCTTTCCTTTCTGATGAGGAAGAACAATGCTTACCATCAGGGAAGGACATAGAAGTCAAGGCTTCTATATCCCAAACATCTGAAATAAATATTCAATGGGCTCAGGCCTTGGAAGAGCTCAAAAAGGATTTTGAAAATCAAGTTAGAGAGAGATGGAGGAAAAACTGGGAAGAGAAATGAGAGAGATGAAAGAAAAGCATGAAAAATGGGTCAACACCTTGCTAAAGGAGACCCAAAAAAATGCTGAAGAAAATAACACCTTGAAAAATAGGCTCACTCAATTGGCAAAAGAGGTTCAAAAAGCCAATGAGGAGAAGCATGCTTTCAAAAGCAAAATTAGTCAAATGGAAAAGGAGGTCCAAAAGCTCACTGAAGAAAATAGTTCTTTCAAAATTAGAATGGAAAGATGGAGACTGATGACTTTATGAGAAACCAAGAAATGACAAAACAAAACCAAAAGAATGAAAAAATGGAAGAGAATGTGAAATATCTCATTGGAAAAACAACTGATCTGGAAAATAGATCCAGGAGAGACAATTTAAAAATTACAGGACAATCTGAAAGCCATGATCAAAAAAAGAGCCTAGACATCATCTTTCCTTCTTTTTTTTAAATATAAATTTATTTATTTAACTTTTTACATTCATTTTCACAAAATTTTGGGTTCCAAATTTTCTCCCCTTTTATCCCCTACCCCCACCCCAATACACCAAGCATTCTAATTTTCCCTATGACCAATCTGCCGTCTCTTCTATCATCCCTCCCTTCTCTCATCTTCTCTTTTGTCCTGTAGGGCCAGATGACTTTCTATTCCCCATTAACTGTATTTCTTATTTCCCAGTAGCAACAACAATACTAAACAATTGTTCCTAAAACTTGAGTTCCACATTCTCCCCCATCCCCTCCCTCCCTACCCATTCCCTTTGGGAAGGCAGGCAATTCAATATAGGCCATATCTGTGCAGTTTTGCAAATGACTTTGATAATAGTCATGTTGTGTAAGACTAACTGAATTACTCTCCATCCTATCCTGCCCCACATTGTTTCTATTCTGTCTTTTGATCCTGTCCCTCCCCAAGAGTGTTGACTACAAATTGCTCCCTCCTCCCATTGCCCTCTCTTCCATCATCCCTCCCTCCATGCTTATCTCCTTCTCCCCCACTTTCCTGTGCTGTAAAATAGGTTTTCATACCAAAATGAGTGTGCATTTTATTGCTTCCTTTAGTCAAATGTGATAAGGGTAAACTTCTTGTTTTTTTTCTCAGCTCTCCTCTTTTTCCCTCCACTAAAGAGTCTTCTGCTTGCCTCTTAAATGGCATATAATTTACCCCATTCCATTTCACCCTCTTTCCTGCCCCTACCTTTCTCTCTCATCATTTACCTTAATTTCTTTTAAGATATGGTCCCATCCTATTTAATTCACTCTGTGCTCTCTGTCTCTGTATGTGCGTGCATGTGTGTATGTGTGTGTGCATGCACATGTGTACATGTGTGTGTGTATGTGTGTGTGTGATGCCACCAACTACTCAGATACTGAAAAGTTTCAAGAGTTACAAATACTGTCTTTCCATGTAGGAATGTAAACAGTTCACCTTTGGTAAGTCCCTTAAGACTTCTCTTTGCTGTTTACTTTTTGATGCTTCTTCTCATTCTTGTGTTTGAAAGTCAAATTTTCTTTTCAGCTCTGGTCTTTTCATCAGGAATGCTTGAAAGTCCTCTGTTTCATTGAAAGACCATATTTTCCCCTGTAGTATTCTACTCAGTTTTGCTGGGTAGGTGATTCTTGGTTTGAGTTCCTTTGATTTCTGGAATATCCTATTCCACACCCTTCGATCCCTTAATATAGAAGCTGCCAGATCTTGAGTTATCCTGATTGTATTTCCACAATACTGGAATTGTTCCTTTCTAGCTGCTTGCAATATTTTCTCCTTGACCTGGGAATTCTGGAAGTTGGCCACAATGTTCCTAGGAGTTTCTGTTTTTGGATCTCTTTCAGGCGGTGATCGATGGATTCCTTCAATACTTATTTTGCCCTCTGGTTCTAGAATCTCAGGGCAGTTTTCCTTGATAATTTCATGAAAGATGATGTCTAGGTGCTTTTTGTGATCATGGCTTTCAGGTAGTCCCATAATTTTTAAATTGTCTCTCCTGGATCTATATTCCAGGTCAGTTGTTTCTCCCATGAGATATTTCACATTCTCTTCCATTTTTTCATTCTTTTGGTTTTGTTTTGTCATTTCTTGGTTTCTCATGAAATCATTAGCCTCTATCTGTTCCATTCTAATTTTGAGAGAACTCTTTTCTTCAGTGAGCTTTTGAACCTCTTTTTCCATTTGGCTAATTCTGCTTTTGAAAGCATTCTTCTCCCTCATTGGCTTTTTGAACCTCTTTTGCCAATTGAGTGAGCCTATTTTTCAAGGTGTTATTTTCTTCAGCATTTTTTTTGGGTCTCCTTTAGCAAGGTATTGACCCTTTTTTCATGCTTTTCTTGCATCTCTCTCATTTCTCTTCCCAGTTTTTTCCTCCACCTGTCTAACTTGATTTTCAAAACCCTTTTTGAGCTCTTCCATGGCCTGAGCCCACCAGACATCCACCTCGGATGTCTGGGATACAGAGGCCTTGACTTCTATGTCTTTCCCTGATGGTAAGAATTGTTCCTAGTCATCAGAAAGGAAAGGCGGGAACATCTGTCCCCCAAGAAAGTAGCTTTCTATGGTCTTATTTTTCTTCCCTTTTCTGGGCATTTTCCCAGCCAGTTACTTGACTTCTGAGATTCCTCTGCACCCCTGCCTAGATCCGCCCAGCTAGTGCTTGGGGGCTGAGATTCAAATGCTGCTCCCCAGCCTCAGGGTTTTCTCATGGCTGCTATTCAATTTGAGTTTAAGTTCTGGTGCTGGGGTGGGGGCAGGGCCACCTCCCAGGCTCAGTTCCCTCAGGGGGTTTATGCGGAGACCTTCGGTAATGGCTCTGAGCTCCTGTCTGCCCTGGGAGTCCCGGGCCACTGCTGCCTCTGCTGCTCCCTCTGCCACTGCCTCCCAAGGGGGCCTGAGTCATGGAGAAAGCCCGCTCCCCTCTCAGCCAGCCCAGAACTCTCTCTCACTGACCTGGAGTGCCTGTGGGTGGAGGGACCTTCATGGCTGCCAGAGGTTCCATCCCTGAAGCCTGCTTGGGTCTGCTCCTCTGGGGCTGCATGGCCAGGGTAGTGCAGGGTTGGGCTCTGCTGTCCGATGTGCGATGGACCCCTGGGGATGGCTTTCCAGGGCTTTCTGCAACGGAAATCTCCTCCACTGCCTTGGTGCATGGCTTGCTGTGCTCCAGAATTTTTGGGGAGTTCTTTTTACAGAAAATATATGGGCTGTGGTTTCAGAGCTAGCATATGTGAGTCTTTCTACTTCACCATCTTGGCTCCTCCCCCTGACATCATCTTTCAAGAAATTATCAAGGAAAACTGCCCTGAGATTCTAGAACCAGAGGGCAAAATAAGTATTCAAGGAATCCACCAATCACCGCCTGAAAGAGATCCAAAAACAGAAACTCCTAGGAACATCGTGGCCAAATTCCAGAATTCCCAGGTCAAGGAGAAAATATTGCAAGCAGCTAGAAACAATTCCAGCATTGTGGAAATACAATCAGGATAACACAAGATCTGGCAGCTTCTACATTAAGGGATGGAAGGGCATGGAATAGGATATTCCAGAAGTCAAAGAAACTAGGACTCAAACCAAGAATCACCTACCCAGTAAAACTGAGTATAATACTTCAGGGGAAAATATGGTCTTTCAATGAAACAGAGGGACTTTCAAGCATTCCTGATGAAAAGATCAGAGCTGAAAAGAAAATTTGACTTTGAAACACAAGAATGAAAAGAAGCATGAAAAGGTAAACAGCAAAGAGAAATCATAAGGGACTTACTAAAGTTGAACTGTTTATATTCCTACATGGAAAGACAATATTTGTAACTCTTGAAAATTTTCAGTATCTGGGTAGTTGGTGGGATTACAGACACACACACATGCACACTCACACACACACCTGTGCAAGCACACACAGAGACAGAGAGCACAGAGTGAATTGAATAGGATGGGATCATATCTTTAAAAACTGAAATTAAGCAGTGAGAGAGAAATATATTGGGAGGAGAGAGGGAGAAATGGAATGGGGCAAATTATCCCTCATAGAAGAGGCAGGCAGGAGACTTTTTAGTGGAGGGAAAAAGAGGGGAGCTGAGAGAAAAACAAGAAGTTTAATCTCATCACATTCGACTAAAGGAAGGAATAAAATGCAACCTCATTTTGGTATGAAAACCTATCTTACCATACAGGAAAGTGGGGGAGAAGGAGATAAGCAGGGTGAGGAGGATGATGGTAGGGAGGGTAATGGGAAGAGGGAGCAATTTAAAATCAACACTCTTGGGGAGGGACAGGATCAAAAGAGAGAATAGAAACAATGGGGAGCAGGATAGGAGGGAGGGAAGTATAGTTAGTCTTACACAACATGACTATTATCGAAGTCATTTGCAAAACTACACAGATAGGGCCTATATTGAATTGCCTGCCTTCCCAAAGGGAATGGGTGGCGAGGGAAGGATGGGGAGAAATTGGAACTCAAAGTTTTAGGAACAACTGTTGAGTATTGTTGTTGCTACTAGGAAACAAGAAATACAGGTAATGAGGAATAGAAAGTTATCTGGTCCTACAGGGCAAAAGGGAAGATGGGGACGAGGGAAGGGAGGGACGATAGAAGAGAGGGCAGATTGGTGATAGGGGAAATTAGAATGCTTGGGGTATTGGGGGTGGGGGGGAGGGGACAAATGGGGGAGAGAAATTTGGAACCCAAAATTTTGTTAAAATGAATGTAAAAAGTTAAATAAATAAATTTGTTTAAAAAAATATACATCAACTGGGCAATCAGTGCAGCTTAAAAAAAAAGGAAAGCTTATGGAAGTGATTGTTGAGAACTGAAAAGAAATTAATTTTAAAAAAGGAAATTATGAGCAGGTGGACTTCAGAAAAACTTGAAAAGACTTATATGAACCGATGCTGAGTGAAATGACCAGAACCAAGAGAACGTTGTACACAGTCCCAGCGATATTGTGGGATGACTGACCTTGACGGACTTAACTCTTCTCAGCAATGCAAGGATCTAAGACAACTCCAAAAGATTCATTGAAATGCTGCCCACAGCCAGAGAAAGAACTTGGGAGTCTGAACGCAGATGGAAGCAGACTGTTTGCTCTCCTTTTCTTTTGTTGTTTTGTTTCATTTCTTCTTTCTCATGGTTCCTCCCATTAGTTCTAATTCTTCTTTACATCATGACTAATATGAAAATATGTTTAATATAAATGTATAACTAGAGCCCATATCAAATTGCACACTGTCTTGGGGAGGTGAGAGGAGAGAAAGTAGGAGAAAATTTAAAACTCAACACCTTATGGAAATGAGTGTTGAAAACTAAAAATAAATAAATTAGTTACATTTAAAAATAAAATTAATTAATTATTAGAAAAAAAAAAGAAAATATCCCTGGAATATATAAACAAAAAAAGACAATGAAAAAGATAATTTTTTCACTGCAGTAAAGAGTGGTGGAAACACAAAAATAAGACCATAAAATTACAAAACCGGAAAAACATTTAAAATCTATGCAGATAAAAAACATATCAGGAAGACAAAAGAAGGAGAGGAAAATTCAAGAGTTATCATTCTACCCAAAAACTGAAAAGGAAATCACTTTGACCACCAAAGTATAAGAAAATATACATGAAAATTTCCTCAGAAGTATCAAAAAACAGAAAAAGGTTAAATATTGCCAGAATTCAAAGAATGCTGATGGGCATGAAACTCAAATCCTGTTCACTCAGGATTGTCATCCTTTGTCATAATTGTGAAGTCAGATAATGATGTGACAAGTAACGTACAAAAACTCTAATGGATTTGTAATGTCACTGTTTTTCCCAGTCTTGAAGGCAGCAGCTGGTCATGGCCCTAATCCCACTGCTGGCTGACATGCAGTCTTTGTGCTGCTCCACTTCTGACCCACATTGGTTTACCTCCACTTATGCCCCTGCTCCCAGCGTTTCACAATATTGGTGCCAGCTTTAATGAGAACACCCAATCAGCTTTAGCCCTATTTCAACTCAGAACTCCCGAGTTCTAGCAGCCCACAGTCTCAGCCTCCCCATTAACGTGGATTATAGGCACAAGTCACTGTGCCTGGTTTAGGTGATATCTTCTATGCTGTTGCCTGCAAGCAAGTGATCATTGGTATTATGCTATAGACTATTTATGTCCTTGCCTTCTGAGTCACCCACAATTTTGATTCTTCAGGACCTTGCAGTTCTGTGATACCCAGCCTTATTGTGTTACCAGAATGCCTCACTGGCTTTCTGATCTCACCGATTACCTATTCCTTGAAGTGATGAAGTAACCACCCACCCATTCTGGAGAATGTGCTTCTTGTCTGGGTCCTTCCGTAAGGTCTTTCTGTGGATGCGTTGACAAATTTGAGGATACCAGGAGGTATGTCCAGCTACAGGTTCTCTGTCTCCCTTGATGTAGGACTAGCTCATTTTTTTGTGTTTCCCTAGTCATAAATTCCTTTGAAGACATCCTTTATTCTGCTTCTCTTGAGCAATTCCCATTTTTAGGATGTGTGGCAGTCAATTCATGACCACACGCCTCTTGCTTGCCCTTGGGGGCAATACTCAGATATTTTTTGGAGACAAAAATTCCATGACTCGCAGCCATGTAGTACCTGAAGCTTTTTCTTTCCTCCTTCCCTCACTCCCTCCTTTCTTTCTTCTTTCTTTCTTTTCTTTCTTTCTTTTCTTTCTTTCTTTCTTTCTTTCTTTCTTTCTTTCTTTCTTTCTTTCTTTCTTTCTTTCTTTCTTTCTCTTTCTTTCTTTTCTTTCCTGCCTTCCTCCCTCCCTCTCTCCTTCCTTCCTACCTTCCTTCCTTCCTTCCTTCCTTCCTTCCTTCCTTCCTTCCTTCCTTCCTTCCTTCCTTCCTTCCTTTCTCTCTCTCTCTCTCTCTCTCTCTCTCTCTCTCTCTCTCTCTCTCTCTCTCTCTCTCTCTCTCTCTCTCTCTCTCTCTCTCTCTCTTCTTGCTTCCTCTCTTGCTTCCTTTCTTGCTTGCTTCTTGCCTGCTTGCACAACTGTCTTTACAACGCTATAAGGAGCAGCTGCTGAGACCCTTCACTTACCAGCGTGAATAAACTTCTCTGCAAAGTGCAGCCTTAGAGCCGGGCTTCTGAACCTGGGGTTAATGATCTTTCCACTGCACTAAGCTCTCAGACACGTACACAAATACCCCAAGGTCAAACACAGATGCACACCCAAGGGCATGTGCCACCGACATGCACCGGCGTGCAGGCATCGACAGACTCCCTAAAAGATGGCAGCGTCTCCTTTAGAGCCTCGTCTGTGACAGCGGACAATCCTGAGGTGCTATTTCCATTTCCTTCCCGGTAACTCGGCCTCTTCTCCTTTCCTTCTCCAATTACCACTAATTGGGCAAATGGGAGAACCTGCGGAGTGTGTAGCGATAAACAAGTAAGTGGAAGAGGCGCGGGAGACCGAGGGTGGCGGAGAGTCCTCCCGAGGCCCCGCACTGAGATAGCTCAGGGGCCGCACGGCCTCCACAAGTCTCTCCTTGGGCGATATTGGATAACAGAGCCCCGTCTGCCCTGGGCCTCAGGACAAGAAGCCCCCCACCTCAGAGACAGGGTCCGGGGAGGGTGGGCAGTCCGACAAACCCCCTCTAGACTCTGCCCGGCTCTCGAACCTGGAGTGATGTCTGTCCAGCCTCCTCTTTCCATCCTCCAAGCGCAGACCCCTCTCCAGCAAGCCTTCCCCTTGCAGACGCCGCTCTGCCCAGTCAGAACCGAGGGGACTGCATCTCAGGGTCTCCCTTCCGCCGTCCTGGGGCGCCGTCCCAAGAAAGGGAACAAGTCCTGATCCGCCTGAGTCCGGCGAGGATGGGGCTGGGGGCTGGCGGGTTTGGGGACGCTGGGGGAGGGGGCGCAGGGGGTAGAACAGCCCCTTCAGCTGGGCACCGCCACACCCACTCCCTGCCAGTCCCTTCCCCACTCCACCCCCAAGCTCTTCCACCCCCCGCTGCCCTTCCGGGGCCCCGATCGCCCCCACTTCTGCTGGATGGGGCCTCGGCCTCTTCCTCCTCCCCCTCCCCTTCTTCCCCTCCTCCCCCTCCCCTTCTCCTCCTCCCCCTCCCCTCCCTCCTCTCCCCTCCTTCCCTCCTCCTCTTCTTCCTCCTCCCCCTCCCCTCCTCCTCCTCCTCTTTCTCCTCCTCCCCCTCCCCTCCTCCCTCCCCTCCTCTTCTTCCTCCTCCACCTCCCTCTTCCTGGTCCCTCTTGGGCAGCATCTCCCGAGGCTGCACAAGACCGGCGGCCTCCTAGGAAGGGGTTTGCTGTGGCCAGGGGAGGGCCGGCGCCTCACGCTGCTGCAGGGCCCAGAGCTGGTGGCCTGACTTGGCCTTGACCTTGACCTCGGACCCCGCTCTCTCTCCCCTCGCTGCTCCCCTGAGCGCGCTCCCCGCCGCCCCCCACCCCCAGCCCTGGCTCCAGGACTTGGAGCCCCTGCAGCCGCAGCAGCGCCTCGGCCCGAGCGACCAGGAGGACGCCCGGTTCGCACGTCCGGACTCCGGCTTCCCCTCCCGGCTTCCGACGGCGGAGCCCCGCGAGCTCGGAGAGTGAATCACGGCGCCGGTGACGGGCCCTTCGCAAAAGAAGTTGTTTGGGCTGGTGCCCTCACCCGACACCCGGGCAGGAGCGCGGCGCGGCGTGCCAGGGAGTGGTGGCCGCCCCTCTCATCACGGCTGTCACGTCCCGCCAGTGCGAGCATAGTCTTCAAGGACAGCTCCTTCTCCCCTGGGTCTTCACCCTGGACAGACCCCATGGATCAGCTGCTTAGAACCTGCCTGCTTAGAACCTTAGAACCTTAGACCCATTCTTTCTGATGTGCCCCCAAGAACCCTTCTTATTTTCTTTTGAAAGTCTGGGTTTATTCTTTCTTTTCTTTTCTGCTTGTTTCTTTTCTTTTATTTATATGAATTCAACAGACATGAACATTTCCTTATACAAAAAGAAAAGGGTTGTATATGACGCTATGACTTTACATGCAGTTTCTTAAGAAGTGTCCCCAAAGTCTTAGTGCACTTTTAAGCTTTAAAAGCTTAACAGCCGTTCATAATTGTATGTCTAATTTAACTCAGGAGTTCCAATACTATCCTGCTTATCAGCGTCCTTTTGTGAACTTTATTTCCTCTGTGTATTTTTTAATGTTTCACTGACCTTCTTTTCTTTCTTTTCATCTTTTCCTTTTTATAAGCTAGCATTTATGTAAATCCTAAAAGTCTGTAAGATATTTAATCCATATTATCTCTTTTAGTTCTCACAAAAATCTGAGTGGTAGGTGCTCTTATTACCTCCATTTTACAGATGGGGAAATGGAGGTTGAAAGAAATTAAAGTGGATTTTCCAGCCAGTGAGTATCTAAGGCAGCATCTGAACTTAAGACTTCCTCACTCCAAATACAGACCTCAATTCGCTGCACCACTGAGTTGAATTCCTTTTTTTCCCCATCTTCTATTGTTAATAAATTTTCTTTTGTCCTAGCTCTCTTCTGTTTCTCATTTTCTGGTTTTCAGAAAACAACAAAAACTAATCAAATAAAAAAAAAAACCCAAACCCTAAATTTCTCCTAAAGATTCTCCCTCCTGGCACTTTCTCCAATTCTGGCTGCTCTTTCACACCTTTAACATGCCACACTAGCAGGAGGAGTTGGCATACACACTCAGGGTCAAGATACACAGGAAACTAGACCCTGTAACACTGTGAATCTAAAGAAACAACTTCAGATGAATTTCGAGGCAATGTGGTGTAATGGAAAGAATTCTGGATTTGGAGTCAGGGGGCCTGGATTCAAATTCTAGCCTTGCTCCTTGCTATCATTGTGATTTAGGGCAAGATACTTAACATCTTTGAGACTCAGTTTCCTCTTTTGAACAATGAGAGAGTCAAATTTTGTATTCTCTGGAGGCCCCTTTGAGCTCTAAGTTTATAATCCTTGCTCTTGGTTCAGCGACACTTTCAGACTCTCCCTCTACCACAATTACTCATCAGTCACCTCTCCTTTATCTTTTTTTTTTTTTTTTTGCCATGGACATTCATTTTTTAAGTTAAAATTATTTTTAACTTAAAAAACCTATTATCTTTTCCTCCAACTCCTACTCACCCCTAACTCCCAAAATGAAAAGAGAAAAACAAAATGTAACAAATATGCAAAACAACTTACATAACTGGCCATGTCTAAGTTTCCTTTCAACTCTAATCTATAAACCTGTGATTTGTCCAGTATTTATTTTTTCCTTCCTCTATTGGAACTCACCGTGATTTACACATATTCTTGTTGGATGATTTTTTTAAAAAACATTTTTGCTTTTTCCTGGAGCAGATTAAATATTCCAAGTAGGGAAGAGAGGGAGGAGTAGTCATGGCAACCAACACATTTCTGGGAGTCAGTGATCTCTATGCCCCAGTGCTGGTCAAGAAGGCTATTCCTGGGAGGGAATCTCTTATCTCTCCCTTCCATTCCCGCTCCTCCAAAAAAGAAAAACAGAACTCTTGTAACTAATATTCATGGTCAGGCAAAGCAAATGACTGAATTGACATCTACAAAAATGTCCCCTTCTGCACCCGGTCTATCACCTGTCTGTCAGGAGGGGGTAGCATGTTTCATCATGAGTCCTCAGGAATCTTGTTTAATCATCTCATTAATCAGAGCACTTAAATCTTTAAAAGTAGTCTGTCTTTACAATGTTGCTATTGTATAAATTGTTCTCATTCTGTTCACTTCACTCTGAATCAGTTCAGACAGGTCTTCTGAAATTTCTATCAAACCATTTCCTTCATTATTTCTTACAGTATAATAGTATTTACATACCATAATTTGTTCAGCTATCCCCCAATTGATAGTATTCCTGTTAATTTCAAGATCTTTGATACCATGAAAAGCTGCTATAAGTCATTTTGTACTTATAGGTCCGTTTCTCCGATCAAAAAATTTTGATTTCTTGGAGGTATATGCTTCATAGTGGTATTGATGGGCCAAAGGATGTGCACAGTTTGATAACTTTTGGGGTGCATCTCTCCTTTAAAATTCCCTCTATCCTGTCCAGATCACTGTTGCTCTCATATCTGGATCTCCAGGTCAGTGTCCCTTCTCCTTAGTACCTGGTTTACAGCCCTCTTCTCCACCCTCGAGTGGTCACACCTTCACTACATCCCTCCACCCCAAGACGGGGGTGAGGGAAATTTAAAATAACCATAACTGACAACAGGTTTCTTACACTTCTCAACAAGTTGGCAGCACAACAAATAAGTAAGCATCAGAAGTTCCCTTAGACATCATCTGGTCTAATCCTTCTCATTATTCAGAGAAGTAAACTGAGGGCTGAGAAGGGCAGGATTTGTCCAAGGTCACTGACAAAGCCAGAAATCCTAGCCCAGGGTCCTTTCCCACACTTGAGCTGCTCTCAGTTATTCCCAGTTCTGGTCCTTAGCCCTCTCACAGTTTGGGGGAGTGGTGAGCTCCGTGGGAAGGAGTGAGCCCTTCCTCATTCTGCTATGCCTATTCCTGTTCTACCATCAGTCCCTCACAAGCATCAGCCTGACCAGCAGTGGGGCTTAGAGATCATTGACTCATTGGAAGGAGGTGGTTGCCATGACTACTCCTCCCTCGCTAGCCTACTTGGCAGATTAAATCTGCTGCAGGAAAAAAAGTCAGCCAACAAAAACACATGTAAATCCTGATGAGTTCTCAGTAGGGGAAAGGGAAGAGAGATAACGGGCAAATCGTTGGTTTAAAGATTAGGAAAGGAATCTTAGAGCAAGTCTAGTTTGATTAACTAGCTTCTTTGGCCTTACCTTAGCCTCTTCTGCTGCAAAATAAGGAGGTTGGAATAAGTGATCTCTAAGGGTCCTTTCAACTCTAAATGTATGATCTCCTATGAAGGAGTAAGGGGGGAAAAAGACAGCATACGGCTCTTCAGGTGTCTCCTAACATTCTCCTTACTTCTAGTCTCTTCCTCTCTCCAAACCATCCTCCTTATAGATATCACACTAATATCACTGTATTATGTAGGTCTGGCCAAGTCACTCCCCTGTTCAAGAAGCATTAGTGGCTCGCTATGGCCATTAGGACAAAATGGAAATTCCTCTGTTTTTTTAAAGCCCTTCACAATTCGGTTTCAACCTAACTTTCCAGACTGATCTCCTGTTACTCCTCCCTCACACACTTAGAGTTCCTTCCTACCCTTCCCTTTACATGACTTTAATCTCCATGTCTTTTCCATAGACTCTCATCCCTGAAATGCTGCCCCTTCTCATTTCTGCCTTGAAGATTCCTGAGCTTTCTTCGGAGCACAGCTCCCAGTGACCTCCAGGGGGAGCCTTTCCTACCTCGTTACTGCTCTCTTTCCCAACTCCAGGAGGCTCCATATGCCTGTGACTTCCCATTTCCTTTTCTCCCACTCACATCTCAGCCCCTCAAAGTGCAGTCTGGATTTCTTACCACTCAACTGAAACTACTCTTTCGAAGGTTAAAAGTGGTTCCTTAGCTACTAAAGCTAATGTTTTTGGGTTTTTCCCCCTCAGTCCACATCCTTCTTGACCTTTCTATAACTTTTTACACTATTGACCATTCCCTCCCCTAGATACTCTCTCCTCCCTTAGTTTCTATGACATTACTTTACTGAACTGACTATCCGTGATATTTTTGGATGAATTGTCCTCCATCTTCTTCTTCCTTAGCTTTGGTGTACCCTGGGACTCTGTCCTGGCTCTTCTCTCCCTAGACTCTTTGTTTTAGTAATCTCACTTGCTTACATGGGTTCAGTTATGAACTCTGCAATCCATCCATCCAACTATCCATCTCTCTATTTATTTGTCTATCCATCCATCATCGATCCATCTACCCACCTACTTACCTACCTACCTCCAGGTTTAATGACCTGTCTAAGCTTCAATCTCATGTCACACCAGCTGCTGTCCAGTTATTTCTACCAATGTCACTAGTTTCTCAAACTCAACACATCCTAAATGGAACCCGTTATGTTCCCCACTAAATCTTTCCTTCCTATTTCTTTCTGTTAAAGGGGCAGCTCTATGTCTGGTCACTTGGCTTAGCAAATTCAGAGTTCTCCTAACCTAAACTCTTCATTATCCCTGTTCACTCTTCCCATCAAACCAGTTGCCAAGTCTTGTTGATTTGATTTTCATAACATCTTTCACCTCGAGAACCTTTTTCTCTAATGTAATGTGCCGCTGCCCCCCCACCCCGAGGAGTTCTGACCATCATTCACTTTTCCCCTATATTATTCCAATAGCTTCCTAATTGCTTTTCTTTCTTCCAATATTTCTCTTCTCCAATTTATCTTCATAGTTACTCAGTTTTCCTAAAACAGTGGTCTGATCATGTACTTTCCCTACTGAAAAATTTTCAGTACCTCCCTAATGCCTTAGGGTAAAATACATATTTCTTTGCCTTTTGAAGTCATTCACAATCTGACCCCAGACTATTTTTCTAGACTTATTCCCTCCTTTATACAATCTACATTTCATCCAAACTGGCTTACGTGCTGTGTTCCCTGTATATGGCATTCTATCTTTGGAGCATGTCCCTTTACACATGCCTGAAATGCACTTTGTCCTCACCTCTTAGAATCTGAGAATTCTTCACTTCTTCCAAGGCTCAGCTCTAATACCACCTTCTGCTCAAAGTTGTTCCTGATATCCTCAGCTTTTAGTGGTCTCTCCTCAAAATTATCCTGGATCTTGTCAGTTAGCATGATGCTTCTCTCAACAGAATATAATCTCTTTGAGGGAAGGGATTGGTTTTCTAGTCTCCTATCTGGAGCCCCTAGTACAGTGACGCTCCCTTAAGAAAGTTGGAGATGTCAGTAAGAAGGGAGATGCTATGGCTCTGGCATGATTAGACCCAACAAACAATCTTGGGGATTTCAATATTGATTAGGATCTATTCCAGTCTCTTCAATATACTGGGTGAATACCATGGACACAGAGATAGGGCTAGTGCAGAAGCTTGTAGCACAGAATTAACAGCGACAATCAAGAAAATACAAAATTATCCAATTTTAATGTTAATGTAAGGTTAGTGGTGGTGGGGGGGAAGAGTTAAATATCTTCCCCACCCATTAATAGGCCTCAGTTAATAGGCTTTTGTTAATTTCTATTGAGGAACTGGGTCAGAGAGTCACTCCTGCCCTTGGACTCTGAAAAGTGTATAAATCCTCTGAGGTGAGGTTTTACTTTGGGAATTACTCATTGGAAGTGTTCCTTTGGCCAGACGAGATTCTGGGTAGCCATTAAGGAGCCCCCCAACCCAGCTTTGAAAACCCGGATATTGGTGCTTCTCTCTCTGATAACTTTTTATGTATGAAATGGTCAGAAAGGTCAGACAGCTGTGTCTGTCTGTTGATCTGTGACATATATATATATATATATATATGTGTGTGTGTGTGTGTGTGTGTGTATACACACACACACACACAGCTGGATCTGTCTGTTGATCTGACATATATGTTGCTTATGGTCAGACAATTGGAAGCCCTGTCTGTTGGTGTTCATTTCTCTGCTTGTATTTTCTCTGTTGGTATATGTGTTTGATTAAAGTGGTTGTTGACCCCTCAAAAGTTGCTTTCTTTTGGAAAAGCAGATCTAAGAACCTGTACAGCAGGCCCTCCTGTGAATGTCGGGGTCCTTGCTGTTACACCAACTCAAGGGTAGATCCTGAGAGGTTCAGCTTTGGATATTCTTGGGGATCTAAGGAATAAAAGGATCATCTGCGGAAGGAACCGCATGACAGCTTGCATGTTCTCCCTGTGAGAGGGATATAGGAGTACAAGACAATCGCCATAATCCATTTCAGCAAACAATAATGATAACTTTTAACAGCAATTTGGCAGTGAGCCCCTTAGTACAGTGTCTGCTACTCTGCCTTGTTTCTTCAACTCCTTGGAACAAGATGCTCTCCCAGGTTGAGCTCATCACCTCTAATCCCATCACAGTGCTCCTTACTCAACTTCTAACTAACAAGAGTCCCCTTCCCTTTCCTGCCTCCTTTTGTGTGTAGTCTCCTCCTATTAGATTGTAAGCTCCTTGACATCAGGGACTCTCTTTTTTTATTAATTACATCCCTAGCACTTAGCACAATGCCTGGTACACAGTAATTTATTGGGTTGGATATTGGAGTGAAATCTAGAGCAGCTAGGTGGCATGGTGGATAGAGCACCGGACTTTGAATCAGGAAGATTCATCTTACTGAGTTCAGATCCAGCCTCAGATACTTGCCAGCTGTGTGAGCCTGAGCAAGTCACTTAACCCATTTAGAGGAACTGAGGTTCCTCATCTGTAAAATGAGCTGGAGAAGGAAATGACAAACCATTCCACTTTCTTTGCCAAGAAAACCCTCACAAAGAGTTGGAAATGTCTGAAATGAATCAAATGAAACAAAATTGGAGTGAGAAACATGAGAAGGCGTTTAAAGACTTGGGTAGTTGCCTCATTTGTGTAGCTGCCTCATTTGTGTAGTGGTGTTAGTTTTTTCCAGATCAAAACAATCCTTTTATATAACATGCTGGCATCAATGTAGAGAGTTTAGCAGCAATTTTATTCTAGGAAGGCAATGGTTATCAGCCAGCTGTTGAAATTTGCCAGTAAAGATTTATTGACGGTGAAACTAATTGTCCCATCCCAAGTTGGAGTTCTTGGCTTTGAACTGAACTGTCACCAGTAAGTTTCAAGATGGAACGTATATTCAAGTACAGAGATAGCCATCCACTCTCATATTTTTTCAAGTGCTTAGCTGGACTCTGCTCAACAGGGATGGGTAGTATTTTGATTTCAACATTCATCACCAGCCAGGGAAAAGAAACATGGATGGAGATGTCCTATCCTATAAACCTAGTGAATCAGAATCCATAGTCATTCTCTTTAAGGGAGTGAAGGTGGTCTGTGATATGTTACTAGGACAATTCAACTCAATTCAATTCAACTGAACAAACTTTATAATATGTCATGAAATGTACTAAATACTGGAGTTATAAGTATAATAGTGAAGCAGTCCCTGCCTTTAAGGAGCATACATTCTATGAGGGAGGGTGGGAGGATGGACACAGATAAATAAATAGAAAATACACACAAAGAAAATATAATTTTCTGGATGGAGGCAGGGCACTCAAACTGAGAGCATCAGGAAAGGCCTTTGTTAGAAGATGTCATCTGAGCTGAACCCTTGAATGGAGCTTGGGATTCTGAGAGGCAGAAGTGAGGAATGAGCGCATTCAATTTGAATAGCCTATATACAAAGAAGTGGAAGAAGAAATACCACATACAAGGAATATCAAATTGGATGGGACACGTAGTGTTTGAAGGGGGAATAATATGAAATTAGTTTGAAAAGATGGGTTGGGACCATAGTATGAAATGCCAAATAGAAGATTGTGTATTTTGCCCTAGACACCATAGGGAATTATTAAAACTTCTTGAGTAGGGGAGTTATTTGGTGAGACCAATTCATGAGGAATATCAGTTTGGGAGGGGGGAAGGGGGGGATTGGAGAAGGGGAAGTGCTGAGGGCAGGAAGATCAGTTAGGAAACTATTCCTAATCCAGGTGGAGAGGTGATGAGGATCCAAAAGAGGGTGGTATCCACGTGAATGGAGAGGAAAGGGGCTGCAGGGATGTAAGATATGTTGTGGAGGAAGGATTGACAAGATTTAGCACTTGATTAGATATGGATTATACATACACTTGCAGAAAATAAAGAATATAGGAAAAAAATAAAGAATAAAGAGTTGAAAATAATTCCTAGGTTGTTGAAAGGATGGGCAGCTAGGTGGTACAGTGGATAGAGCACTGGGTTTAGAATCAGGAAGATTCACCTTCCTGAGCTCAAATCCAGCCTCTGACACCTACTAGTTGTGTGCCCTGGGCAAGTCACAGGGTTACTGTTTGCTCATCTGTAAAAATGAGACGGAGAAGGAAATGGCAAATGGTTGCAGTGTGGGGTAATGAAGATTTGGGCAAGTCCAACAGCATGCCATACTGGGAGGGTGGGATTACCTTTGATGGAAAAGGGAAGTCGAAGGCAGGGTAGGTTAGGGGAAGAAGACGTGCATTAAATTTGAGAAGCCCCAGTAATACCCACATGGAGATACCCAACAGGTAGCAGTAATGTGAGATGGGAACTCAGGAGACAGATCCGGGGGTCTTCTTTGTAGTAATGAAAGTTGAATCTGTGGGAGCTGATGAAGACTTGTGTTCGTCCTTCGTTGCCGAAGAAGACCACACCATCGGAGACACGATGACATGACTTGCACGTGACTTTGTTTTGAGTGAGGGAGGGTTATGCAGCTCACCAGCCTCACTTATCCAGAGCCATCTGAATCCAGTGACATCAGGATGACTGGAGATGACACAGGATGCACTGGGAGACTTTGGGCTGATGAAGACACTGAAAAGAAGGAAGGACAAGGTTAGAGCCTGGGATACACCCACACTTGGAGAGGGGGCTTGGAAGAGGATCCCACAAGGAGACTGAGAAGGAGCAATCAGGGTGGAAGAGAACCAGGAGAGAGCTTTGTCATAGGAACCTAGGGAGGAAAAAACATGGTGTGTCGTGGGGGACAAACCTGGAGAGAGCATTTTCAATAGTCAGAAACCATTTTGCGAAGGGTTGAAAAACAAATGGGGGGGAGGAGGAGGGGATGAAGAGGAAAATAAGCACAGAGAGGTTTGTTCCCCCAGGAGTTGGCTGTCAAAGACCGGAGATATCAGATGTATTGAGGGGAGAGCCAGATCAAGTGAAGGATTTATTTAAGAATGAGTAAGATCTAGAGCCAGGGGTGGGGAACCTGCAGTCTCGAGGCCACATGTGGCCCTCTAGGTCCTTAAGTGTGGCCTTTGGGTGTGTCCAAATTTTGAAGTTTGGATTCAGTCCAAGGGCTGCACTTGAGGACCTAGAGGGTCACATGTGACCTTGACACTGCAAGTTCCCCAACCCTGAGTCACTCTAGACATTTTTATAGGGGCCAGAGGAGTCAATGGATAAAGACAAATCAAAAACTTGAAAGAGGAGGAATGACTGTAGCAGAAAACACCTTGAGAAGATGGCCTTGATAAGGAAGGAAAAAAATGCCCACCGACTCCTCCCCCTTTTATCCATTCTCACTCCTTTATTTTTTTTTCAGTTGATGCTCTTTTTAATGTTTCAATTACTTCCCAAAGAGCCCTCCCTTAAAATAAAGAAGCGTACTTAAGCAAAATACATTAACAAATTGGCTGTCTGACAATGCCCATCTTACTGAGCCACCTCTGTCGGGACACAGGAAGCAACTTCAAAAGACAGCATTTGGTCACTGCACTATTATTACAGACACTGACTGTGTGATCTTGGGCAAGTCATTTAACTCTGGTTGCCTCAGTTTTCTCATCTGTAAAATGAGGTGGCGAAGGAAATGGCAAACCACTCCAGTATCTTTGCCAAGAAAACCCCAAATGGGGTCATGGAGAGTCAGACAGGACTGATAAATGACTGAATTAACAACATGGAAGCCAGGAAGGAGCTGAGTCAAGACAGATAAGACCTTACCATCCTTCTCCCTGTGGTCATTGGAAGGAGCAGGGTTGCTGATTCCCACCTTGCCCAAGTCAATCATTTGGGATGACTTTGCTCCCAGACATGCCTATGGCTCTCCATCATCATTGCTTGGGAAATGAGAAGCTGCTTCCTCCTTAGAATCTCCACCTCATCCCTGTTCTGCATGTAGTCCAAAGGACTCAAGGACCCTTCGCATTTTTCTTTGTGTTGCATTTCTCCATTTTCTGACTTCTCAGTCAGGTTAGGAATCCCCTCTGCTCCCCTGGATTTTTTCTTCTCTGTTTTTAACCTTAAAATATTTCTATTATTTCAAGGACTTTCTCCCTGCTAGTGTAGAGAGTTGAAACACTCTTCAGTCTTTTCCTTCACTCTTCACCTTCTCCTACAGTATTTAAAGATGTGAAGACTTGGGGGAAAAAAACAACAGAAAATTTCAGGGGAAAGAGGCAAAAACCACCTTTTTTTTTTAATTTGGGAAGAAAAAATTTTAATGTCCTTGGAAAAAAACAACATTGTGTTCACAAATCTATCTGTTTTTTACCCCTTTCCCTTGGCCTCCATTTCTTTATTTGTGTATTTCTAGACTTTGACAAGGGCCTCATAAACATATGCTTTCCAGGATTTTACAGGCTGGAGTTGATTAATTAAACCCATACATTTGGTCTCTTGTCAGTTCTTTGATACTAAGAGTCATTGACTTAAATGACCAGGATTCTTACTATTCTAGGACTTCTCTAGCAGCTTTTCCTGCCTTAGTTTTGCTGCCTTAGTTTACAGATGAGGAAACTGAGGCAGACAGAGGTTATGAATCACATGTATTCCAGGCAGCTAATACTGGGCTCTACAGAAACTTTTGCGCCAATTCACCCTGGCATCTTATGATGTCATTTATTTTAAATAAATTTTTATTGGTATTTTTTGTTTTTGTATCACCTAGATATACCTTGGCATCCCTTCCCTTTCCAGAGAGCCATCCCTAATAACAAAATAATTTTTTTCTTTTTTTTTAATGTTCTACAATCACTACCATAAAACTTAGATTTTTACCCCCCCACACCTACCTCCCAGCACTTCCCTCCCTCCCCAAGATGGTATACAATTCTATATAGGATCTACATATACTTTCCTATTGAATATATTTTCACTATAGTCATGCTATATAGACGAACTAAAATAAATGGAAGAAATCATATAACAAATCAAAACATAATACACACACACACAAACACAAACATGATTTGCTACATTCTGCAAATGAATTCCATAGTTCTTTCTCTGAGTGTGGAAGGCATTTTGACTTAAAAAACCATTGGGAATTTTTTTTTTTAAGTTTTTGCGTTATTACTAAGTTCCAAGTCTACCAGAAAAAACTCTCACACACTGTGGTTGTTGCTGTGCACAAAGTTCTCCTGATTCTGCTTCTTTTGCTAAGCATCAGGTCATACAAGTCTTTCCAGGCCTCTCTGAAGTCTTCTTGTTCATCATTTCTTATTTCGCAATAGTATTCCATTACATTCATATACCACAATTTGTTCAGCCATTCCCCAATTCATGGGCATCCCCTTGATTTCCAGTTTTTGGCAACTATAAAGAGTGCTGCTATAAATATTTTTTTTACTTGTGGGACCCTTTCCCATTTTTATGATCTCTTGGGGATACAATCCTAGTAGGGATATTGCTGGGTCAAAGGGTATGCACATGTTTGTAGGCCTTTGGGCATAGTTTCAAATTGCTCTCCAGAATGGCTGGATGAGCTCACAGCTCCACCAACAATGAATTAGTGTTCCAACTCTCCCACATCCTTCCCAACATCCCAGAAAACATATAATTTTCCTGTTTTGTCATGTTAACCAATCTGAGAGGTGTGATGTGGTACCTCAAAGCTGTTTTGATTTGCATCTCTCTAATCAAAAGTGATTTAGAGCATTTTTTCATATGACTATAGATAGCTCTAATTTCTTCCTCTGAAAATTGCCTGTTCATATCCTTTGACCATTATCAATTGGGGAAAATAATTTTTTTAAAAGAAAAAGAGGAAGAGAAGAAATTAGCAAAACTGAAAAAAAAAATAGAAAACAAGATCTGACATTTTACGTAATGTTCCACATCTATGAACCTGCCTCCTCTGCAGAGCAGCAGGGGGATGAGTTCTAATCACATTCTTAAGAAGATACTGAAAAGAGAATTAAGACCCTCAGATAGGAATCTTTCCTAATGGCAAACACCCTCCTTAATAAAATAACACCTGTGGCGGGAAGGGAGCCACTTTCTGTTCTCTCCCTACCTGACACCCGGACTGTGAAGCCTGTGTGAACCAACCTGTTAGTGCCTGAAAGGGGGACTGAGTAATGCATTTTTCTCTCAGTTAACTAATACTCACTGACTCCACACATATCCTTTAAGTACCTACTACGTGCAAAGAACTATGTTTGGTGTTTTGAGGGACTGCAGAGGGTGAGGTGGGACAAAGATGAAGGCACAGTCCTGGCCCTCCAGGAGCTTAGTGTCCGGGGGGCAGAGGTGACAATATCACAGCCCCATTCTTTGCCTCCAGACTTACAGTACGGCTGTTGTTCAGGCATGTCCAAATCTTCATGACCCCAATTTGGGGTTTTCTTGGCAAAGATACTGGAGTGGTTTGTCATTTCCTTCTCTGGCTCATTTTACAGATGAGGAAACTGGGGCACACAAGGTTTAAGTGACTTGCCCAGGGTCACACAGCTAGTGCATGTCTGAGGCGGATTTGAACTCAGGAAGGAGTCTTCCTGACTCCAGGCTGTCCCACAGTATGGCTGTGGGACATAGCATAGTATGGCTATGCTGATGCTACAAATGGTGGAGAAAGAATAAGAAACAAATATTCTAAAAAATTAATTCAAAAAGTATTTCCTAAATCTCAGGTACTGTAGATAATGGGGACAGAAAAACAATTATAAAAATCATCCCTGTCCTCAAGGAGTTTATATTCTATTTCATGAGGCCTATCCACACGGAACATTGAGACAACTTCTAGCATGCATGGACATCTGCAACCTCTACCGGGCCATGACAAGACCGTGATAGTCCCTTAAGCAGCCCTGTTCCTCGGCAGAGTCTGGGCATGAGAAACACAGGCAGTTTTTCTGTTAAAGTATTTAAGATTATCTTCATCTGCGCTGAGAAGTTCAGTTTTCTGACAGCTCTAACTTCCCCTCTTTCTCCACTGACAAATGCAATTACTCGTTAAGGGTGAAAAAGTAAGAGGAAGGACGTAATTGTCCACAGATGCTCCAGTGTGCAGAATTTCTATCTCGTTAGGCCTAAGAAGAATGGACAAACTGACTGAAGAAGAAACAGTGGCACTTGGAAAAATGGCCAAGGGAGCTACTGCTAATTTATTGGGAGGATTATTAAATGTGTCCATAGGACTTCCTTGCTTAATACCCCTGATTAGGCCCCCAGATGAGCCAGCGCTAGGTTAATGAGCCCATTTGTTACATTTTGGCTGGGCCACTCTGATATCCAGGGGCATCTGGACTCTAGACTAAGGCCCACTCAGGGAAGAAGTACATTGAGGTAATTGCGAGGATGCAAATCAACGATATGACTCCTCCCTCCCTAATTCAGCATTCTTGTAAACAACATATTTCCGGCAGCCTTGGAGATTTAATTAGCAAAGGATGTATTTACAATATTAAAGACTAATTCACCCATGTACATATGTCAGAGGAAGAAAACATTCTGGTAATCCAACTATGTGGGGTAAATGATGGCACAGCAGATCACTTTTCCTCCGTATCTGCCTGACTCAGAAGTCTAATTTCCATGTTCATCCCAACAGCCTCTGTTGTTGCCAGGACATAGCAGAGGGTCAGAGTGAACTGCCCACATTCTGGTCTGTCTCTTGAGTCTCTGATTCCTAGATTTAGAACTTGAAGGAAACAAAGGCCATCAAACTCAAAACCATCCTCTTACAGATGAGGAGAAAGAGGCTGGGGATGGAAGGGACTGGACCAGTTGGGGTCAAAGAACTTAGAGGAACTTTGTGGGCATGGTACTGACACCTGAGTCATAGCCAACTTGTCTTCCGTCCTGGCCCCTCCCCAGCAGTTCCATGATCTCTGGTTTTCCGACTCATAACCTGGACTTTTTATAGGGTTTCAAATACCCTGGTAGAGCTTTGTTACAACTGTTCATGTCTCGTTTATAAAACAAAGGGATTGAACTCGATGTCCCCAAAGATCTCTTTCAGTCCTAAGTCTATAAGCCTAAGAGATTTAGACATTAATAATGAGAACTGAGACAATTCCATGAAAACCTAACAAAGAGGCTTAAAAGTACTTCTGTTGAGAAAGGCTAGCTATTCATTTGGAGAATGTAAATTCCTTGAGAGCTAGAATGATTTTTCATTTTTCTCGCAATATCCCTGGCACAGATTTTGTATATTTTTATTTTATTTTAATATTTGAGGCTGGGTCTCCCTACTCAGCCAGAATGGAAGCACAGCAGCCCTCCAGGTCAGTCCCAGTACTAACACCCAGGAAACTCATAAATGCAACCTTGAATGCATTACTTACACTCAGTAAGGAAGGCTTCTTATACCTTACCCATCTTTCTCGTTAATTTTTTTTTGTTGTTTTTTTTTAATCCAATCTCTGTGTCTCACTCAGGCTGGAAATGTAGGCCCCAGGCACAGGCCTGATGCCACAGCCAGTTGGTACAGAGGCTTTATTCACCCTGCTCTGGGGCTGGTCTACCTTGCCTTTGATAGCTTGATTGGCACTAGACTCTCCCTGAGAGCTTGCCATCTTGGTGCTGGGTTTAGCACAGACTCCAGATCCGCTTCAGCCCTACCTACTGCAGCTCAGAACTCCTGAGCTCAAGTGATCCAGCTGCCTCTGCCTCTCCCAGGAACAGGGATTATAGGCATGTGTCAGCACTCCTGATACCTGGACCTGTGAATCTCATTGGCTCTCTAGATATGGGAATTTCCTCTACCACATGCTCCGCAGCTTAGGTTAAATGACTTGCCCGGAATCACAGAGCTAGCATATGCCAAGAGGACTTGAACCCATACCTTACTAACACTAAGGTTGTTTCTCTATTCACTAGGTCATGCCTCTTGCCTCGTACATGGTGGGCATGAAATAAAGACTTGTTGGATTAGACTTTGGTGGTTCTTTGAGATTTACAATGTACTTTTTCCACAGTGATCTTGTGGCTGTAGATAGCCTATCATTATCCCCATTTTATAGGTAGAGAAACTGAAGCTCTGAGAGATCACATGGCTTGACCATGATCACACACCTCATAAGCACATCCTCTGTTTTCCAGTCCAACACTCTTTCCTCTCTGCCATGTTGTCATTGCTTCTTTTCTCAAAGGCCCAACAATAACTCACTTCTCAAACAAAATCAAGTCCTTGATAATGAGCTTTGAGGTCCTTGATGGATAAAGTCCCCCTTCTGGGACTATGTCCATCTTTCTTATTCTCCTATGACTTTTTGGGCTGTGATTTCTTCTCAGTCCAAAGAAACCTGTACCTCACAAGGAGTGCTCCTTTCCCCAAGACTGGCCTTCACCTACAGCATCCCCTAGCCTTGAAGGCTCTTTCCATCTCCTCTGCACTAAAACCTTCTCCTCTTTTTTAGGACAATAGTGGAAGCAGCATGGCATCATGGAAAAGAACTGGTTCTAAACCTGGGTTTAAATCCTGTCCCTGCCACATGTCACCTGTATGATCTTAGCCAAATGAACTACTGGGTTTCATTCTGACACAGGTAGGAAAAGTGTCTAATCTACTTATATTTATATTGTATTATATATTTAATCTATTTATATTTATATTTGAGCCCTGAGAGATGAGGTTTAAGCGATTATGCATAAAACACTTGCAGAGTGCAATATCTGGGTAAGCCACAGGGGGGTGGTCTAACTTCAAATAGCCACAGTTCACTCTGTAAGCATGTGCAAACGAAAGAGCCATCCTAATGGAGGTGGCTTTGGTGGATTAAGCCACTTGATGGTGCTCAGAGTTTGAACCACAGGACCCCTCTTCTGGTGCTTGTGTGAATGGGCAGTTTGTTTTGTTTTTTCCAGCCCTGGCTTTCCCCTGTGTAGGTTCCAGAGAATTTATTCAATTCTACCCTAATTCATACTGTGTTTATCTTACGTTTGCTTGCATCCCATTGAAATTCCAATCTCTACCCAGTTTTGCTTGATTCCAGATGGATGACTCATTGATGAGTAGATTAGGAGGATATTTTACAACAGTAAAATAAAATTACCTGCATTGATTTCTTAAACTTCTCCTTTGAAGACAGTCTACCACTTGTAGTGAGTTCTTAAATCAATTCCTCCTACGCAGTCTCCACCTGATACTCCCCAGGTTTGCCCAAAGACCATATGGGGAAAGGATCACTCCTGAGGATATTTGGTCTCAGAGGTCAAGGTTTTTGAGGAGGACAGTAATACAGACATAGCAATGCCTTAGGAAGGTTAGACAGGTGGCAGTCTGAAGGGTAGATGGAAGAGGGAATAGATTTTCACATTAGAGAAGTAATAACTTAGGGCTCTATAGGTGTCTCGGAGGATTTAAGGTGTCTCTTCTCCAGGGCTCTTGTCTTGAAGTCCCATTCTAGAATGCTTTCTCCCACTATTAACTGACAGTGACTACTAACTAGCACTCTGGGCAGTTAGGTAGCACAGTGGATAGAGCACCAGATCTAGAGATGGGAAGACTCATCCTCCTGAGTTCAAACCCGGCCTCAGACACTTACCAGCTGTGTGACCTTGGGCAAGTCACTTAATCCTGTTTGCCTCACTTTCCCCATCTGTAAAATGAGCTGGAGAAGGAAATGGCAAAGCGTTCCAGTATCTTTGTCAAGAAAACCCCAAGTAAGGTCATGAAGACCTAGACACAGTGGAAATGACTGAAAAATACAAGCACCCCAATTCTATTAAACCAATTATTATCAGTTAGCTTTCATAAAAGGATATTTACTTCATTGATATATCAAGAATGGGAGTATAAACATTCCCCTCTTCCAACACTTCAGATGTGCACTCTTACCTATACCACCTTGGTTCTTAAAGACAGCGGGCTCAGACTTAATTTAGTTTTTACAGCATTCGTCCCACCAAGTTCACATTCAATTGTGGCTGGATGCTGGATAAGCCCCTGTTTCAGACTGCTGGGCTGGGTTCCACAAGGTGGCTCCTAGCTCTTGGGGGCTTCAAGGCTAGACCAGATGGCTGAAGACTCCACCCCAGACTCTGTTGCTTGTAGAAGCTTGTTCTCCTGACCTTTCAGAACTCATGAGGTCATGTACTCCAACCTCTTTCACCTAAAATGAAAAAAGTAAATACTGAGGCAAAGAACTGAGGCCCATATTCATGTGCTACATGTTGGTCTTGGATGGAGAGGGCCAAAGACCTCTCACTTTATATTATCTCCCTTCCCTCCCCTGAATACTGCCAGACAGAAAGAAGACAGATCGGAGAGGGAGAGCTTCTGGCCAGCGAGCACCTTATGAATGCTCCTCCAGTTCTAGCTACATAGCCAAAGACTCTGTAGTTAACAGACCAGAACTAGTTACAGAATGTCTACACATGATCCAAAGTCCCTATCAAGACTGGATCAACTGGGTACTCTACATAGGCTTATAAGCACTGGGCTTACTAGCCAGTCCTCTGCTACACTCGTTAGGGGAAGTTTGCCCAGTGAGAAATGAGGATTGGAGGTGGCTATGAAAAGGGTTATAGAAATAGAAATTAGAGTAGGGAAAACAGGAACCAAAAACAAGCCTAACAGTAGGAAGCTGATTAAATTGGATGTTGGTAATATTTCAGCGGCTCAGAGGATAGAATTCTGGGCCTGCAGTCAGGAAGACTTGAGTTCAAATTTGACTTCGCACACCTACTAGCTCTATGGCCCTGAACAAGTCATTTAACCTTTATTTGCCTCAGTTTCCTCATCTATAAAATGGGGATAATAATAGGACCTATCTCCCATAGTTGTTGAGGATAAAATGAGATCATATTTGTAAAAAGCTTTGAAGACCTTAAAGTGCTATGTAAATGCTAGCTATTATTATTAAGAGATAGAGAAATAGGAGAAAGAATTATCTTGTTATCCATTAGAATACTGAGTGATATGAAACAGGGCAGAACACCTACTAGACGCCAAAGTTTTATTTTTTAAAATGGGTATGCTTCCCTCTTTTCAGTAAATATACTGGATTATGGATATGGAAAGCTGTGTATATGTAAATTGGAAAGGGGAATATGCATTTATATAACATCTTCTCTGTGTCATAGACTGTGCAAAATGCTTTTTTACAAATATTATTTCATTGTATCTTCACAACAACGCTGCAAGGCAGGTGTTATTACTGTCTCCATTTTATAATTGAGGAAACTGAAGCAAATGAGGTTAAGTGACTTTCCAGGGTCACAGAGCTGGTAAGAGTCTAAGGCTGGATTTGAACTGAGGTCTTCCTGATTCAAGTCCAGCACTCAAACTGCTGTGGCCATGGCTGCCTTGACTTGGCTTGGCTTAACTGTTTCTTTGTTACAATGGAAGGTTTTAAGATTGGAGGTAGTATTGGAAAATGATGGTGCAAAACCCCAAAACATCAGTAAAACTTTTAAGTGCATCCATATACAGGTCGACTCTGCTTTATCATTTTAAAAATACGTTAATATCTTTTGTTTTTGTTTCATCTTCTTTGTCGGATATTACTTTTCCTCTGTACTCTTAGAGTCGCCATCCTTTGTAAACACAATAAAAAAGAGGGGGGAAAGCAATTTGAAAACTAATAAGCACATTAAGGAAATCTAACAGTGTCTGGAGAGTCCCAAAGTTCCACGCCCCCACTTCTGCAGAGAATGAAGAGACTACATTTTCTCATCGCTTTGGAGCCAAGGTCGTCATTGGAATTATACAGTATTCAATCTCATTTTTTTTTTTTTTGCTATTTTTCTTTCTACTTATAGTCTTGTTACAGTCCTCGTGTCTATTGCTGTCTTGGGTCTGTTTATTTCACCTTATTATCAGTTCGTAGAAATCTTCCCCTATTTCTCCGCATTCTTCATCATTTCTCCAATGAAGTTCGATTCCACTTTACTTACAGAATGTAATTTGTTGTTATTCTCATCAACGGGGGAATAGCTATTTCATTTCCAGTTCTTTGCGATTACAAAAAGTGTCATTGTCAGTATTTTTGTTTATATTGGACCTTACTATCTTTGACTTTGAGATATATTAAGTTCCACTTTAAAAACTGATGCCAAATGTAATCCTCTCCTAAATCAAAATTGTGAAAGATACTTCCTTCTGTTGTCCACTGATTTTCCACATTTACATAGATTATTAACTTGGAGCTTATTGTGACTTCATGTATGCATGTATATATAGAGATATGTATATGTGTGTATATATACACACATGTACATATGCTTGTATGTGTATTATATATACACACACACACACACACAGAAAACAAAAGTCTACTCTGTGTGTGCAGAGAATGTGGAAAGAGATGATACTACAGACTGGACGAGAAAATACAAACGGTAACATCTGTTTATGTCACCTGAATCTGACATAAGGGACTTATTTTAGCTGATGCTAGATATTTTTGAGAGATGTGAAGAGAAGGCCTCCTGGGAGGTAGTTTCCAGAGAAGTTGTGGGTTGCAGCTGTCTAGCCCCATTACGTTCCCAACCTCCAGGGCCTGACACCTTAGAGACTGTGAAGATCTCCCCTGGGTGAGATTCTGTTAGTTTGAGTGAAGATCTTTTCTTCCCACTTGAAGAGCTAATTACCTCTCGTTGATTTCCTGTGCAATTCTTATCTGTGGAACTTCCCCAATTTTCATTGACTGTTTTGCTTGGATAAATGAGTTTACATGCTATTTACTGTTTGTGATTTCTTCTGTGTAACTTGCGTTTGGTGTGAGGGGCTAAGCTGGTAAGTGTAAGCTAAGGGCTCCCTTCCTCATTAAGAATGATCAGCATGGTGAAGTAGTTTTCCTTCTGACCTCAGACTCATATACCTGAACCAGAGATGATTGAAGGGTAGCCAATAGATATAATTCTAGCCTGATACCGTTCCTGGAGACTGGAGGAGAGATTGCCCAGCCTCGGCATCTTAGACATTGCCTGGTCCTGTGGCTATCATGCTGGTGGTACAGGCATAGCCATTCTCCTACTACACAAAAGTGGGTCAGAACTCAGATCATATCTATCCGTTCCACTTGAAAGGCACATCTATGTAGTTAGATAACGTATGCACATTCATATATAAAAATGTCATATACTGACTATTTACATAGATGTGATCTGTTGTATTATTTAAGCTTATCTTGCTGCCCTCAGATACAGCTTTTCCCTTAGCTTGACTGAGATACTTTCCTAGCAAGTAGCTTTGGCTCAGCTTCCAGCCTATACATATATACGTGTTTTGCTTTACTGCAGATATTCCCTTTTTCTGGCTAACAGGCTAATACTGACAGTGTTAAAATCTTAATAATAGGGTTGCTTATTCCTCTTTGTTCCTCCATAGCTGAGCTCTCCCTTTTTTTTAAAAGCTTGTAAGTAGTGAGGAATATTGAGTCTCTCTGTGCATGGGGAATCATTAATCTTGACTGTGGCCTGAGCATTTCTGATTTGCTTTATTGATAGGGCTTGCCATGTTCACAGTAATTGGGAGTCTAGGGTCTGGAGCGAAATAAGATTGATGGGGCTGCCAATTTAGGGACTGCTCTGGGCATATTCAATAGTACAAGAGGCTGCTGAGTGGCACCTGCTCATAACTTTACTTCCCCCTGTAATTTCCTCTGTGTAGTCACTTTCCTTAATTTGAACAAGTGCGCTGAGTAGCTCTCATTATCTTTACTCATTTTCTGGATGTGAAGTGAAAGCTCAGACTTATTTTAATTGGCAAGTCTCTTATTATTTTTATCGATTTATCATATCTGTCCAGTCTTGCTGTCCTTAGTGGGGCTTCAGTCATGTCAGCTCTCATCTGTTCTCAGCTGCTATTGGGCACAGTCCTGTGTCCTGGGCTGGGCTCTGTTGTATAAAGACTGGTTCTTCCAAGAAAAAAGTCTTGAAAACTAGGAAATAGTTGCTGTGCTCCTGCCAGCCAACATTTATTAGGAACTCCTACTTCAGTGCCTGTGCTGGTGCAGGGGGACCCAGCACTGTTGGAGGCCGTTCTGACAGAACATGAGCATTTTTGGAATCTACTGTGTTCAAAATGCTTTGATTCTTCTTCTTGTTCTCTGATAAATCCTTCCCCCCAACCCTCCATTGGCCTTTCTCTGGATCATCTGTAATTGTAAAGGTATCACTGGAGTAGATAGGATGTCCATTTAACATTCACTCTCTGAACAGAATCAGCTCAGCTCCTCTTCATATATTTTAAAATCACATAAAAAAATTTAGGACTTCTGGTGCTAAGATGGTGGAGTGGGGAAGAAACCCTCTGAAGCCCTCCCAGGTTCCCCCCCAGACAGTTGGGAAAGCACCTCAGAATTGATCTAGGATCAGGGAAGCAGATTCCAAGCATGGCAAGAAGGGTCTGTCTCTTTGGGGTGGGAGGAGAGTGAGTCCCAAGAGCAGCAGCAGCACTGCAGCAAGGCTCCAGGCCTGGGGCAATCCACTGCACAGGTTCCACCTTCCTGCAGACCAGCCACCCCCTAAGCAAGGGCACAGTGGGACCCAGTCCAGCAACCACACCCCTGGCATAGTCACCAGTGAGGCCTTGCCTCTACAGCAGAACAATGCTGAGTTCCTGCCCTGGGGCTGGAAACAGCTAGACTCTGAGCTGGGGCCTACCATCGCATTTAGGGTTCCAAAACAACTCAGCTGCAGGGCCCCACCCTTGGGGAAGATTAGCATTAAGACCCCCTCCTCCAGGGTCAGCTAGCAGAAATAACAACCTAGCAGCAAGGTGCCACTCTATAGAAAGCCAGTAGTTAAACCCCATACCCAGGGGAGGCCAATAGGGAGGCTCTCCACCCCAGTTCAAGCTAGAAGGGAAGCCTATCCTTTAAAGACAGCAAGCAGCTAAGCCCTGCAGCCCAGAGAAAGTCAACAGTAAGACCTAGAGCTCTAACACAAAAAGCTTGGAACAGTGCAAGATCAGAGTCCAACTCTCACAGAAAAACACCAAGTCAAAAAAAAAAAAGAGCAAAAAACCAAAAAGAGCTTGATTATAGAAAATTACCATGGTGAAGGGAAGATCCAGGCATAAATCCAGGGAACAATAGTACACAAATGGCTACATGTAAGGCCTCAAAGAAAAATGTAATTTGGTTTCAGGCCCAAAAAGAATTCCTGGAAAAGGTTAAAAAGGATTTTAAAAAGCAAATTAGAGAGGTAATAGAAAAACTGGGAAAAGAAACGAAAGTAATGCAAGAGAATAATGAAAAAAAGAGTCAATAACATGGGAAAAGATATATAAAAATTTACCAAGGAAAATAACTCCCTAAAAAATAGAATTGGCCAAATGGAAAAGGAAGTACAAAAGCTCACTGAAGAAAATAATTCCTTACTATGCCCAAAGGACTATAAAACTTTCCCCCCCTTTCATCCAGCAATACCACTCTTTGGTCTATATCCCAAAGAGATGATAAAAAAGAGAAAAGGACCCACATATACAAACTATTTATGGCAGATCTTTTTGTGGTGACAAAGAATTGGAAACTGAAGGAATGGCCATCAATTGGGGAAGGGCTGAACAAATTGTGGGATATGAACGTAATGGAATACTATTATGCTATAAGAAATGATGAGCAGGCAGATGTCCGAAAAACCTGGAAAGACTTACATGAACTGGCACTGAGTGAAATGAACAGAACTGAGAAAACACTGTACACAATAACAGCAACACTGTGCAATGATCAATTTTGACAGACTTAGCTCTTCTCAGTATTGCAATGATCTGAGACCATTCCAAAAGGCTCATGATGGAAAATATTATCCACATTTGGAGAAAGAACTATGGAGTCTGAATGCAGATTGAAGCATATTATTTTTTCTTTTTTGTTTTGTTTTCTTTGTTTTTCCCTTTTATTCTGATTCTTCCTTCACAACTTGACTAATGTGTACACATGGCTATCAGGAGTGCATATGTATAGCCTATATCAGATTGCATGTTCTCTTGGGAAGGGGGTAGAGAAGGAGAAAAATTGGGAACTCAAAATCTCATAAAAGTAAATCTTGAAAATTACCTATATATGTAAATGGAAAAAAAATACTATTAAATGAGGAAAAAAGAAAAGAGTTGGGTTTGGGGGTAATAAAAAATATAAATAAGTCCAAACAACAACAAAAAGAAAATAATTCTTTAAAAATTAGAATTGAAGAAGTGAAAACTAATGACTTCATGAGACATCAAGATACAATAAAACAAAAGTAAAAAGTAAAAAAAAAAAATTGAAGAAAATGAGAAATTTCTCATTGGAAAAACAACTGACCTAGAAAATAAATCCAGGAGAGATAATATAAAAATTATTGGACTACCTGAAAGCCATAATAATAATAACAGCTTGGGCAATATCTTTCAGGAAGTTATCAAAGAAAACTGCCCCGACATATTAGAATCAGAGTGCAAAATAGAAATTGAAAGAATCCACTGACCACTGCCTGAAGGAGATCCCACAATGAAAACTCCCACAAACACCAGAGCCAAATTCCAGAATTCACAGATCAAGGAGAAAGTACTGAAAGTAGTTTTAAAAAAAACCAATTCAAATATCATGGAGCTACACAGGGTTAGGCAGCTTCCACATTAACGAATCAGATATACTGGAAGACAAAGGAATTAAGATTACAACGAAGAACTACCTACCCAGCAAAAACAAATATAATCTTTTGGGGGGGGGGGGAATGAACATTCAGTAAAATAGAGGACTTTCAGGCATTTCTAATTAATTAAGACCAGAGATGAATGAAAAAAATTGACCTCCAAATACAAGACTCAAGGAAACATAAAAAAGGTTAAAAAAAAACAAGTAAGAGAAAACATAAGAAAATCAATAAAGTTAAACTGTTTATATTTTTATATAGTGAGATAATATTTGTAACTCTTAACAACTTTATTACTATAAGAGCAATTAGAAGGAGTATATGTAGACAGAGGTATGTATATGAGGTGACTTTGATGGGATGATACCACCAAAAAAACCAAATAAAGGAGAGAGAAAGAAAATGCACTGGAAGAAGGGGGGAGATTGAATGGGGTAAATTATCTCATATAAAAGTGGCATGAAAGAGCTAGCATAACAGAGGGGAAGATGGCAGGGGGTGAGGGTGGTGGTGGTGGCAGACAAAGTTTAAATCCTTCTTTCATTTAAACTGGCTCAGAGAGAATAACATACATACTCAGTTGGAGATAGAAATCTATCTTATCCTATAAGGAATTAAAAATGGACAGGGATATTAGAAAGGGGAGGAGGGACTGATAAAAGGGAGGGTATATTGGGGAAGGTGGCGATCATAAGTAAAACACTTGTGAGGATGGAAAGGGTGGGAGGTAAGAGAGGGGATAAACAAATAAAAAATAACATGGAAGAAAATACAAAGTTATCATAACTATAAATGTGAATGGGACAAACTAACCTATAAAATGGAAGCAGATAGCAGAATGGATTAAAAATCAGAATCTTACAATATGTTATTTACAAGAAACACATCTGAAGCAGAGAGATGCACACAGGATAGAGGTAAGGGGCTGGAGCATAATCTATTATGCTCCAGCTGAAGCAAAGAAAGCAGGGGTAGCAATCATGATCTCAGAGAAAGAAAAAAAAATAGATCTAATTAAAAGAAAGAGGAAAATTATACCTTGCTGAAAGGTACATAGACAATGAAGTCATATCAATACTAAACACATATGCATCAAATGGTATAGCATCTAAATTTTTGAAGGATAAATTAAGTTACAGGAGGAAATAGAAATAAAACTGTACTAGTAGGGGACCTCAATTTTCCCCTTTCAGAAATAGATAAATCTAACTAAAAAATATACAAGAAAAAAGTTAAGGAAGTGAATGAAATTCTGGAAAAGTTAGATGTGGTAGTTCTCTGAAGAAAACTGAATGGAAATAGAAAAGAATATACCTTTTTCTCAGCCATACATGGCATCTACACAAAAAAAGACCATGTATTAGGACATAAAAAACTTCACAACCAAATGCAAAAAAGCAGAAATAGTAAATGCATCCTTTTCAGAGCATAATTTATTAAAAATTACATTCAATAATGGACAATGGAAAGAGAGATAAAAGTTAATTAGAAATGAAAGAATCTAATCCTGGAGAAAATGTTAATAAGACACATTTAAAGGTGCGCCAAGTATATAGTTTTTTTGAGAGCTGTTAAACATTTACTAGAATGCCACTGATCTTTGTGAAAGTTTGGTATCTTCAGTAAGACTCCATTTCTGCATCCCACATGTATTGCCATGACAAGTGGATGCTCATTGTTGCTTCTATCATCACGTGATCATTTTTCTAGTTATTTAAAAGCTACATGCTATTCATTAACCTTCCTTTCCTACTGTCCTAATATGGATTCAGAGATAATTTTTCCTCAAGGATTGCTTCAGCTCCCTCCAACAAATCTTTATCTCACTTTTGCTGTTCTCTTGAACAGTTTGTTTCCCTGATTTATTCTTGAATTGTGTTATTCAGACTCTTCTTAGTCTCTAGTTTGGTCAGTAGACTTGGCTTATGTTTCCTTAATGACTACTAAGTTTATGGCCTCATGGTCTGGAAGGGATTTGTCTACTTTCTCTGCTCTTTTACGTTTCTTTCTTCCATGATACATCAGTTTTTGTAAAGGTACCAAGTATGCCGTCTTTGTCTATTCCTACCTTTGTACTGAAGCAACCAAGCGTTCACTGGAATAGGGAACTCTCAGATGATGAACCACCCCTCTTTCCTGCAATTTATAGCCTGAACACTGAGAAATGAAGTGACTTGCTCAGGGTCACAGCTAGTTTATGTCAGTGGTAACACTCGAACTCAGTTCTTCCTGATAAGGCCATTACTCTACCCACCAGGTCATACTGCCTCTCCATCACAATATATGTTGACCTGATTTGGAGGATTTTTCCAGTTCTTTATAGAACTTCTCTATTTCTTCATCTTCTCAGCAGATGGTATATCAACTGTAAATATTTCCATGGTAGTCTTTGCAAATATGTCATGCAAATCATGAGCTATGCAAAAAGAGATGAGCAAATGTTCAAGGAAATGATGTTTCGTTGGTTCCTTTAGATACATCATAAATCTAACTTCCCCAACTCCTTTATCTGTCTCTTCGAGGGGAGACTGAGCTATCCTTCCATTTAGATGCAATTTTCTTTTGTCTTCTGGTTTCATTCATGACAATGCCATAGTTGCTTTTCAATGGACAAGAATTTCACATCTATTTTACCATCAGCTAAGTTAATGTTTATGGACAATCTGAAAACTACAATTCTTAGAACCCCTTGCCCCCATTTCCTGTCAGGGTGATGATTTGTATTTGTCTTATAGTGAGTAGGAACAGAAGGTATTTGATACAGAATTCATTACCACCTTGTGGTTGGCTTCCAAATTCAGGCAGGTAGCACCATTTCCCTCCTCCCTTCAGTAAGGACATTCCTTTTGGTCAATGCTCTTGGCTCTATCCATGCAGAGAGTTAAAAGTTACCCTGAAGAAACAATGGAAAGGGAAGTTGCTGAGGCAAATGCCTCAGAAAATCTCACTCCAGTTCACTTGCAGCCCTCAACACCAAACCCCCATCAGGACTGCCTCCAGTTCATTGAGTCTAGGTATAGATCTAGATTCTCTCTGCTTTGGAGAAGCCATAAAAATATGAATCAATAACATCTCTTCTCAATCTAGCTCTACGATCTCATGCTGGGAATATTTCAAACAATTATGAAAACCTCTCAAATATCTTCGATACCTCAACATCCATCTGCCCCCATCATCATTTTCCTCATCTGTAAAATGTACTGACCTCCCAGGGTTGTTGGGAGCATTAAATAAGATGAAATGAAAAGCACTTAGTACCACGTTTAGCACACAGTGCTATATACGTTAGCTAATATTATTACCGCCAAAAGGAGAACTGACAAACTATCCACAACCAATGATCCATGTGTCTATTTTCTCATCTATATGCAGTTACTTAAAAATCCAAGATGATATAACCAGTCAGGTGTCTGTGAGGGTTCTTTTGCAGTAGAAAAATTCACCTTCAGAAATACAACAGGAAAGGAGGGTATTCATTTCCTGTCTCTAGTCCCCAGTCTTGGAATATGAACATCACCGATCTTTTCCATCAACTCTCCTCCTTGAGGTATCAGGAATAAATTACTCTCTAGGAACTATGTTGGTTCTACCCCTTCAGAGGGTTCTTCTGAAAATTTGTGGAGGACAAATGGGAGAGACAAAAGGACCCAAAGCAGCTTTCCAGCCCTCCCCAGAAACCTCACCTAAAGGAAACAAAGCCTACAGCTTTTTACTCTGTTGTGAGTTGTTTATGTAAAATATTTCTTTAAAAAATTAGTAAGATTCTCATAGAATTCTTGAGACCCCAGCAAGGGAGATCTACTCTTCCCCCTGATATTCAGATCTGTTCTCTGCCTTTTTGTGTAACATCCTTATGATAATACCTAGCACTTATGAAGAGTTCACAACTTAAGTGTCTTATAAACATCTTACTTAGTCCTTACAGCAACACTGGGAGGTGGTTGCCACTATTCCCATTTTCCAGATCAAGACAGTAGGGCAATTAATGGTTGGCTAAGTGACTTTTTCCAGGGTCACACAGCTAGGAAGCATCTGAAGCCAAATTTGAACTCAGGTCTTCCTGATACCAGATCCAGAGTTTTATCCACTGCTGTCTAACCACCTTGCTATGGTTGTTCTGTTCTGTTTTGTTTTTTGGTGATTTCTTTTTCACAGAAAAAGAAATCTTTTCACAGGGAAGCAAGAGAGGAAATGCCTAATACAAAGGCCAGCTGCCTCAACGTCTTCTCCTCATTTTCAGTTGCAAATCATCCATTTGAACTCCTCTTCTAAGTATACCGCATCTGCTCTCCTCTTCCTTCTGTCCCAGGGACCTCAAGTCAGGGGAAACAATGTTGCTTTAAGATTTAATCAATCCCTGTATCTCCCAGAGATGCTTGTAGTCAAGGACTGAGGATCTTCTCTTGACAGGTAGAGAATTGGTCTTCAATGCCCCCATAGAACTCAATGTCTATGTTTGTGGTTCAGTTCTACATTCTTTAAAGGGAAGACTGTAAAACTCTACTTACAATCTCTTACAATAAAGATGAAAGAGACATACAATTTTTATTTTTTTTAATATAAATTTATTTAACTTTTTACATTCATTTTCACAAAATTTTGGGTTCCAAATTTTCTCCCCATTTATCCCCTCCCCCCACCCCAATACACCAAGCATTCTAATTTTCTCTATCACCAATCTGCTATCATCCCTCCCTTCTCTTCTCCCCATCTTCTCTTTTGTCCTGTAGGGCCAGATGACTTTCTATTCCCCATTAACTGTAGTTCTTATTTCCTAGTAGCAACAACAATACTAAACAGTTGTTCTTAAAACTTTCAGTTCCATATTGTCCCCATCCCTCCCTCCCCACCCATTCCCTTTGGGAAGGCAGGCAATTCAATATAGGCCATATCTGTGTATTTTTGCAAATGACTTCAATAATAGTCATGTTGTATAAGACTAACTGTATTTCCCTCCATCCTATACTGCCCCCCATTGTTTCTATTCTGTCTTTTGATCCTGTCACTCCCTGAGTGTTGACTTCAAATTGCTCCCTCCTCCCATTGCCCTCCCTTCCATCATTTCCCCCCACCCTGCTTATCTCCTTCTCCCCAACTTTCCTGTATTGTAAGATAGGTTTTCATACCAAAATTAGTGTGCATTTTATTCCTTCCTTTAGTCGAATGTGATGAGGGTAAACTTCATGCTTTTTTTTCCTCAGCTCTCCTCTTTTTCCCTCCACTAAAAAGTCTCCTGCTTGTCTCTTGAATGAGAGATAAGTTACCCCAGTCCATTTCATCCTCTCTTCTCCCACTACATTTCTCTGTCACCATTTACCTTAATTTCTTTTAAGATATGGTCCCATCCTATTCAATTCACTCTGGGCTCTCTGTGTCTGTATGTGCATGCACACGTGTACATGTGTGTGCGCATGTGTGTGTGTGTGTGTGTGGTCCCACCAACTACCCAGATACTGAAAGGTTTTAAGAGTTACAAATATTGTCTTTCCATGTAGGAATGTAAACAGTTCACCTCTGGTAAGTCCCTTATGACTTCTCTTTGCTCTTTGCTTTTTCATGCTTCTTCTCATTCTTGTGTTTGAAAATCAAATTTTCTTTTCAGCTCTGATCTTTTCATCAGGAATGCTTGAAAGTCCTCTGTTTCATTGAAAGACCGTATTTTCCCCTGAAGTATTCTACTCAGTTTTGCTGGGTAGGTGATTCTTGATTTGAGTCCTAGTTCCTTTGACTTCTGGAATATCCTATTCCACGCCTTCGATCCCTTAATGTAGAAGCTGCTAAATCTTGTGTTATCCTGATTGTATTTCCATAATACTGGAATTGTTTCTTTCTAGCTGCTTGCAATATTTTCTCCTTGACCTGGAAATTCTGGAATTTGGCCACAATGTTCCTAGGAGTTTCCCTTTTTGGATCTCTTTCAGGCGGTGATCGATGGATTCCTTCAATACTTATTTTTTTCTCTGGTTCTAGAATCTCAGGGCAGTTTTCCTTGATAATTTCATGAAAGATAATGTCTAGGCTCTTTTGTTGATCATGGCTTTCAGGTAGTCCCTTAATTTTTAAATTGTCTCTCCTGGATCTATTTTCCAGGTCAGTTGTTTTTCCCATGAGATATTTCACATTCTCTTCCATTTTTTCATTCTTTTGGTTTTGTTTTGTGATTTCTTGGTTTCTCAGAAAGTCATTAGCCTGCATCTGTTCCATTCTAATTTTGAGAACTATTTTCTTCAGTGAGCTTTTGAACCTCTTTTTCCATTTGGCTAATTCTGCTTTTGAAAGCATTCTTCATTGGCTTTTTGAACCTCTTTTGCTAATTGAGTGAGCCTATTTTTCAAGGTGTTATTTTCTTCAGCATTTTTTTGGGTCTCCTTTACCAAGATATTGACCCGTTTTTCATGCTTTTCTTGCATCTCTCTCATTTCTCTTCCCAGTTTCTCCTCCACCTGTCTAACTTGATTTTCAAAATCCTTTTTGAGCTCTTCCATGGCTTGAGCTCATTGGATATCTATTTCGGATGTTTGGGATACAGAGGCCTTGACTTCTATGTCTTTCCCTGATGGTAAGCATTGATCCTCCTCATCAGAAATGAAAGTGGAAACATCTGTTCCCCAAGAAATTAGCCTTCTATGGTCTTATTTTTCTTCCCTTTTCTGGGCATTTTCCCAGCCAGCTACTTGACTTCTGAGATTCCTCTCTGCCCCTGCCTCACCTCCAGATCTGCCCAGCTAGTGCTTGGGGTCTGAAATTCAAATGCTGCTCCCAAGCCTCAGGGCTTTCAGTGGCGGGAGGGGCTGCTATTCAGGGTAAGATTAAATTCAGGTTCTCAGGTGGGGGCAGGGCTGCCTCCCAGGCTCAGTTCCCTCAGGGGGTTTATGCGGAGACCTTCAGTAATGGCCCTGAGCTCCTGCCTGCTCCGGGAGTCCCGGGCTGCCGCAGCTGCCTCTGTCACTGCCTCCCGAGGGGGCCCAAGCCACGGAGACACCCCACTCCCCTCTCGGCCAGCCCAGAAGTCTCTCTCACTGACCTGTAGTGCCTGTGTGTGGAGGGACCTTTGGGGCCGCCGGAGGTTCCATCCCTGAAGCCTGCTCGAATCTGCTCCTCTTGGGGCTGCGTGACCAGGACAGGGCTGGGCTCCACTGTCCGGTGCGCAACAGACCTTTGGTGGCGGTTTTTCAGGGCTCTCTGTAATGGAAATCTCCTCTACTGCGTTGCTGTGCACCTTGCACTGCTCCAGAATTTGTGGGGAGTTCTTTTTATAGGAAATTTATGGGCTGTGGGTTCGGAGCTAGCATACGTGAGTCTTTCTACTCCGCCATCTTGGCTCCTCCCCCGACATACAATTTTTATCAAAATAATCTATGTTTGCACTGATAATGTCCTTGATGAGGGTATGAGAAGGGGACTGGAAGAGACTTCCCACTGCAGACCATGGCCTTACCAACGCAAAACTGTGTGAAAGACATACAGGATTCCACAGTACTTATTTGTTAACTACAGAAAACATTTGATCTGGTAGAATAAAATGACACCATAAGTGCTCTTCTCCAATAAGATATCTCCTAAGAGTAGGTTAGAATTATGCAAGATTCTCTGAGACAGCAAAAGAGATAAACTTATTTAATGATACTCTGATCACTAATATCGAATGAGGCATAAGACAGGGAGACATAAGCTCACTGAACCTGTTGGCCATTGTCCTCGTTAAGACCCCACCCAGAGTAAGGCCCTCTAACCTGTCTATGGCTGAACTGAAGTGAATGAATGAAGCCACAGATGGCTTGAGGAGCCTCCTAACGTTAATATAAAACCACCCCCAAAGCAGAGGTGTGTTGGCAAATGTTTAACAACCAACTCTCATTATAATAATAAAGCTTTATAATATACATATATATACACAGAGGATTCGGTTTAAAGTTTCATCTTCATTATTAACATTTTCTCTGTCACTTTCTTAAGTCCTGACAATCAATAAAAATAAATCAAGTCCTAATTCATAGCATTTGCCAATTTGCAAGGTATAAATGCTCGTATCGAAATTTTAACAACTGGATCTCTGGAGCTGATATGAGCTGGTTCTAGCACCCCAGTTCAAAAGATATTGGTTTAACTACTCACACAGGAAAATCCAAGTGAATGAAGAAGGACTTTTGTCTAGATAAATATACATTTGAATGGACAACCTCTGGAATTCATCCATCAGTATCAGGGGGAAAAGCACTCCAGATAGATCATAAATTGGGTCCAGTATTGAATGGAGTGGGCTGGATTACCTTTGGAAAATTGCAGAGTTCTACTAAGGACTTAAGTTTAAAGCTTAACAGCTTAAAAAAACCCCCAGAAACAAGGGAAGACCATGAATGACATCTGTTGTTATTAATTCCTGGCAAATAGAGCGGTAAGGAAAGGAAGTAGTGTTCGATTTTCTATTCCTGGGATCATAGATCACTGGAGACAGTGACTGCAGCCATGAAATTAAAAGATACTTGCTCTTTGGAAGGAAAGCTATGGGAAATATGGGGAGCTTCTGAAAAGCAGAAACACCACCTTGACAACCAAGGTCGATACGGTAAAAGCTATGGCTTTTCTAGCAGATATGTCTGGCTGTGACCATAAGGCTGCGTGGACCATAAGGACTATGAGCACCGCAGAAATGATGCTTATTGTGGCACTAGAGAAGACTCGAGAGGTCCTTGCACAGGAAGGAGATCAAATAAATCAACACTTAAAAGAAATGATTTCTAACTATTCCCTGGAAGGACAAATACTGAAACTGAAGCTCAAATACTTTGGCCACACAGTGAGAAGGCAGGGTTCACTGGAAAAGACTCTGATGTAGGAAAGACTGAAGGCAAAAGGAAAAAGGGATGGCAGAAGACGCAATAGATAGTGTCGTGGAAACTATGAACGTAAGTTTGGACAGACTTTGGGAGATAGTAGGGGACGAAAGGGTCTTGCATGACAAGGTCCACAGGGTAATGAAGACTTAGATATGACTGAACGTTAATTAATGACTTTAAACATCTCCCTGAAACAAAGACTTGTTTTAAAAAATAGATATAAATAGGCTGCCACACACTGGGGGGAAAATTGCTTACAAGAAATTAAGAAATTTAGGTCTCCAGGTAAATGCCCATATGTGGTAGAAGATAGGCAGTTATACAACAAACCTAAAGCTATTGTTCTGCATACACAAGAAACTAAAGCTATTTGTTTAGAAATTTGCAACTCATTAAGTTTTACATTTAAGGATCCTTGAGGTTATATGTCATGTCCTGTATTGTTAACACTATAAAAAGAACTTTGAGTTTGCTTCCTTGAGACAATTCTGTCCTGATCTGAAACATTTCACATGCAAATGTTAAACCAGAAAAAAATGCTGAGATTAATCTTGGGCATATATAAAGACTTTTCTTCTTTCTCTGACTGTATTATGTCACTGTCCATCTGTGAGACTACTCTTCTGGTAGCTGTATGACATGATTATGTATAATAAATATGTGCCTCTAATGGAACTGATACTAAACAGAATGTGAAATTGTTTTTGCCCCAACAATTTAACAAAGGAAAAGAGGTATAAAGAACATAGAATTAGTGTCCTAGTTGCCTAGGGTATAAAATGTCAGCCCAAGAGGAGTCAGGGTCCTTCAGACTTGACAGATGTCTCATTGCCATATAAGTCACCAAACCCAACAGGCTTGATGACTAGATTGGTTTTTATATGGAGACTGGGAGCAGGACGGGGTAAATAAAATATCCAACTAAGCCAGTGTTGGATCTTTACTGAGTTTTCTTACCATGCTGTGGCTAAATAAACCTTTCACTAACTGCTATATGACCTTGAACAACCTTATTTTGTTCTAGTCTCAGATCTGAAGCAGCAGAATGGCCTAAGTCACGCTTGACCTACAATTGTTGATAGTAAAATTGTATCTGAATGAATGGTTCTTGCTGCTGAAGTGGAGGAAGAATCAAAGAAGTGGACTCCCCTGAAGAAGTAAAAGGAGGACCTGATGTAATGGCCACAGACAAATCTTCTGGTGGGACGGAGGAGGAGGCTGAAAGGAGGTGCTAAAGGAGACTGAAATGGAAAATAAAGGGAACACCAAGGGGAGCTTTCTCTGGTTATTACTAACGGTCCTAGAACATACAACATTCCAGCATAAGAAAAATGTGAGTAAATGGTCCCAGCGCACTCAACAACTAGGGGTAGAGCTCAAAGTCTTTAAGGATCATGCCCTGAAGCAGCAGGTTACCTAGTGAACTTTGTAATAAAAGTTCTCTTATTCCTTTTTTTCTTTTTAAAAAATTTTTGTTATACAGGGTAGCCCTTAGGGGAGAAGGAGGAGGTACAAGGAGAAATCTAGGTGACATAAAAACAAAAGACATCATCAAAAATTCTATTAAAAATATAAGTGAATGAAAAGCTGGTTTTGGGGGCAGGGGACAACAGACCATAGGCAAGTGGTGACCTAGAAGCCAGGCTGGGAAAATGTGTGGAATCCCACTGAGGACAGGAATATGAGGAAGACCATGGAAGTGGGAATGAAGATGAGGTCCAACAGAATGAGATCTCCGACTTATCGTGTTATTGTCTCCACAGGCGGACCAAAGGGTTGGCAGACTTTCAGTACCAAGGACCTTGGGGAGTTGCTGGAGAAGTTTTAAATGACAGCCCGAGTCTTTACAACAATGACTAGTGAAAATATTGGCCTAATAGGGCACCCTGAAGTTTATTCTGGTTGCAGAGTATCATGGGTCTGAGGAGCTCACAGAAGACTTACTTTTGCCAAGCCAGGTAGATTTATTTAGAGGCCCCAGAGGAGAACCATCTTTTGTCCCTTTTTATGTGGCTAATATGGGGGTAATTCATGACAGCGTCTTATCCATGTTTTGATGTCCCACAGTGTTTAGCACATAGTCTTGCACCCAGTATGAGCTCTGTAAGTCTTCCTAAATGTATAACGGAATGATTGAGATTAAACTTTTGTTACTGCTCTATATACCACTCTGCTCTCTGAACATCACAGGTCAGCTCTATTCTTGGGTTAGGCTGGAAATTTACCATATCTATGATAGTAACGAAAGGTAGAAATAAGTGGGCCAACAACTGGAGTTGGTCATGTGGCAAGGGCAAAATCTCATTAATAAGATATCAGAATGTTATTTGTTACAACAAAGGAGAGCAAGGCTTGGTAAGGAAGAGTGTAGGATTTGGAGTCAGGAAGACTTAGCAGCTGTGTGACCACAGGCAAGTCATTGAGTCTATCGGAGCTTCCTACAACTGTCTGAAACTTCTCTAAGTTATAAACAGGCAGCAGTTTGAATCAGTGGAGAGTTTTCATGCCAACTAAAGTCACAGATGTTTGATTACTGACTTATATGTTACAACATTATTAAAATCATTTTGTTTTCTAAGGAGGGAGAAATATGGAAAAGAAATGCGTTACACAAGAGCCGCTTTTCTATCCATTTTCATCACAAGTCGGCCATAAAGGCAACACATTTGGCTCATTTCTTGCTTCAGTATCCCATGTTCTTTAAGACGGTCGGTCTAGTCGTTTACGGCCAACTCAAGTGAACACCGTGCTTCTTCCACCCTGAATTCTCTATTGTCCTACACTTCTCAGAAAGACTACATGCTTTTTTCTCCTGGCTTGTGGAAGGAATGACACTTATTCTTCTCTGAAAGAGAAGACCGCATTGTTGGCTATGTCAGTAAAAGCATCATCCAAGCATCTTACTTAGTTTTTGTTCTGTAAGCAGAACGCTGCATTCTTCCTTTTTGGGGGAAATGAATGAAATGATTTTAAGAACAAGTAAATGATCAGATCTCTTTTGGAGGGCCCTAAGTTTACTCAACTCTAAAGAAACTAGAGATTATACACGTGGCTATTAAGCCAGATCAGACCAAAAAGGAATCAACAAAGATAAAAGCACAAATTAGTACAAAATGATGAAAAGACAATTGAAGATGTTACTGTTACTCTGATCTCTATTTGAAAATTATATCCTTCATTAATGTTTAAAACTTCAAATGGATTGGAAAACACAAATCAAGTATTATGCCTATTATTTCCCAATGGGTTCTCATTTTCTAGTTTCTTATAAACTTATGGTTTTGTTAATACCAGAACCTCAGTAGATTCTGACTCAATGACATTTCTTCCTTTGAACAGGAAATGAGACTCTGTACCACAAACCATTCAGATAGGCCTGTAGAACTAAACATAGGAACTGGTCTTCCTTTATGTTCATGTTTTTTTCTGGGTGTATTTGGGTAGGAACTGAGTCCGAACAAAGATGATCAGCTTGGTCTCTGTGAAGAACACAGTCACAAGGGTAGCTCCCAAACACAAAGCCCCCACAATGACGTGCAGAAGCCTGGCCAGCCAGCTTTTCTCACAGCACAGAAACATCTATAGGACAAGAAAATATCATTAGTGCCAGGGCCCAACCCAACCGTCCTAACATTTCATTCCAGAAGTTCCACTAGGACCATCAGTAACTCCACGCCATTAGAAACCCTGGGAATCAGCCCATGTTCTAGGAGTAACAGATGGAAAAATAAAGATCCTGCTATCTCTAGTTTTTTATTCAAATCTATTAGCAAAAATTTAACCTATTATGCCCACAAGCCTGATATTTTATTGCATGGTTTATCACGGACAAAGTAAATATTTACGAAGAACAAAGTCCAAAGCTGAGGGGGATAGAGGAGACACATCGACAGGCACCTCAAGGTGGGCAGTGCTAGAAGAAAAGGGATATGGTCTGAGCCGGAATGTGAAAAAAGAAGGGAAGCTTACCTCGGAAATACCAGTAATCACTCCGCTGAGCACATAGACCACAATGAGAAATGGAGAAGGAAGCAGGCCTGCCAAGGGCCTGTGAGGACTCTCTCTGTAGTATCTGTATATATAGCGTGTGCTTTGTGTAATTCGAATCCCCATGTTAAAACAATTGGCGAAGATGAAGCCCACGCTGCCTTGCCACTTGGTCAGGAAATAGGAAGACAGCAAGAATGTGAATGACAGCACCAGCATGAGAAAGTTGTGCCTGGGAGAGAGGGAAGCGAATGAAAGTAGATAAGCTGCTAATATCACTTACACAAAACACCACAGCCTCCCTTTACTCTTTTTAAGGACAGAAATGATACTCTGTAAATAATTAGGCACAAGTAAATTAGCACACCTTTAAAATCACCAACTTTCAACCATATTAGATTTTGCACATTTAATACATATTATAGATTTAGTGGGACAGAAAAGAATTGGGAAATATAAAATCATATATTTCCCTAACTTTTAAACCACAAATTAATGGCTTAAGTGGGACCTTTTCATTTATTAGTACACATAAAAACATTGGCTGAGCCCCTGAGAATTACAAGAATGAACGTGAAATTCAAACATAATGCAAAATTCAATAAAACTGTCACAGACACTGACGGTTTTAATTAAAGCAGAATATTTTATTTTAAAATGAGGATTACATTTCATACTAGAAATGTGGATAATACCCCAATGAATGAATTTTCTTTGGTGCTTTCCTAACAAACACACATTCTAATCACATACGCAAAGACTGACAAATTTTGCAAGGGTTAATGGGACCAAAGAGATTTTCTAGTAAAATTTCTTCAATTTTATAAACTTGGAAATGGAGATGTATAATGCTTTGTATTCTATCCATGTTTTATATGGTTTCTACTACCGATGTGATTTTATAGGCACTTTAAGATATTCATTCCTTAAATAAGGGAAACTAAGACCCAGAGGAGACGAGCCTTCCAGCAAGGCATGATGTGACTATTAACAACCTCCCAATCCCAAGGATTTCTTCTGGTCTATAAATGCTGCAACTATTGCGCTACTTTCTGGGCTACTTCAAACATGCGACTGGCTTCACATAATATGGTGTTCAGCAGAACTGTGCCCTTCGAACGTTCCTCTGTTTCTGGGCTTTTGTTAACACTTCACAGATCCCTGTCTTACCAGTTGAAGGGGGAACTGAAAAGAGAGTCCCAATAATCAGCCTTTTATCTAGACATCCAGAGAAGGAGCTGATTTTCTTCTCACCCATGACAGAAAGTCTTAGTGGACAATCTGAGAGCAGAAGCCACAGCCACCATTAAATGTTAAGGCTGCAGCAAGGCTTCAAGATCATGTAGTCTAATCCGCCGACCTTACAGAAGATAGCACCAAAGCCCATTTAAGGGAAAGAACCTGTTCAGAGTCACAGAACAAGCTAGTGACAGGACTGGAACTAGAACCCAATGCAGGAGGCCGTTACTTAATTAAACAACCAACTTCCCCCTGTAGCTGATACTCAGACCAATGGTAGTGAGATATAGCATAGCCGACTTCCTTGACATTTTTTTCCAATTAAGAAGCTGTTATTTATGTTACCTGTTATAATTCCCTGTTTCTCTAAAGCTATGTCTTGGGAAGGCCTGACTAACATACCATTCCTTGACATGGGACAAACAGCTTCACAAAACTCTCAAAGTCACATCTCCTAGTAAATGGCAAAATGGATGGAGCTAATAACTAATCCATGTGAAAGCAGAGATTAATTCCATATTATAACCTCCTCAGTTAAGAATGCTAGAGTGAGCAACTTTCAGGCTCTTTTGGAACAGCTGATAATGAAGAGTCCTGCTGTCTTCCACAAGAAGAGCAATCTACAGCTGCTGCACTTCCCATTTAGTTCCACCGAAGCTCACCACCTATAGCCTTAAAGGCATTACATACTCTGGGGGGAAAAATGCAAAAGTGAAAGAAGCCATTAAAATATCACTTTCTCAATCAAGGTAAAATTATTACATGGTGACAGTCATGATTGTTCTTTAAGGCTTAGTTAACATAAACAGAAAATTAATTTTTAATGCTTCTTGCTCAACACTAGAAAGAGATTAGACTTAAAACTGGGACTTAGCAGAAAAACTGAGATTTTAAAAAAAGACAGCATGCTTGAACAGTGAAGGCAGCAAAATTGAATGTCATTTTATACATCTTTTGAAGTCAGTATCCACATGTATAAACTGCTTCCATTGTTATAAATATAATAGATTGTTTGATAAGATGAAACAAAAACTCATATATTTATACATATATATGTATATTTGTAAAATATTCTCAAGTCAACTTCAAAAAATTTATCCAATTTGCTAAAATACTAATGTTAACTTAGATAACTAAAAAAACTTGTTATTTTTCATATGGCCATCATATTTCTTAACTCCTTAATGGGTACATGAGGACAAGAATTTAGAATTAAAAACAAAACTTTAAAAAAATTTAAAATAAAAAACTTACTTAAAGGTTCCACTATTCCCTAGCCAGCTACATATCCTGCAGACATCTCAAACTCAACATGTCAAAAGCATAGCTCATTCTCTTTCCCTCCAAACTTCACTATTACAGTTGAGGACCTTGCTAACCGGTGACATCACCTCAGTGAATTCTGCATCTTTAACTCTCACAGACCCTAGGCAGCAAGTCTGCTGCCAAATACTATTTGTCTCTACAACATCACTTGTACACTCCATTCTCTTCTCTCCACTCACACGGCCGCTCCCCCAGCACAGTCCTCATCACCTCTTGCCAGAACCACTGCCACAGCCTCCTAACTGGTCTCCCTGCCTCCAGTCCCTCCTTGCTCCAGTCCTTTCACCACAGAGTCACCAAAGTAATTTCTTCAAGTGCAGGTTGGGTTATGTCATGCCCTTACTCAATAAACTCCAGTGGCTCCTTATGAGGACCTCCTTCTTAGGATCAGATGTAAACTTTGCCATTTGGCATTGGAAACGCTTCCTTAGCTTTCTAGTCTCCATACGTATCAATCCCTTCCACACACTCCTTGCTGGTTACCTGTTAAGCCCCAACAGCACCACACCTCCAAACCGGGGACTCCCCTTCGTCCAGTCACGTTCTCCCACCACCCCACAGAATCCCTGGTTTCCTTTAAGAACACACTTTCATCTAAGGTTACTTTGTATATAACTACAAGGCTACTCTTGTCTCCCCCAATAGAATGTCTGTTCCTTGTGGGCTAGGTCTATCGATCCTGTACCTGCATTCCCGGGTCTTTGCCCAGTGCCTGTTACATGAACAGATTGTGGTTGCTGACTGAGCAATGTAATACTTCGATGGGTCTATCTGGGGGGCAGATTGCAACCCATGCAAGCCTTCCCATCCTGTGAAATTTTTGACAGGTGTTTCCAAAAATTATAGAAGATCTACTTAATGTCCTGGAGGTCTCCTTCAGGCCCTTTAATATTCTGTGGTTTCCAGTGCAACATTCAAACTGTCCGCCTGTTTACTCCTCACTTGTTATTTAACTGGCCCACTTCCTTTTGTGGTCATACATTTCATAGTTTTACTTCTTTTACAAACTTTGAAAGAGTACATCAACTAAAGTCCAAACCAGTTTAGCTGACAAATTCATTGGGAAAATTCTGTGGAGGGAGAGGCCTGACGAACACAACCATCTCACAAAATAGCAACAAGCAGTGGAGGGGAAAATGAGGCTGCAGAATATCTGGTGTGATGCCCAACAAGGCCTGGTCATCCCAGGAAGAGTTACAGGAGAATTGGAAGGGGAAAAAAAGACAAATAGGAGTGAAATGAAACAGATCTTCATTCAGTGACATTGGAACTGCTACATTTGGGTTTAGTGTGTATCTATTATATGAGGATATAGAAATGGCACAAAAATGAGATTGGGAAAAGCTGTTGGACAAAACTAAATATATGCAGATAGAAATTTAAAGGCACTCTGGGAATGCACAGCAAGATATTACAAAGTGAAAAAGATTCCAAAATAATGAAAAAAATGGCTGGCGTGAATAAAAAAAGGCAAATGAGAAGACATCAGTACTCATAGTTTTCCTTTCCAACTCAATCCATGCCCATTTATATTTGAAAATTTTAATATGTATTATACTGGCATTCCCCTGAACACTCTGGCCTCCAGCATCCTCGGGCACTATCACCATCACGGTGATCACTCCTCCTTGTACACAAGGATGGCTACATCTCAGCCTTCATCATTATTCATAACTGTGCTACCTTCAGAATTCTGAAATTTCATATTCCCTCCTCTAATCATAACCTCTATATGACCATCTCCCTCTACTTCATGCTACCTAAAATTGTTCTTTGTTCTCCCAGGAGCCTCAGTCCCTCTAATTCATTCTTTTCTCCCAGTCCATCCTCCACTGTTTTTGTTTCACTTTCTTTCCTTCATGGTTCTGTATAGCAATTTAAGGTTCACAAGCCCTTTATATAGATTATTTCAAGTAAACCTCAATACAGGTGGAGTGAGAGCAATAACTCACCTAAGCTCTTAGACACCTCTAATACCTCTAAAAAAGAGAATCTGACCAAATTTTGGAGGTGCAGAATCCAATAGGAGACAGACTGTGGCAGATTCAAAGCCCAAGACAGAATGGAAGGTCCATGGGAAGGATCTGTTCCATGGGGGTGAGCCCACAGCTCACAGAGCAGCATGTCCAGTGCAGCGAGAGGGCCCCGGGATAACCTGAGACAGAAGCAGCAGGTGGAACTGACAGAGCGGCAGCCCAGGGTGAGAGACCAGCAGAATCAAGCAAGTGACAGCCATTGAGCACCAGATATCAGCCATAGCTGCTCCTGAGGCTTTTAGCCCACAGATTAAACGTCCGTAAGTCACCTACTTGAACTTCCAGGGGCCAGGATGGCACAGTGATCAGTAAATGCTCTCTCCTCTCCCCTTGATGACCTTGAAAGAACCATAAAATATTTCCCCAGAAAAATCCTGGATCAGCAGGAACAGCTGAGGGGACAAATAGTCTCATAACACTTGAGGCTAGGAAAATAGCTAAGGGGGATTGCTCCTACTGTGGCAGAGGAGAATGGGAAGGAGAGGGGCCCCAGGAGGGGTGGAAACTCACACTAGGATCTAGGCATGCCTCAGCACTCCAGGGGAAAGGGGAAGACAATAGCGCAGTTGGGATCACCACCCCCTGAGCTTGCCTTTGCCTCAGTTCAGCTGAGGAGATCTCCCCTGACCAGACCACCTCTCCCCTGACCAGACCACCTCTCCCCGACACAAGCTAACCCCAGGGCAGATGGGGGAAACACAAAACAAAAAGATAAAAAGATACTTGCTCTTAGCTTTTTCACACAAGTCAGCTCAACACCAAGTTCTGCAGCTTCTAACTGAAAGAACCAGAAGCCACAACACATAATCACCATCATGAACAAGAAAAAGCAAAACAAGCATGAAAAAACCATAGAATCTTTCTATGGGGTCAAGGACCAAAAACACAAATACCAAAGTGGTCAGTAATGAGACTGTACTTCCACCTGAAACTTCAGAAGGGACTATGAACTGCTCGCATGTACAAACAGCTCTCCTGGAACAGTTGAAGAAAGAAATAGAAGAAAAACTGGCCAATGATTTTAAAAGTATAAAAAAAGAACTCACTGATGAGAACATCTCTTTAAAAAGGAAAATTGAACAAATGAAAAAGGAAGTACAAAAATTAACTGGAGAAAGTAACTCCTTAAAAGGAACAATTGGACAGATGGAAAAGGAGAAGCAAAAGTTAACTGAAGAAAACAACTTGATAAAAATTAGAATTGGGCAAGTAGAAACTAATGACTCATGAGACAGCAAGAATCAGTCAAACAAAATATAAAGAATGAAAAAATAGAAGAAAATGTAAAATATCTAATTTGAAAAACAACTGACCTGGAAAATAGATCCAGAAGAGAAAATTTAAGAATTACTGGCCTGCCAGAAAGCCACGATGAAAAAAAGAAATCCAGGAAATCATCAAGGAAAACTGCCCAGAAGTGCTAGATCCAGAGGGCAAAATAGTCATTGAAAGAATCCACCATTCACCTCCCAAAAGGGTACCCAAACTCAAAACCCCAAGACATATCATTGCCAAATTCCAGAACTACCAAGTGAAGGAGAAAATACTACAGACAGCCAAAAAGAAACCATTCAAATATCGAGGAGCTACAGTCAGGATCACATAGCACCTTGCAGCTTCTACAATAAAAGATCAAAGGAATTGGAATCCGATATTCTGTAAGGCAAAGGAGATGGGACTACAACCAAGGATCAACTACCCAGCAAAGTTCAGCATAGCATTTCAGGCAAGGAGATGGACATTCAACGAAGTAAGGGATTTCCAGACCTTCCTGACAAAAACACCAGAACTTAACAGAAAATTCTATCTTCAAATGCAGGTCTCAAGAGAGGCGTAAAAAGGTAAACAGAGGGGAAAAAAAAAACCTTGTTACTTAATTTGGGCAAACTTCCCTATAAGGGAAGACAATACTTGTTAATTTTGAGAATTGTACATATTTGAGAATTGCACATAATTTTGAGAATTGTACATATATTATGAAATATAAAAAGGATCTACATGGAGGGAATGGGTATAAAGTAAATGATGTCATGTTAAAAATATGATTTAAGCATGGGAAGGGATGGTAACAGGAGGTGTGAAAAGGAGGAAGCAGAAAATGGTAAATTATATCACAGGAAGAAGTACAAAATTATAGTAGAGGGAAAGAGGGGAGGGACATGAGCATTGTTTGAGAGGTACTCTCATCTGATTTGGATCAAGGAGGGAACAATAAACTTACGTATATAATTCTAACTAGCTCTATAGGCTGTAGGAGGGGAAGGAGGAAGAAAGGGGAGGGGAAGCTAAAAGGGTGGGAAGAAGCAGTAAGTGTAAAGGGGAGTAAAAGAGAGGGGGGGCTAAAAGAAGGAAGGGAAGGCTGCAGGAGGTGGTGGTGAAAAGTGAAAACTATTGAGGAGGGGAAGGGAGATGGGAGAGCTAAAAGCACAAACAATGGGAAAGAGGATGGAGGGAAATACACAGATTGTAATCATAACTGTGAATGTGAATGGAATGAACTCTCCCATAAAATGGAGACAGATAGCAGAATGGATTAAAAGCCATAATCCAACAATATGTTGTTTACAAGAAACACATTTGAAACAGGAGATTACACAGAGTAAAGGTCAAAGGTTGGAGCAGAATATATTATGCTCCAGCTGATGTAGGAAAAGCAGGAGCAGCAATCCTAATCTCAGACAAAGCAAAAGCAGAAATAGATCTAATCAAAAGGGATAAGGAAGGAAACTGTATCCTGCTAAAAGGCACCACAGACAATGAAGCAATATCATTACTAAACATGTACGCTCCAAGTGGTATAGCATCCAAATTTTTAGAGAAGTTGGGGGAGTTGAAGGAATAAATTGACAGCAAAACTATACTAGTGGGGGACATCAACCTCCCCCTCTCTGAACCTGATAAATCTAACCTCAAAATAAACAAGAAAGAGGTTAAGGAGGTAAATAAAACTCTGGATAAGGTAGATATGATAGATCTGTGGATAAAAATTGAATGGGAATAGAAAGGAATATACCTTTTTCTCAGCAGTACATGGCACATATACAAAAATTGACCATGTACTAGGACGTAAAAACCTCACAATCCAGTGCAGAAAGGCAGAGATAATCAATGCATCCTTCTCAGATCATAATGCAATAAAAATTATATGTAATAAAAGGCCACAGAAAGATAAACCAAAAATCAATTGGAAACTAAATAATCTAATCCTAAAGAAGGAGTGGGTTAAAGAAGAAATCATAGAAACAATCAACAATTTCATTCAAGAGAATGACAATAATGAGACAACCTACTAAATCTTATGGGATACTGCAAAAGGAGTTCATAGGGGAAGCTTTATATCTTTGAATGCCTACATAAATAAAATAGACAAAGAGGAGATCAATGACCTGGGCATGCAGCTGAAAAAGCTAGAAAAAGAATAAATTGAAAATCCCCAAGTAAATACCAAATTAGAAATACTGAAAACCAAAGGAGAGATTAATAAAATTGAAATTAAGAAAACTATTGAATTAATAAATAAAACCAATAATTGGTTTTATGAAAAAACTAATAAAATAAACCTTTGGTCAATTTGATTTAAAAAAAGAGAGAAGAAAATCAAATTACTAATATCAAAAATGAAAGGGGTGAACTCACCTCCAATGAGGAGGAAATTAAAACAATTAGAAATTATTTTGCCCAACTTTATGCCCACAAATTTGATAATCTGAGATGGATGAGTATTTTAAAAAAATACAAATTGCCCAGATTAACAGAAGAAGTTGAATACTTAACCCCATCTCAGAGAAAGAAATTGAACAAGCCATCAATGAACCCCCTAGGAAAAAATCTCCAGGGCCAGATGGATTTATAAGTGAATTCTATCAAACATTTAAAGAACAGTTAATTCCAATACTATATAGACTATTTTTGAAAATTGGGGAAGGAGTCCTCCCAAATTTTTTTTATGATACAAATATAGTTTTGATAACTAAACCAGGAAGAGACAAAACAGAGAAAGAAAATTATAGACCAATTTCTCTAATGAATATAGATGCAAAAATTTTAAATAAGATTTTAGCAAATCGAATACAGCATCTTATTATGAGAATAATACATTATGATAAGGCAGGAATATCAGGCATGATCATACCAGGAATGCAGGGCTGGTTCAATATTACGAAAACTATTAGAATTATCGATCATATCAACAACAAAACTAACAAAAACCACATGATTATCTCAATAGATGCAGAAAAAGCTTTCTACAAAATACAACACCCATTCCTATTAAAAACACTGGGGCACACAGGAATAAAGGGAATTTTCCATAAAATAATAAGCAGTATCTACCTAAAACCTTCAGTAAGCATTATATGCAATTGGGATAAGCTAGATGCATTCCCAATAAGATCAGGGGTGAAAAAAGGATGTCCATTATCACCACTATTACTCAATATGGTACTAGAAATGTTAGCTGTAGCAATTAGACAAGATAAAGAAATTGAAGGAATACGAATAGGCAAAGAAGAAACTAAGTTATCACTTTTTACAGATGTTATGATGATATACTTAAAGAATCCCGGAGATTCAAGTAAAAAACTACTTGAAATAATAAACAACTTTGGCAAAGTTGCAGGTTACAAAATAAATCCACACAAATCTTCTGCATTCCTATATATTAATAACAAAGTCTAACAGCAACAGACAGAAAGAGAAATCCCATTTAATACGAGGGTAGACACTATAAAATATCTGGGAGTTTACCTGCCAAAACAAACCCAGGGATTATATGAACACAATTACAAGAAACTTTTCACACAAATAAAGTCAGATCTAAGTAAGTGGAAAAACATCAGTTGATCATGGGTAAGCCAAGCCAATATAATAAAAATGACAATTCTACCTAAATTAATTTACTTATTTAGTGCCATACCAATTAAACTATTAGACAATTATTTTATGGAGCTGGATAAAATAATATCAAAATTCATCTGGAAGAACAAAAGGTCCAGAATATCAAAGGGACTAATGAAAAGAAATGCTTGGGAAGGTGGCCTAGTGCTACCAGATCTCAAATTAGCAATTATCAAAACCACTTGGTACTGGATAAGAAACAGAAGGGTAGACAAATGGAATAAACTTGGCACTCAAGACACAGTAGGCAATGAATATAGCAATCTCCTGTTTGATAAACCCAAGGACCCAAGCTTCTGGGATAAGAACTTACTGCTTGACAAAAATTGCTGGGAAAACTGGATAACAGTGTGGCAGAAACTAGGCATAGACCCATGCCTGACACCCTACACAAGAATAAAGTCCAAATGGGTACCTGATCTTGGTATAAAGATTAATATCATGGTCAAACTGGAGGAGCAAGGGATATTTATCAGATTTATGGAGAAGGGAAGAATTTTTGACTGAAGAAGAAATGGAAAGCATTATGAAGTGCAAGATGGAAAATTTTGATTACATTAAACTGAAAATTTTTTGCACAACCAAACCCAATGCAAACAAAATTTGGAGGGATGTAGTATATTGTGAAAAAAATTTTATAGTTAATCTCAGGGATGAAGGTCTCATTTCTAGAACATATAGAGAACTGAGTCAAATGTACAACAATACAAGTCATTCCTCAATGGATAAATGGTCAAAGGATATGAACAGGTAATTTTCAGAGGAAGCAATTAAAGATATCTATAATCATATGAAAAAATGCTCTAAAGCACTTTTGATTAGAGAGATACAAATCAAAACAACTCTGAGGTACCACATCACACCTATTAGATTGGCAAACATGACAGAACAGGAAAATGATAAATGTTGGAGAGGATGTGGGAGAGTTGGAACATTAATTCATTGTTGGTGGAGCTGTGAGCTCATCCAACAATTCTGGAGGGTGGTTTGGAACTATGCCCAAGGGCTACAAAAATGTACCTACCCTTTGACCCAGCAATATCACTTCTAAGACTGTATCCCCAAGAGATCATAAAAATGGGAAAGGGTCCCAAATGTACAAAAATATTTATAGCAGCACTCTTTGTAGTGTCCAAAAACTGGAAATCAAGGGGATGCCCATCAATTGGGGAATGGCTGAAAAAATTATGGTATATGAATGTAATGGAATACTGTTGTGACATAAGAAATGATGAACAAGAAGACTTCAGAGAGGCCTGGAAAGACTTATAGGATCTGATGCTGAATAAAAGGAGCAGAACCAGGAGAACTTTGTGCCCAGCAATGATCACAATGTGCAAGAGTTTTTTCTGGTAGACTTGGATTTTCATAATGCAAGGACATAAAAAAAAAAATTCCCAATGGTCTTCTAAGGCAAAATGCCTTCCACATTCAGAGAAAGAACTATGGAATTCAATCGCAGAATGTAGCAGATCATTTTGTGTGTGTGCATGTATGTGTGTGTGTGTGTGTGTGTATTATGTTTTGGTTTGTTATATGATTTTTTCCATTTATTTTAGTTCTTCTAATGAAAATGTATTCAATAGGAATGTATGTGTAGATCCTATATTGTAGATCCATCTTGGGGAGGGAGGGGGTTAGTGGGAGGTAGGTAGAGGGGAAAGAAATCTAAGTTTTATGGTAGTGATTGTACAGCATTAAAAATAAATAAAATAAATATATTTTTAAAAAAAGAACCTCAATACATCCCATGAATCCTTTGAATTCTGAATCCTTTGCTTTCCCATACCATCATTGTTCACAACTTACCAAACTCCATCTTTGTGTTACACCACCTTCCACTTCCTTCACAACTACTTACATGCTGCTAAACACTGCTAGACAAAGTCACATAACCATCCTGACCGGTTGTACTACATATTTATCTTAACTACTATCAAGCAGCTCCTCACTGATGCAAAATAATACTTTTATTCTTCTTGACTGAATACAGTACCTTCCAGAGAAGCTATTCCAAGCTTTCCTTCTCCCCCCTCAATCTCCAACACCACCCCCTAACTAAGGGGCCTGACCTTAGATATTAGTGAGAAAACAGAAGCCATCTGTAACACTAACTTGACACTTTAACCCCACCAGATTTCATCATTTCCAGTTCTTTCCTCCAGATATGTCCCTTCTTCTCCCCCAGATCTACTCCTGAGAGTGCCACACTTATTCTCAGGAGCTCACCCCCTTGACTGTTGCCTCTCTTTTTATCACTGATGACTTTTTCCTTACTCATTGGCACCTGCATGCCTGCCTAAATCGTGCCATGGTGGCCCCAATCCTTGAAAAATGTATTTGTCTCTGCTAACCTCTTAAACTGAGGTCTTCTGTTTCTTTTCCTTTTCACAGTCAGAATTCTCAAAAGAATCATCTACTCTTGCTGCTTCCAAAGTCTTACTTCTCAATTTCTCAAATTCAAGCTTGTGATCCCACCACCCCATAAGGGTGAAGAACTTGCTCTCTCTAAGGAACTCTCTGAATCATCTGATACTATTGATCAAATTTTTCTGGATCCTTCTGTTCGTTTGGTTTGAGAGACTGCTCTCTCCTGCTCTACCTCCCTGCCTCTTCTCTGTCTCCTCTGACATATCATCCTCCAGCTTCCTTGGGTATCTCCCAAAGATGGGTCTTAAGTCCTTATTTCTCTAGACCCTGTTTCTCTTAGTGACTTCATCCACTCCCATGGGTCCAGTTCTCACTAGAAATTTTGGAACTCAAAATCTTATAAAAGTGAATGTTGAAAACTATCTTTACGTGTAATTGGAAAAAAATATTTTGAAGTGCAAAAAAAAGTTTCATTCTTTGGATTTGTATCTAGAGTGCCTAGAACAGGTGCTTAGTGCTTATGTGTTGATTTGGACAGTTCCCAAATCCATATATTCAGCCCTAATTTCTCCTGAATTCTAGTCCCACATCAACTGCCTACTGGATACGTCTTCCTGGATGCCATCTGAGGCACAGCAAACTTAACATGCCCAACAAACTTAACAAAGCGGAATTTAATATCTTCCACCTAACCCTTTCCCTCCTCCAAATTTCTCAATTTCCACTGAAAACATCAAAATGTTTTTCAGTCACTCAGGTTTTCAATCTTAGTAAGTAACTGACTCCATTCTCCCTCACCTGACATATCTAATCAGATCCCAAATCCTATTGATTCTCCCTTTACAACATCTCTGGCATCCATCCCTCTTCTCCATTTGCAGAGCTACTACTCTAAGCTTAAGACCTTATCACCTCTTACCTGGATTAAACACCTCTTAATTGGTTTCCCTATTTCTAATTTTTCATTTTCCAACTACTTTCCACATAGCTACCAAATTACTATTCCTTATACACAGGTCTGAAAAATGTCTGTCCCTTGCTCAAAAATCTTCAGTAGCTTTCATTTGCTTTATGGATAAAATATAAACTCTTCAGCCTCGTGTTTAAGGCCGAGTGGTTCCCATCTATCCTCTCTTGTTTATACTTATTTACATATACACTGTCTCCTCCATTAGAACATTAGTTCCTTTGAGGACAAGGACTGTTTTTACCTTTCTCTGTTGCCCCAACACTTAACACTGCGCCTGTCACATAGTAAGCCATTTATGAACGCTTACTGATTGGTTTCCTGACTTATTTCATTGATGCCCTTCAAAAACTCTGTATTTCAGTCACACTGGCCTATTTCCTCTTATGCAAACTCGGCCTTCTTTTCCCCGTCTTCGCACCTTGGAGCAAGTGGTCTCCCTGCCTGGAACGCAGTCTTTCCTCACTTCTGCTTCTCAGAATCCCTGGCTTTCTTCAGCTCTCAGCTGGTACTTTCTACAGGAAGCCTCTTCTGATTTCTCCAGAAAAAGGGAGGGAAGAAGAGAAAGGAATAAGCATTTATTAAGTGCTTACCATGTCCTAAGCACTTTACAAATATTATCTTGTTTGATTCTCACTACTTTTTGTGAGGAAGGTGCTGTTATTATCCTCATTTTACAGTCGAGGAAACTAAGGCAGACAGAGGTGAAGGGACTTGCCCAAGGTCATACAATAAGTGCCTGAAGACAAATTTGAACTCAGGTCTTCTTGACTCCAGATTGGTCATTCTGTGTGCTGCAGCGCCCCCTAGTGGCCTCTGATAGCAATGGCGGTTTTGTTCTTGCCTTCCTATCTCTAGTACCTCCTAGAGTGCCTGGCACACAGAAGTAGGCACTTAATCAGTGTTTAACTGAATTTAGCTGCCAATTTATTTGACCAATTTCCCATCTCTCTAAAATCTTTAAGAGGCTGGTCTATGTAGGCACCAAGATTGTCCTTGATGCAAGTACAAGAAAGGGAACCTGTAACCAGACTTTGGCTACCACCCTGCTGCTCTCTACAGGAGAGCCACAGAACTTGTTGGGAGGTGTAAAGAACATGACATCTTCGTTTATTTCCTGCTGACTGAAATGGTAAGGCAAAAATACAGCCTCTCCAACAAGTTCTCTTCCACACTGACCAAGCTCCGCTTGGTTCATTTAAGATTCATTTTTTCCAGTCCTTTGCATTTTCCATTAACTTTTTACTGTACTATATCTATCTTCCAAATTGAGGAGTTTTTCTTCCATTTAGTTAAAAAAAAATTCACAGTTACTAATGTCAAATGATGAAATAATTTCAGATATTTTTCACACAACTACTGTGGGAATACAGTATTAAATAGCCCACACCACAATTATTTTCATCCAAAGTATTTGCTATTGATTTCGACACTATTAACTGATCCAGCTCTGTCTGAATCCTTGCATCTCACACAGCAATACTTACTGTATTGTTGTGCATGATCATTATTTGTGCAGATCTCTTATTTCCCTACCAGATTGAACAGCAAGTAAGGACTGAATACTGGCTAAAGTTTCCATCCTCTCCAGTACCTAGCACAGTGCTCTCTATAAAGCAGGTGTTTAAAAAATGTCTGTTGAATTGAATTCAAGTCAGTTACTGAAATAAAACAAGAAGAGCAGGTAAGAATGGGAGTGGGAGAGGACAGAAGAGAAATGAAAATTTTCTGGGAAAATATCTGCTGGAGTAATATGTTTAAAGATCACAGTATTTTTAACTCTCAAGAAAGTTAAGTAAAAGTCAGATGAAAGCTCTATTAGGAAGGTACTCTGCTTAGCATCAATACTGAATATTAACATGAAAATAATTATGTAGATGTTGTAGAAACTCAAATACAAGCAAAATAAAAGGAATTTCCTATGGTTCATTATAATGGAAGTTTGCTGAAATAGATGAGGGAGGACAGCAAATAGCCAGTTTCACATTCTAAAGTTTGCCTGCAACAAGTCTCCCACATCACTACTATTCTCACCTCCCATCTTTAGCTTTGGCTTATAGCATTCGGTGCTCGTTCTCTTGCTGTGTGTGTGTGTGTGTGTGTGTGTGTGTGTGTATACATACACATATATACTATACATACACAGACAGATAGGTACATATAGATATATAGAAAACTAGGAAAAAAATAATGCTGAAATTACAGTACACCAAAAGAGTTTTTCCTTTCAAGAAGATGGACACAAGATAGAATGAAATATGGATACATACTTAAGTATCTCTGAATCAGGGATTCTTAACCTGGCATTAAGATTTTGTACATATGTACATGGGTACATGAAGAGATTTCCGGGGATCTTGTGAACTTGGATGGGGAAAAAAATTAGATCTTTATTTTCATTGACCTTTAACTAAAATTTATTATTTCCTTCAATTATGAAGTTTTCAAAAGATATTATTTAGAGAAGGGGTCCACAGGCTTCACCAGACTGCCAAAGGGTCCAAAACACAACAAAAAGTTCAGAACTTTATAATTCTTCTATGCAACATAACTAATGTGAATATGAATTTAATAGGAACATATGGGGAGCCCATGATTGCATGCTGTTTTGGGGAGGGATGGGGAGAAAATTTAAAACTTATGGAAGTGAATGCTGAAAACCGAAAACAAATAAATTAATAAACTTTTGGGGAAAAAAGTTAAGAATTTCTTGTGCTAAGTAAAAAACAGAGAGGACCATGATCTAATAAGGAAGGCACCATATAATTACAATTGTAAGGCACAGTGGGCACCCTTCTTTCCTTCCATTCCCCTCTTTCTCTTACTTTTCTCTTTTGATTTCCCATTTTTCAAATATATGCCTGCAGATGGCACTTCTGAATACTGCTAACTCCACACTTGTGGAATTTAGGGTGAAAGGTGTAACTGACCTACCCTAGCGGGTCTAGATTCTGTTAACACTGAATGGGAAGGCATTGAGTTCTTTTCCCAGTTCTTCAGATTTATTTTATGATTCTGGAAAAGTCGACTAATTTCTTGATGTTCAATTACTGAGAAAAACAGAATTTGCTGCCTATCTACATAATAGATATGATATTATCAATCAATAGAAATGTATTAAGTACCTATCATGTGCCAGGCACACAAAAAGAGGCAAATAACAATTCCTACCTTCAGTGGATAGTAATATTAATAATAAAATATTAATTGCATCATATCTATATTGTTAACAATCTATTATTTTGAAAAGATACAAAGATAAATAGAACCTCACTTTGAGATGGATAAATTGGTAAATTATTTCATTTTACTAAGATCTAAATTTGTAATTCTTTTTTTCCCAATTTTTTAACATTTTTAAAATTTTGAGTTCCAAATTCTATCCCTCCCTGAGATAGTAAGCAATCGGATATAGGTTATCCATGTGCAATTACATAAAACATTTCCATATTAGTCATTTTGTACAAGAAGACGAGAATAAAAGAGAAAGAAAGAAATAAAAAACAACATGCTTCAGTCTGTAGTCAAACAGTACAGTTCTTTCCCTGGAGGCACATGGCATGCTTCATCCTTAGTCCTTTGGGATTGTCTTGGATCATTGTGTTGGTGAGACGAGCTAAGTCATTCCTAGCTTTTCACTGGACAACACTGCGGTTACTGTGTACAACGTCCTCCTGTACTGTTCACTTCACTCTGTATCAGTTCATGTAAGCCCAGGTTTTTCTGAAATCACCCTGCTTGTCATTTCTTGGAGCACAGTAATATGCCATTACAATCATACACCACAGCTTGTTTAGCCCTTCCCCAACTGATGGGCATCCCTAAATTTGCAATTCCTAAGTTACCTACCTGTCAACTTCCTCTTTGCTCATAGAGGCAAATGTGAAACACTCAGTTACACCATTTACGGCAAGCAGAAGGACATAGAAACAATAGCTTCGAAGGAGAGCAGGACCTGGAAACAAAAAACCAGACCAAAGTTTATCAAAACCACAAACAGAAACCTGACATCCTTCTCTCATTTCTACTCAGTGTTCACAGGAAAACCAATAAAAACAAACCAGCACTCTTCTCTGTTGCTGTAGATTTCATATTCAGACCTACAGTCTAATTATTTGGAAAGATGCCCCATACTCCATGGCACTGAACATAGGAAGCAGCCAATAACAAAAGAACGAAGCTGAATAAACGGTCTGGATCTTCTCCTTGACAGCTGAAAGCTTGTGTGGATAGCAAGTGGATTTTCTCACTTTTTAATAGTCTCAGCACCGCACAGAAGCAACTCCCTTGAAAGCTACGGGATCACAAGTGTAGAGGCCATCATGAAAACCAGACTTGGGCTAATGGTCAAAAGCAAGCAACTGGGTAAAAACATCTACATATCTGCAGTGAAAACCAAAGTTTGTGCCTTACTCTTGGTCAAGATGAAACAGATACAATTTTACAATTAGATAAGTTTCTAAATAATACTATCAAGGCAAGAGAAGCCTTTTTATATGACATTAAAGAACCAGATCTATAGAATCTGGAATTTATCCACTGCTTGTAAATTAACTGCTGTTAATATGAAATAACCCCATGGGGACCCCCCAAAATTTTATGAAGATCATAAATTGCCAAAGGAATACAAACAATTCAGTCTGGAAAACTACTAAGAATTATTTCAATATCCCAATCTTGAGTTTTCACTAAAGAAAGGGTCATTTCCTCAATGCCTTTTTAGATCTTGCAGTAGTATCTGCCTGAGACAAGATAAGCAAAGTACCCAGCCTGCCACCTCTGTCCAAAGAAGCTACTTGTGGAATCTACAGTGCTTGCCCTCTGGATTTTTTTAAGAAGTCCAGGGTCAAAAAGTGAGTTTTACATCTAATGCAAGCCTCCTTATTACCATTGCTACTGTCTATACCCACCATTTACACCTTTCTGCTGAAAGAGAGGGGTACTGGAACTCTCCCACCATTCCAGAAACCTTCAGCCTCATCTAACAGGAGAACACTGGGCCACTTTCAAGTGGTAAAAAACCAGACCAAACCCAGAGACACAGAACATGAGAGAATAGATTTTGGTTGCGGTATTGAGGCAATACTAGGGTTCCAAGAGAAAAGATGCTTAAGCTGAAACATTTAAGCAGGACCCAGGACCAGAATCTAAATTATAAGGTTAGAGAAGAAGGAAAGTTAGACATACAATAAAGGGCCAGATCTGGGAACAACCTGGCTTTGGGAGGAGAAAAGAGAGAAATATGTAAGGTGACATTGAGGATCCATGTAGGAGAAATAAAGGATATGCTTTTCCTTGGGATGGGAAGGTGGGCAGAAAAAGACAATTACCATATGGGACTTTGTTGTCAAAAGCACCTGGATTATAAGATTTGGTAAAAGGCTACGTAAGAATGGGCACAAATAAGCAGTTTCTGCCTCTTCAGTTTCTTGTGTTTCACATTTTTGGTTGCATTCGTTAAATGCTTACTATGTGCCAGGCACTGTGCTGAGCGCTGGGGACGTGGGGGTGAGGGACAGACAACGAGGAAGCAACTACCTACACACAAGATACTTCTAGGATAAATTGGAGATAATTTCAGAGAAAAGGCACTAGCTTTATGGGAGACTGGAAAGGGCTTTCTGTATAAAAACTTAGCTCTTTAAAAATAGCAATTTTTTTCTTAAAAGAAGCATACTTGCAATGCGTCTTTAATGAAGTTGTCAGAAATGACCTTTAAACAACACCTGGCTACCAAGTTTTAAGTGTAACTCTGCTCACTAGAGAGGAGTCTTAGCTTTCATTTGCAAAGGATAAGAAATTGGAAACACAAAAAAATAGAATCTTCATAATCTTCTCTTTTTCATTCTTAGTGAATGAAATCATGCCATCAGTCAGAAACACTCATGAAACCCTGATTTTGTCCAGTGCTATCCTAGGTGCTAAAAAAAGCAAACTCGAGTAGGAGATCCTTGAGGGCTGGGAGCCCTTTATATCCCCAATACTTAGCACAGTGCCTTGTACATAGCTGGTGCTTAATAAATGCTTAACATGCGGGTTAGGTTCTAAAGTAAGCCCATAATGCAAAAATCATGCAGTCAAAATGATCCAATGGAAACCAATCAAGGCCTTGCTCTTTTTGGGAGACAATGGATTTGTCTTCATCTGTTGGAATTCGCCTGCCCTGATTTGGAGAAGGAATCCCTTTAGGGCCTAGGAGCTGCTGGCAGTGGCCCTGGGAACCTAGCACCCAGGGCTACTCAATAGCTCTGTATATATAATCCTATACAGTAACAGGTGTGTGTACGTGAGTAGGTATGTATACACACACAAACACACGTATGTATATTTCTCTCCCTTTTTTCTGGGCATACAGTTGAATATGTGTAAATTATCATGCTTTAAAGTTTGCAATATTATGATATTATCATATTTTATTATTCTCTCATCTTATCTTTACAACCACCCTCATTTTACAGATGATGAAATGGAGGTAAATAGAGATTAAGAGAACTTGCCAAGGGCTACACAGCTAGCAAGTGCCTGAGACTGAATTTGAATTCAAGGTTTTCCTGATTCCAGGCCTAGCACTCTTTCCACTGACTCGTCTACCTGCATTTGTTGTATGTCAGACTCAGAAAAACACACAGAACAGAGAGAGGGCAAAATTAAAATGCTATCAATATGGAAGAAAGGATTCCTTCATCTGTTACTGTTCCCTCTTCTCAAATTATCTTATAGTGGGAAGAGACTAGACTTACTGACTTATAACCTTCCTTCTAACTCTAGAGTTTCATGATTAAAACAATGTAAACCCATACCTGGGTGGCGACAAGAAAAGTTACATATTGGGTGGGAAATGGAGGCGTGTGGCCGCAGGGATTCCACATCTTGGTTTGGGAGCTGAGGCTGAGCCATGGAAAGTTGTCCGACTTCTGATCAATCTAGGAAGCCTCCCTGGGGAGGAGGTTCAAAGGAGCTTAAAGGAAGATCAAATAGTTCAACCCCTCTCCCTTTTTACAGATAAGGAAATTGAGGCTCCAAGGACACGAGAGATGCATGTTTTGGTAAGCTGTCAAGGAAATGGCAATTGAGATGTGCGGCTGCACTGTTCAGGATGATGCTGAAAGTTAAGAGTGAGATGAGTGTAGGATTGGGACTCGAAATGGACGGGCTGCAATGAGTAGGAGGCAAACAAAATCACTTGGTTCACCCTGCTGAAAGGTTTCGAATCTTGGACTTGATCTGAAGTGCATGGATATGAAACTACTGGAGAGGAGGCATGAGTAAAGAGTTATCTGTGGAGCCAGGAAGACCTGAGTCCGAGTGCTGACACTGACCTGTAATGGCTTTGTGACACAGAACAAGTCGGGGAACTACCAGGGACTCAGACAATTCTTGAAGACCAGCAACTGCAGGGAAGGTGCTGACCTGCAAGGGGAGGACTTCCTCTGGCAGAACTCCCTACATGATGATGGGGTGCTTGGGCTGCAGTCCTAAGATCATCCCAATTTCTCAGCAGGTCCCTGTTATATGAGGATTTCTCTTGTCGCAGAGCACATTCTCTTATCAGAACTGGCAGAGGGTGCCTGGCCCAAGGGCTCTTCCTCCCACCAGATCCCCAAGGTTCATGCCTCAGACAACTCCCTCAATTTCTAGTATACTCCCTACATTTTCCAATCCATAGCTCCCAAAGAAACCTGGACCCTGAGATTACCTAATTAGCATCCCTGGCATTCTTCCCTTGCCCCTTTTCCATATAAACCCCAGCACCATCCTCACTTTCTCTCCGCTTTCTTAATGGCTCTTGCACACTTTTCCTACAGTGTTACAATACACTTTTTGTCACCTGACTAAGAGAAAGCTTGAGTATGTGAATTCATTCCAGGCAACTCTGCCTTAGCATTCTCAGGGTCCCAGCACCCCTAAACCTCTTCAACGAAATCACATATCTGACTGTCTTCCCTTTTCCTCTCCCCACTAAAAGAGGAAGCAACCACTGAACCTTTATGGAAGTATAATCAAAACAAAAAACAGAAACAAGTAGGGGAAGCTGGAGGTTCATGAAGGAGACACTGATGAGGAAGACCGTATGAGTGATCCACACGAGATGGAACAAAGTTCCTGACAATTTACTAACTACTTTTACTAAGCCACACTTTGTGAGAGGATCTAGAGAGCAAATCTATCTTTTCAGATTAGAACTCCTAGCTACTTGAAGAACAGGCTTTGAGAGGGTCGTTAGGAGACTAGAACTCCTTAACAAGAGCCCACATGACTCTGAAGTTACATCAGGTGATGGATTAGAGACTTGGGGTGTACTCACCTTAGCAATGATTTGTTTTTAGGTAGCAAATCTGGTTCACATGTAAAAAAAGACTGTAGAGAATTTCTCCACTTTCTATCAGTGTTTCTTTCATAATAAACAATCTCACTATATTAATGCCAAACCAGACACAGTGAAGCCCTCTTGCTATGTCAGTGCTACATAGACTGCATCTCTCAAAAGGCAGAATTTCAGTGAAATAGCTGAGTCACCAATCTCTGAACATCACTTCTGTAATGATTTCCTATTAAGATTTTAATGAGGTCTCCACGTCCTTCTCACATCAAACCCTAAGAATGATGGCCAGTGACTTCATCTGCTAAACAGCAGTTGTTTCTCTAAACTTAATTACCTTTGTTTCTGTTGACACCAACTTGGAGCTTCCCTCTTTCCCCAACACCCTCAAACAAGAAGTTGGGCCCCACTATCCCAGAGAGCTTTGATAAATGATTTACAGAGTTCTTTTCACAGAGACTCAATGGCAAGAAAAGGTACTTGGGATTCTAGTCTTCTAATCTGAGGAATTAAAATAACTTTTCTAAACCTAAGAAAAACTACAAAATGGATGGCCAACCTGAGGTGAAATCTATCTGATGCAGTTTGAAATGGATGAGCTTTAATTTACAAGATCACAAATTAAAATAATAGAAAACAATTGCTAAGAGAAATTGTATGTCTTGAGTCGCTTAAAAGTTAACTCGATCTGGCCATCTTTGGCTTCCTAAACCCAGAATTACTGGAATAAACATACCACTCACTACATAGTTTGATCTAACTTGACAATTACTCTGAGTTATCCTTTAGAGGCTTTTATGCATGAAGCCATTAGACTTAAATGACATTTATTATCTTAAGAAACTCATTAGCATTGCTACAGGCATTCTAAGGGAACATGGTGAACTGCTCTGCAAGAAACATTTTGTGTCTGGAAGAAGAATAACTCTGAGGTGGGTTTCTCCGCCTCCTCTGGGCTGAGGTCTGTGTATCATGAAGGATCTCAGAATCATCCAAGCACTAACTGGGACACCTGGTTTGTGTAGGCGATACAAGAACCCTATCCACTGACAAAACCATCAACCTGTGTGTACATAATGAATGAATTGTTGTTTCTTTCAGAAAGAATTACAAACTAGGTAAAAAAACTATGGAACATACCTGACCCAGTACTAAGTATGGACCCTCCGTACATATCCAAAGCCAACTGAGAATAGGAATAGCCAAAAACAGTTATTGTCAGACCAATCAGAAGGACGAGTTTCAGCAGGGACTCTAGAACTGCTGCCGCCACGGCAATGTCCTCCTGGGGCAGGAACAAAAGTAAACGAAACCATATGAATCATAATCTAAAGGAAAATATCTCCATTTTTGGTACTTTACAGAACATAGACTTTCTCCTTCCTCAATATATAATGTATAGCATACACTCTTATAGCTGTCTAACGATCTCCAGAACTGGCTTTTGTAAGCTGAATGTGTTTTCACTTCAATTAGCAAATGAAGACAAATAGAAAGGAACAAGTCATAAATGAGTGAGGTTTTTTCCAATTGCGTTTGGATAAATTAACTTCAACTTCCAGAATGTGACATTATGGAATACCCAAGGAGATTCAATTTTTTGAAATATTCACTTTTCCCTTTAAGTTTTTCATTAAATTAAAACTGCAGTATGTTATTGTATGTGCTGGCAGCAGCATCCCCCAAACCATTCAGTTTTTAATATTCTAAAGGCACTGTCAATGTACATTAATGTACCAGATAACTGAGCAGTAACCACAATATTAAGTATTTGTTAAATAATTTGTATGTTTCAGGAACTGTGTCAAGCACTGGGAATATAAAGACAGGCAAGAACACGATCCCTGACCTGAAGGAACTCACATTTTGATGGAGAGACAACATGCAAACAACTAAATACATACATAATTTAGAGATCTTGGCAAATTTGACAGAATCTCTTAGGATTTCTCAGGGTAAAAGATTTACCGAGCCTGATTATAATTTAAAGGCAGATCAGAACTTTGAAGCAGTTTCAAAAGAATGTATGTTTTTTGCATTTCTTGGACTCCTCCCTATGTTTGCCACACAACATGCAGGATCTCAAGATGAATATTTGTCTTCAAGCATGTAGTTTTGTCCAAGTGTCAGTAGCTCCCACGCATTAGAGTGGGGAGGGGAACATGTGGCAGCCTTTTCTCCTCACCATTCTGCCTAAGCTGCGGTTCCTAACCTTCCTCCTATAGAACATCCTGAGGCCTTCTTTGGCATTCCATATCCTTCCACCTATGAGGGAAATGTGGGATATAATTTTTATTGTTCCCAGGGGAAGTGCCACAGTAGTGGGATAACTCTTTTAGTTCTAAGACAGGATTAGGCTGGGCCTCTAAAGTAACAAAGCAGGGAAAGATGAGGGTAGTACAGAAGCATATAGTCATGGGGAGAACTATCCCTCCAAAAACCATATGGAGACTGGGACTATGCAACAGAATGATGAGAAGGGGAGGTTAAAACCTCAAAGGAACACAACTCAGAAGGCATAAAGAACAATGGACATTTCTGTTTTCTCCTTCAGTTCAGTAAGTAAATTGAGTTTAGAACTAACATGAGAGCAAGAATTACCTGTTTTTGAAGCGTGACACTCTTTCCCCTCTCCAGAACCTTTGCAAAGAATATGTAAAAACTCTCCTCTATTGGCTGGAAAACCAACCTGGCCACAAGTGAGCCCAGGTTATTAACTATGTCATAAACACCTAGCAGAACAAGAAGAGAACATGTTGCAATATTATTAATCTTTTTTTCTGTTTTAATCTTTTTTATATAAAATAAAAAATATAAAAAATAATCATTTTCTTTTTCTGTTCAATTTTAAGCAAATAGGTATTCAATTTTTTAAAAAGCACCTACAATCTATAAACATACTGACACATAAAGGAATCTCTAGCTACATAAACATACTCCAGCAGGTCAGCCTAGAGACAATGGGTTTCATCCTCTACCAGTGTAAAACATGTTCCCTTTTGGGATATCAAAGACCCAGGCCCAGCAAAGCATAGGCGAGAGTACCTCAATAGCTAAAACACTTCAGCACCACGGCTAGACACTTAAAAAGATGCTCTATACCTTTCATATACTTACAAAGAACAACCTCTAGAATATCTCTAGAAACTGACAATTTCATTTTCACAAAAAGCAATAAACCAGAGAGAACAACATTAAGTATTTATTGAGTGCTAGTCTATAATATATATTATTATTACTGAGTGCATTTAGGGTTAGAGTAAAGCTTACCTTGATCTCCAAAATTTAACACATTCAAAAATGTCATCACATACCGCTCACCTGTAAGTTTAAAAGCAACATAATTAACATTCAAAACATGGAGAGTTCCAGTTTCTCTTTTCTGGCTGGAAGAAGTTTTAAAGTGAAAAGTCTTACTCTCCAGCTAAACATAATTCCTTGCTCATGAGTCCAATTTTAATGCTGTGAAATGTAATGAAAAAAATTTGAAACTATTTTTGAATAGGTTATGATGAAATCTAGGACAAGATCCCAAGTCAAGGTAATTTCCTCAAGTTTTAAGACAGAGCAAAAATTCTGGGTCTAAATGTAATAGACAGTATTCATCTCAGAGTGGACAGAGAAATGGCCTTGAAGTCAGAGAGCCTAGAGTTCACTAGCTGTCAAGCTTACACGGGCAAATCACTTAACGATCATCTCAGAGCCCCAGTCGATTCTCTAAGACCATCAGTGGTAGGAAAAGTACTGACCCTTTGCAAGGATGACAAAAGAGGAAAAAGATAAACATTAGATGGTCTACAGGAAAATAGGCACACTACTCTACAGTTGGTGGAACTGTGATTTGGCACAGCCATTTTAGAAAGCAATTTGCAATAATGCTCCAAAAGTTACTAAACTGTGCATACCCTTTGAAGCATATACCCCAAAGAGATCAAGGAAAAAGGGAAAGGATCTATGTGTACAAAGCTATTTATAGCTGCTCTCTTCAGAGTACCAGAGACCAAGGGGGTACCTACCTGTCCGGGTATGGCTATACAAACGATGATTTATGAAAATAATGAAATATCAGTGGGCCATAGGAAACGATGAAATGGATGGCTTCAGAGGAAACTGAGAAGACTTTTATGAGATAATGCAGAGTGTAGCAAACCAGACTTAGGAGAAAAGAACTGTATAATAATGACAACTTGATAAAGAAAAACAACTTAGAAAGACTGTAGAACACTGATCAATGCAATGACAAATCACAATTCCAGAAGACCAAAGAGAAGGCACACTAATTACTTTTGGCCAGAGAGGTAAGGGATTTAAAATGCAGAATGAGACTCATGTTTTTGGACATAGCTAATTTACAAATTTCTTTTACTTGATTATGTATATTTATTATGACAGTTTTCTTTTTATTTATTTTTAAACTGTTCAAAGAGGATGAGAAAAGAGAAAACAAATTCTAATCAGTCAGAAAAATATAAAATTTAAATTTAAAAAAGAAGATAGTGATTTGCATTGCTATGGGGAGCAAGAGGCTCCCCCACCAGTGAAATCATAGGTTTCATTTAAAGGGGAAAAAAGCATTCCTAACTACAGTCTCAGTCTCCTTTGCTGGATCTTAATCCAGGTCCGTCTACTAACCACTAACAGTCTAGTGTTTCACAGACTCTCTCTTGGGCCCTTTTCCCTCTCTACTGTTTCCCTTGGTGGTCTCACCAGCTCATGGGGCTTCAATTATCATCTCTATGCTGATGATTTTCAAAGTTACTTACTGCCCTGACCTCTTGGTCGACCTCCAACTGCTTTTCAGACACTTTGAACTAGATATCCATTAGACATCTTAAACTCAATTATGTCCCAAACTAAACTCATCATCTTTTCCCCCAAACCTTCCTCCTCTCCAAATCACCCTATTACCTCCCAGTCCTCCAGGCTCCAATCTTGGCTCCTCGTTACTGCTTATCCCCCATATCCAATCTGCCACCAAGGCCTGTCAATTTCACCTTCATAGCATCTCTTGAATATATCACATTCTCTCTCTTCTGGCAGTGTCCTCATGCAGGTCCTCAACATCTCACACCCTGCTGGTGGGTTTTCTTCCCTCAAGTCTTTCCCCACTCCAACCTACATTCTACTCAGCTGTCAAAGTGATTTCCCTAAAGTGCTAGTCTGATCACATCACCTTCCTCCTTAATAAACTCCCTACCACTTCCAGGATCCTAGCCCTGCCCCACGTCTTTTCTCATCTTCTTACACCTTACCCTCCATACGCTCTTCAAACCAGTGACTCTGGACTCCTTGCACTCCATTAACAAGACACTCCATCTCTAGGCATTTCTCTGGCTGTCCCCCACGATTAGAAATGCTATCCCTTCTCAGCTTCATCTCCTGGCTTTCCCAGCTTCCTTCAAGTCCCAGCTTTTCCCAAAGCCTCAGTTGCAGTGCCTTCCCTCTGTTAGTCATTTCTTACTTATTCTGTGTATGGTGTGTTTGTACACATCTGTACGCTTGTTGTCTTCCCAATTACGCTGTGGACAGGGACTGTCTTTTGTTTTTCTTTGTATCCTCCAGCGCTTAGTACAGTGCCTAGCACAGAACTCTTTCATATCTTACTCAAAATGTACATTTCCACTTAAAAACTTTAATATTTTTGGCCTATTAATTTGATAAACACTAACAAACATGAACATTTCCAAATACAAAAACTAGAAAAAGATAATTTTACATGTGACTATCAATTATATATAGATTTTTAAAAAAAATTCTGTAATCGATCCAATATGTTAATTTCAAAGCTATCCTGTTCATGTGTCTCTCTGAAATTCTCATCCTTTTCTATGAATTTGTAAGATTCCTCAGTGACTCTCTTTTTTTCTTTTTCTTTTGACATTTTAATCAGTTCCCTTCTCGCCATGAAATCCTTCCCATTAAAAAACAAGCAAACTATGAGCCAACCTTCCCTTGTAACGAATGAGTCCAATCAAGCATAACAAATCCACCCATTGGCTATGTGTGACGATGCATGCCTCATCCAGCACTTCTGTTCCATCCTCTCTCTGTCAGGCTTTGTCCTTGGTCCTCTGAACTCAGGACTGAACACTGCATGAATCAGAATTCCAAGCAGTTCAAACTGTCTTTCTTTACAATGTTGTAGTCATTGCATAAATTACTCTCCTAGTCCTACTCATTCACTGTGCATCAGTTCTTTCAAGTCTTCCCAGGTTTCTCTGCATCTACTCCTTTTGTCACTTCTTTTAGTGCAATGTAGTCCATCACATCCATATTTCATAATTTATTCAGTACTTCCTTAATGCGGGCCCCCCCCTTTAGTAAACAGTACTTTGCTATAACATAAAGGGCTGCTGTATTTCTGTACATATGAGTCCTTTTATCTTTTAGAATTTTCTTTGGGGTTCTATGCCTAGTAGTGATACTTCTGGGTAAAGAGCAGACACAGTTTGGTGACACTGTGGATAAAGCTCAAAATGAATGCTTTATGATTGCAAAATTTTTCATGTTGGTCTCCAGTTGCTTTTATAAATTCCATAATAAAGCAAAATTTTACAAACATGTGGTATCATCACTAACTGCTTCTTATTAATAAGCACAGGATATACAACATAGCTATAACAATCTTGGCTGTGACACCTAATCACTGTATAGCTAAGGATAAATCAGTTAACTGTTTATAACTGTTAGCAAGCCTGATTTCTGCAGGGAAAAACCTGAAACCTTAGAGATCACCTGATTGAACTCCTTCATTTTACAAAAGAAGAAGGTGAAGTCTAGAAGGGAAGGGACTTGCAGAATATCATACTTTTACTCAGTGGTATTCTTTTAGTGAGTTCTAGCTACTGTTAGTAGAATTAGAATCAATGTGCCATCATATTAAGGATTGGTTGGTAAATTTATAGATTATATTACCTCATATAAATAAAGTCGTCTGTGGTCTAGAAGACTAACACAGGCCACAGCTTGTGTTGAATATGCTCCCTGTAGGCTTGCTATAATTGCTATTAAACATGTGGGGCCAAGAAAAGGTGCACTATAAGTTAAAATGTTCTTTATCAAAAAATAAGCAGTTGGCCTTCCCCTTTTGAAATATGGCAAATGACCAGAACCTTCATTAACAAGTCCACAAAATGTCAGTGCTGCTTTTTCCTATCCTGTCACACAAACGAGTATTTGCATTTATTTCCTCCGGAAGTTTCTAAGCAGCCTAATTTTAAAAAGCTAAGTGTCTATGTTTAGGTTGAGAGCACAAGTTTGATTTATATCACAGAATCACAGAATTAGAAGGGTTCATCCCTCAAGTTTACAGATGAAGAAACCGAAGTATAAAGAAAACCAACTCATAGAGTCAATCGACAGATATTTCCTGAATCTCTGTTTTTAGCTTAACGATGATCTAACAAATAAAGCTGTCACCATCATAGCCCGGCCACGCTTCTGTGAAAACTGGAGCCTCATTGCACTCATTACATGGGTGAATCTCATTTTCCTATGCAAATGGAACAATAAAAACCTGGTTCTTTATTTATAATTGAATGTGAAAATGGAATTCTAGGGAAGTAAATGTGGAAAGTCAGGAGGTTTTGTCAATAATTAGCTTCTGTGACCGTGAGCAAGTCATTTCCCTTTTCTTTATATACAAGTGAAGAGATAGAACAAAATAATCTCCAAGGCTCTTTCAGTTCTAAAAGTCCTTCTTCCAGGTGAAGCAGCTAAAAACTAGATGACGGAGTCAGACAGGAGAGAGCACTTGGCTGAATCTAGAATAGATGAACTTCAGCAGAGATAAAAGTAGTCTTATACACAAATACAAGAGGAGGGAGGCAGGGCTAGGCAGCAATTTGTCTAAAAACCAACTGGAGCCTTTACAATGACTGAGCAGTGTGCTGAAGAGTCAAAAAGCTAATGGAACTTTGAGCTGCACTGTTTCTAGGAGGAAGGAGGAGACAGTCCTACTCTACACTACCCTGGTCAGTTCCCATTTGAAGTGCTATATTGAGTTCTGGGCACCACAGTTTGGGAAGGCCATTGATATAGTGAAGAGTGTCCAAAGGGTAAGAGCCTTGAGTCCATCACATGAGGACCTTGGGATACTTAGACTGAAGGAGAAAAGTCTTGGGGGGCTGTATGACAGTCTTCTTCAAGTATTTAAATGGCAAAGATGTGAAAGGGCAATTAGGTTTATTTGGTTTGACCTGAGGGCAAAACCAGGATAAGCAGAAATTGAAAAGAGGGAAAGTTTGGGTTTAAGGTTAGGAAAAAATGTCTTAGCAATTACAGCCATCCAAAAGTGGAATGAGTTCTCAGGAGATAGTAGGTTCCTCCTCAGTGGAAGTCTTAAAGCAGATGCTGGCTGGCTGCTTACTAGGACTGTTACCTCCTTCCTCCTGGAAGCAAAACTTCTTTTAATGCAACCCAAGATCACACTGTAATGGGGCTTTCTTCTGAGGCAATGGACTCTAAAAATCTGCAATTTTGTGAAGTCAGTTAAATACGAACCTCTATTTGTTGTTACATTTTACTTCCTTTAAAATCTGTCTTTCAGAAATTCCACTGAGAAATACTAAGCAATTTGTTAATTTGGTTACTTCCAGGCCTAGGAAATGTCCCCTTCTGATTTGTTATCCAAATCAAACTATGGCTCCATGACAGCTATTCATTTTACTTACCTTCTGTCAAAATCTGTTTCAGGAAGGACTGTTTGAAGAAACTCCATGTCAATTTAGCCTCTTTCCAATTAACAAAAGTCTGCAAGGTAGAAAGAAAAAGGGATTTAAAATTTTGGTTTTAAACAATGTACTAACTGAGGGAGTGCTATCCTCCTTTAGGCTACAACCTATTCTTAAATCCCACAAGGGCACCCTTCCTTCTATCTCTACCCAATTCTTCAGTCAATGCTGAGCACACAGTAAGTACTCAATAACTGCCCATCTGAATTGTGCCCATTTTCAAATATAAATATGAACTCTTCCATCTTGGCAGCCTCCTTACAAGAAGCCTATCAAAATATCCATACATGGATGACAGTTAGGAAATTGCTTCACTTCTTTCAAAAGATCCCAAGAGTCAATCAGCAACACTTCATTCAATCTAACATTCCCCACAATCAATGAACACCAAGTACTTTCTTTCATTTCCCTTGCTGTTGACAAAATGTGAAGTCGTGAGGCTGCATGTAAAGTTTTATTTAAAGTTTTATTGCTGCTTTAGTTTTTATTGCATTCATTTCTGAATATACCTCTCCCCCTTATTTGTTGAGCCTTCCCTTATTAACAAAGATTTACAAAACCAAACAGTTCTACAAAACTGGCACAATGACCAACATGTGAGGCAATGTTCTCCTGACTGCCAAAGCCCCCATGTCTCCAATAGACAAGAGCTCATCTGCTGTCTATTCTCTGGACTCAAACTTGCAGACAACCATTTCTGCCATACTTATACTTCAGCCTGACCTTTTCACCAACTGGCTGCTGAGTCTTTTACTTACAATCTACCAAAACCTCTCATTGCTAAACCAAAGGAATCATGATTTTTATGCTAGAATGTAAGGAGTTAGTACAGAGTTTTTCTTCGGTTATAGCCTAAATCATGAACTGTCAAAAACACTGACCTCTATCTGATCTCAGTCTCCATGTGGTAAAAAATACTTCAGATACAGGTTTATGTTTATTGAGCACAGCAGGCTAGAGGGATCCTTGAGAGGGAGGTAAGTTCTAACAACCTCACTAGTTCTATCCATTCAACAGAATCCTAGAAGGCATGATAAATGATAAATTAGGTCCCTCTAAAATCAACTAACTCCCCCAGGGTCCTTTTCTCTGTGGTTGAATGTGCAGGAGAATAATATGGATTTAAACGAGAGTGATCCAAACATTTGTAGGTATTGACTTTTTATTTATGTTACATATTTTTATGTACTTATTGTTTCCTCCGTATGAACATACACGTTTTTAATTTATCTCCTTACCACAGCACATAGTAGATGCTTAATAAATACTTGCTAACTGATGCTAAACCACAGGGTACTCTGTCTAAAGGAATAAAGTCTTCTCACCAGATCCAAATGCCTCAGCTATCTTAATTACCATAGCATTGTAGTTATGTCTTCTTCAGATAAACATTAAACTTTAGGGTGATAAGAGGTGTTCACATAAGACTCTTTAATAAAAACAGGGAATAATTGTAATATCCAGAATCTGTAGAGTAACTTTCTTCTTAAGCAAATTATAGTTCAACTTCCTATTAAAATGTAAAAACTATCATAGCATATCAAGCTTTCAAGAGCTTTAGAATAGTGTGAAATAGAAATGACCATGTAAAGAAATAATGGGTAACTAATGCCCTCCTTTAGTGCATTTCATTCAAAAGTTCTGACGTAAGGTTGAATTTCTTCTGTTTAAGTAGACTTGTGGTTTGGAGGGAATGGCCTCACCATTTAATGTTTCCAAAATGCTCATTAAAGAAAAAGGAAATTGAATCCAAGGATGGACTCCCCTCTAGGGCTTCTGATAAGTAGCATGAGAGAGGAAGAAGAAAGTTAATTTTTCTTCATGCTATTCTGAGTGACTTGTCAGGAGAGAAAGAAAGGAAGAAGGCTTGCACTCCTTAGCATTTAAGAGAGATGTCCATTTCACAGGGCCCACACTTGGGAGCATCTGACCCATGTGACATTCTCCAGCCTCATTTTATAGATGAAGAAAGGTATTGGGAAAAGAAATGTGATCTGCATAAAAGTTAGGAAAAGTCTGAGAACTAGAAGTCAGAGGGTCAAGGTGCTTTACAGCTGAAAGCCCATACCTACTCTCAAATTCCTCTCCCCATGAGGATAGCCTTATTAACTACCTCACTAGTTCTATCCATTCAACAGAATCCTAGAAGGATTTCTCTATAAAGGCCAAATGTCTCTAAAGAATTTTTTTTCCTAGAAAATTTTCACAGGCCTTTGGGTTCATGCTACTGCCAGTGTTCTTTTACCATGATCCCTAAGATTAAAATTTTTTTTTAAATCTGAGTTTCACAGGCAGAAACAATTTTAAATTCAATGACTTTATTAATTTCATAAATGTATTAATATGGAATTCAAAGAACAAGAAGTAGGGTGTAATAATTCTACCTCAAATTTTTGTCCTAGACATAACATTCTTTGATGTTTTTAAACTGTCCTAGGAGGAAATTCTCAATCTTCAAAAAAAAAAACCAAATCCTCACAAAATAACCAGTTCAGACAATTTCATAAAGTAAATTTTTATTGTAAAATGGCCAAATTGCCTTATATTCTTTTGCTTACCCAAATCCCCACTTCTCACTTTATTTACCTCTTATTTTCTGGCTTTGCTCACTTTGTGACAGAACAGTGCTATCTGCTCCCATTTGAAAACATTTGCCATATTGCATTTCTGGGCAGGTCCTTAAGGAAGAATTAGCTCCAAGAGCCTTACTAGCTGGACAGTTTTTGTTGAGTACTACATAGGTGGGTTAGTCGCACTACTGAGAACTTTTTTTAGTATCTTCAGAATTGACTTGCTGGTGTGATTTAGAGGTTCCTAGCATGATTAATATCACTGAAACCTTACAGAATAGTTTCTTTACTTAAGTGTGATAAAAGAAAACAGAGCCTGATGAAAAAAATGAGATAAAAAATAACATTTATTTTCTTATTCTCTTTCAGGTGAAAAGAGAGGAATTCTAAGGAATCAGACAAGGTATATAATAGCCATTTGTTTTGGGATGTTTTCATATAAATAAAATAGGTTTAATAAATACCTTAAGAATACCTTAATAAATACCTGTTTGCTCATAGAAAGTTTTACATGAGAATTCAAGACCTTCTAGGGGGCAAACTCTATATGTTCTTTTACCTTTTTCAGGAGCTAAAGAAAAAGAGAAAGTGCAAACCCTTTCCCCACTCTGCTCCATATAGCTAACTGTTCTATTTCTAGAAAACAAAGGTAAAAAGAGGACAGCAAAGGAAAAGCAGACTAGTTGAAGACAGCCTTCACCAAAGCATCCTTCAGAAACCACCCGATTAGGATGACAATTATGTAAATGATGCCAAGTGGTAAATAGCACCATTATGTGGAGAGGTACTCAAAGGATGCACCTTTCAAAAGATGGAAGAAAGGATTAGGGAAATTGTTACTTTAGACTTGAATTTCACCAATGAAGAGGAAATGAGCCGAGGATTAGAAACACTGGGAACCTTAGGAGGTAGTAATCATGCAAATTAGAATTCCTGACAGATAAAAAAGGCAGCGGCAGACACTGTCAGCCACATACTCAAAACTTTAAGGAAGAGATTAATACGATTTTAGGTAGAAGACAGGTAGAACCCAGTGATCTGAGATGCTAACCAGAAACGGGGCTTCAGAAAGATGGGCTGCTCTCAGAACCAGAGACTCCACTACTAGGCCTGAACCTCAAGGAGAAAGCTGATAAAAAGAAAGGCTCCATACACACCAAAATATTTATATCAGGAAAAACAACTGACCTGGAAAATAGATCCAGGGGAGACAATTTAAAAATTATGGAACTACCTGAAAGTCATGATCAAAAAAAGAGCCTAGACATCATCTTTCATGAAATTATCAAGGAAAACTGCCCTGATATTCTAGAACCAGAGGGCAAAGTAAGTATTCAGGGAATCTACCAATCACCTCCTGAAAGAGATCCAAAAAGAGAAACTCCTAGGAATGTTGTAGCCAAATTCCAGAGTTCCCAGGTCAAGGAGAAAATACTGCAAGCAGCTAGAAAGAAACAATTTGAGTATTGTGGAAATACAATCAGGATAACACAAGATCTAGCAGCTTCTACATTAAGGGACTGAAAGGCTTGAAATATGATATTCCAGAAGCCAAAGGAACTAGGATTAAAACCAAGAATCACCTACCCAGCAAAACTGAGTAGAATACTTCAAGGAAAAAATGGTCATTCAATGAAATAGAGGACTTCCAAGCATTCTTGATGAAAAGATTAGAACTGAAAAGAAAATCTGACTTTCAAACACAGGAATCAAGAGAAGCATGAAAAGGTACACAGGAAAAAGAAATCATAGAGGACTTTCTAAAGTTGAACTGTTTACACTCCTACATGGAAAGATAATATTTATAACTCTTGAGACTTTTCTCAGTTATTTGGGTAGTTGGAGGGATTACACACATACATACATACACACACACACACATATAGACAGAGAGCACAGGGTGAGTTGAATAAGAAGGGATGATATCTAAAAGAAATAAAATTAAGAGTTGAGAGAGGAATATATTGGGAGGAGAAAGGGAGAAATGAAATGAGGCAAATTATCTCTCATAAAAGTGGCAGGAAAGATCTTTTTCAATGGAGGAGAGAAGGGGGAAGGTGAGAGGGGAAGGTGAGAGGGGGAAGGTGAAGCTTACTCTCTTCACATTTGGGTTAAGGAGGGAATAACACGCACACTCAATTTGGTATGAAAATCTATCTTACACTACAGGAAAGTAGGGGAGAAGGCAATAAGTGGGGTGTGGAGGGGATGATAGAAGGGAGGGCAAATGGGAGGAGGGAGTAATTAGAAGTGAACACTTTAGGGGAGGGACAAGGTCAAAAGAGAGAGTAGAATAAAATGGGGGGCAGGATAGGATGGAGTATAGTTAGTCTTATACAACATGACTATTATCAAAAGCATTTGCAAAACTACACAGATATGGCCTGTATTGAATTGCCTGCCTTCCCAAAGGGAATGAATGGGTGGGGAGGGAAGGATGGGGAGAAATTGGAACTCAAAGTTTTAGGAACAAATGTTGAGAACTGTTTTTGCATGCAACTGGGAAATGAGAAATAGAATGAGAAATTGCCCTACAAGAAAGGAGAGAGGATGGGGATGAGGGAAAGGAGGGTTATGATAGAGGGGAGGGCATATTAAGGAAAGAGGTAATCAGAATGCAGGACGTTATGGGGTGGGAGGTGGGGAGAGATGGGGATAAAATTTGGAACTCAAATTTTTGTAGAAATAATTGTTGAAAACTAAAAATAAATAAATAAACATTAAAAATGAAAAAAATATTTATATCATCACTTTTACAGTAATGAAGAACTGGAAACAAAGTCAAAAGTTATTGACTGGGTATTGACTAAACAAATGTTGGTGCATGAATGTAATGAAATATCACTGTTACAGAAAGTTATAAACATGATGATGACTACAGAGAAGATTTATATGAACAGATGCAACATGAAGTAAGCAGAAGTAGGAAAATAAAATATATAAAAATGATTGCAACAACATAAATAGAAAGAACCAGAACAAAACAACTGAGAATGAATATTTCCAAAGTATCAAGCCCCAGAAAAAAAATATGAGAAGATGGGGGTGGAGCCCCACATATAATAACAGGTTTTCTTGAGATCTTGATTGTTTTTGCTGTTTTTATCTCTTATTTTTTAAAAAATTATTTGTCATAAAGAATAACTGGGGGTGGGGAGCCAGTGAGGGAGAAATATGCAGGGCAACATAAAACAAACAATATCGCCAGAAACTCTAGTATGTTTTTAAAGAGATGAGAGGTTATCAAGAAGGAAATTATACTTAGGGAATTCTAACTGAATCTAATATGAAATGAGATGGCCATCGAAGGACACTACTGTCACCACACATATTTAATAACTGACTGACTTTAAACGGGCATTCATGAGAGGCAAGAATGAGCAGGTGTTAAAAGTGGCAAAGTCTTATAAGAATAGTGTTAGGAAGGAAAAAGTACATTATGAACTGAGATATGCAATAAATGTTAAATACAGCAAAAGAAGCTGTTGAAGCAATGCCAACGATCAACAGTAAGAACACAGAAGGGACAGAACATCTGCTCAGGGGAAAGACAGGTGAGAAGGGAGGATGAAAAAAGATCAGCTGAATGTGAAACTGTTCAACTGTATTGTGCTTCTATTTTTCTCAACTAATTACCTTCAGACCATTAATAGCAAAATAAAAATTGCTAATAAGGAACCGAAACTCAAGAGAAGTAAAGAAATGTTCAGAGAGCACCTAACTACCTTTATTTTAAGTGCAAATCACCTGGAATACATCCCAAAGTATGGAAAGAATTTGCAAATATGATTGTTGAGCTGCTACTGGAAGACTGAGGGATCATGGCAAACATAAAGATGGAAATGCCATTGACAAAGCACATGTTAATTCCAGCAAAGAATATGACAAAGTCTTTCAGGATATCCTTGTGGACAAGAGGAAGAAGTGGACCTGATGATGGTACAGTTAAATGGTTTCTCAAAATTGGTTAATAAATCAACCAGAACAGACTTCTCTAACCGAGTGCCATGTCCTTGACCTTGTCTCATTCAACATTTTTCAGGAAGATGGATGAATAAACAGGTGGTACACTTATCAAATATACGAATGACAAAACTCTGGGAGGGGTGACTAATAGTTTAGATGACAAAACTAGGATTTTAAAGGATCCTGGCAGAGTGAACTCATGGGCTAAAGCTGACAAAATGAAATATGATAGGGATAAACATAAGGTCACTGAGATTTAAAAAAAAAATCTGTACAAATAAAGTACAAAATGGGGGAGGTGAAGCTAAACAGCAGCCTGTGTGAAAAAAAAATGTAGGGGTTTTAGGGAACTGAAAGCTTGGAGTAAGTCAGCAGCAAGTTACAGCATCCAGAAAAGCTGATGCCATCTTAGGCTTTGCAGACGGAAGAATAATTTCTATAGTGAGAGAAATGATGATCTGACTTCCCTGTGCCCTGGTGAGACCGGATCTGGTATGCTGTGGTCCACAGTTTAAAAGGATTATTGAGAAGATGAAGTAAGATGATGACAGGACCCAGAACCATAGCATAAGACTCTAAGTTGAAAAATCCTGTTTAGCTGGAGAAGACTGGGGGGGAAGGAGGCCTGAGAGGGGTCTTCAAGTATCTGAAGGACTGGCCCTGTGGGAAAGGGACTGGGTTTATTCCACTCGAACCCAGAGAGAAGAAATAATATTAAGTGGTAGAAATTATAAAGAGGCACCCTGGGGTTCAAATTAATGAAAAATGTCCTGCAAGTAATAAAGTCTAAACAAATGTGGTATGGGCCACTTTGCGGAGAAGTGAGGGTGAGGGTAAGGGGCACACTAAGGAGTAAAGACAGTTCTCTATCACTGGAGATGTTCAAGGAGAAACTCTAAATCCATCTCCTGCTGAGGATGGTATATAGAGGATTTGTGCTTTGGCGGGGGTAGGGGTGCGGGGGGTGCACGGTTTGGACTAAATGACCTCTGAGGTCCCTTCAAACTCTGGAATTTTATGACTTCCAAAACCACAATTATTAATAGTTAAGTGAACTATGAGGTAGAGATCTGAACAGAAAAAGACTCCATTTATTCTCAAACATCAATATCTAGAATTCCAAATGTCCCAAATAAGGAAGGATTTGTTCATATTTAACAAATAATCCTAGTAGATACTTTCAGTGCCTCGGTAAAGTCAGGCCTAGGCTTCAATAAAGTAACATTCTCCTGGTCTTCCTCTGTCATTCTATAACCAACAGTCAAGGCTGAAGTCAAGTTAGGAACAGACTGACTTAATTACAAGGGTAAACCAATTCTAGTTTCCTTCTCTCAATGATGGAACAAGTACCTATGGTTAAAGTGAAGATGAAGGTAAACTCTGGTTATTTACCCTATTTGATGTGATGTGAGGTAAGAGATCTGTCATTCTTGAAATTGGAAGAGACTTCTTGGTTAATTCTTGGGAATTCATTAACTTCATGAAATGAATGGCATAGCAGAACACCAAAACAGTGGTATACAAAAGCTGGGGAAGAAAAGAGAAAAGTGGATTTCCTAAATTTAAACAAAATGGTTTTTCAAACTAAAATAAGATCAGGTTGCTGCATCTGCTAAATTTAACTTCAAATGTCAATCAGGAAATAAAATTGTTATTAAAGATTCCATAGAATTTTTCATCAGTGATCCTTGATCATACATCTTCGTTCAGTTTATCATTGATAAAACAATCATTTCAACAGAGAACTGCTATACCCAACAGAAAATGACCTGGTCACTGTTCAATAGCATTGAACATTGTAAGACAACAGTGAGAAACGTCCTAACTTTGGCTTAGCCAAAATGACACGAGTAACTTTAGAAAGAATGTAGTTTCCAACATTACCACCACTAAAAGCCCCACAGCAATATTAGATAACAGACTAACTAGATGAGTGTTTGGACAGAGTAGTCCAGTTACACCACCCAAAAAGTATATTGTGGGCATTCACAATTGCTCTGTCTGGGAGTGCCTGATTGTACTGAGGCCTGGGGATTTTCTATCTTTATAGGAGTACTTTCCATAAATTCCAGAAATCTGTGGAATTTATGATTACAAAAAAGACCCCACATCTGCTTTATTTGCAGAGAAGCTGCCAGTCCTCTCCTCTCTCCTCCTCTCAAGTACACAGTTGGCAGGATGTGAGGAGGGCTGATAAGAAGGGTCCCTCCTCCCTCCACCCATCCTGGAGACAAAGACCAGCTACAGGGGCCAGCCAGGAGGTGCAGGCAAGAGTGTTTATTCTCAGGCTGGGTGAGGGGAGAGAAAGCATGCTTTCATAAGTGCTTACTTGTTCCCTTTTCCCACTGAGAACAGAATCGAATGGCAGCTGTCAGAATAGGGGCACTATCTCCATCTCCGCCTTTCCAATGGAGACCTCTAGTGATGCCCCTGATACTATGGAGGTCTCAGCCAAAAAAAAGAGAAAGAGAAAAACCTTCTCCCACAACAGGCTTTTTTGCTTTACCCAACCTTAACAAAAGAACCTCCAATCAATTCTTAGGGACACAGAAGCCTGAACGTGGGAAAAATATCATAAAGAGAAAATTCCCACCCTTTCACCTTTCTATTATCTTAGAGATAGATGCAGCTTTACTAAAAGTGTCCTAAGTGCTCACAATGGTAGGCTGCAATTTCCCTGGGCTGAGAAGTACAGAGAAGTGGGCAAAGCCTATGAACACTTGAAACACAATGTATCTTAATTACTGTGTATTTTACTAAACATTTGCTACTAATACTTGGGAACAAGTAAGATAATTAGTTTGAGGAAAGGAAGGAGGCAGTTGGGTGAAAGTGAGCTTACATCATTGTAGCGGGCAGGGGTAGAGGTGGCAGCTCCACTGTTATATGGAAGCGCAATGTTTCTTTCTGGACTTACAGAGCAACCCTGTAGAATCCCTGAAAAGAATCCTAAATGGAGAAGAAAGGAAAATTGGGACCCTGAGAAAGCTTCCCGTAAAGCAGGGAACTCGGAATCAGGTCTTATTTAACTGCTTAATGAATTGGCATATAGCCTGAGAAAGGCTGAAACAAGCAAGGCGGCGATGCCGTCCCTAAAAATAGCTTTATATGCCAGGGTGTGGTCCTGTTCAGCAGAGCTGTTCAAGGAACTGTTTCACAAAACTAAAGTTTTGCCTCTTCTAATCAAGCATGACCAACCAAACTCTCAAGAAATCTCTATTAAATGCCTACTACGTGCAGAGCCTCAGGGTAGGTACAGTGGACAACACAAATGGTCTTTGCTCTCAGAGAAGGGTGCAAGCTGGGGAGTCAGAGCTCGCACACCTTAAAAAGATAACAAACTAAATTATAAAGTAATAGAAGTGATGGAGACAATCCATGCTACAGAGTAGGGGCTGCAGTGGTTAAATTGGCTTTGTAGAAAAGGTGGAACCTAAGTGAGACCTTGAAGAGGGTCTGGGAAGGCAGTTGCCAGAGGGTTACCTTTTGCAACCCATATTCATGTCCTTCAAATTCTTTCATTTCAATTTTATGTGCAATCTTGCATATGTTTTTGATTAACTGTGGTCAAAAAAGCATTTTCCTGGGAATCAGAGGTCAATTGTCACTTCATAAGTCACAAGCAGTGATTCAAAAGCTGACGAATCTAACATCTCAAAAGAATTCTCATTCTGACCATCAATTTTCCATTTTCAAAACTAGTAACTTTTTAATTTTTCTCAAACTTAATAATTTTTAATTTCTATTAAGTACTAATTGTAAAGCCAAGATACAAGGGATATTTTTTAAAAACCTACTTTTGGCTCACATAGTTATCAAACTTCTGAAGCCTCAGTAGTATGGTACCCTTTACCAAGTAAGTGCTTAATGAATGCTTTCTGAATTAGACCCAATACTCTGCCATTTTATCCATAAATATAGATGAAATTGAAATTATTATTCAAAATTCTATAATAAAATGTCTTCCTTTGTACTAGTCAAAAACTTTCCAAGTGTTTGTGGAATAAGCAGGAGAATTTAAGATTTAAAATTAACATAATCAGAATACATACTAAGGAAAAAAAGTTCAAGGTAAAGGTACATACATTTAGAAAAATCTTAGGTTAACTTATTAAAGACAAGATTTAAGATGAGGATAAAACTAACTTGGAAGTTCTACCTATTTCACAAGAACTTGTACAAAATCCCAAGAAAGAAACAAAAATTCAATCTGATTTTTTCCCTTTCCCCCAGCCTAATTGTTTTTAAAGGAAAAACCCACTAGATAATCAAAAAGTATTTTACATAGAGGTAAATTCTCCTTGCTTGTTTCAGCCCTTGCACTGGCTATGTGCCAATTCATTAAGTAGTTAAAGAAAATCTGATTCTGAGTTCACTGCTTTGAAGGAAGCCTTCTCTCGGTCCGTATTTCCCTTTCTCCCCTATTTAAAATTCCTAAACAGACCAGGCTTGCAGAACACACCAGGTTACCAGGAAGGACCTGGAATTTCTGTGCTTCCATTAGAAGCCCATAGAGATAACAACCAAAGATGAAATAGCAACCAAACTAACAGCCTAACATTTCTATGAGCCTTCTTTTCGAAGATTCATGAGACACAGATTATTTATTTTAACCAACTAAGAATAAAGGACATGAAGAAAGAAAAAAAATTTTTTTAAATGGCTATTATATAAAAACTCTAAAAAGCTATGAACTTTACCTGGGCCAGAGAAAAGATGTAAAGTCCCCAGTGAGGAAAGCACACGACTAAAACAGCTATGAAAACACATTTGAGGATTACTGACAAACTTTCAGCAATCACCTGCAAAAACATTTTTAAAAGATTAACCTTAGCCTAAAACTAATAAGGACAGCTAGAAAAATCTGAGAATCCCACACAAACTTCTTATATGCTTATTTACAATATTTCTTTGCTTATTAAATCAGTTTTTCATAAATCATAATAGTAAAAGTCAATTTTGGGCTAGCCCTCTTCTAAGATATTAAATGAGTAAAATCCAGCTTGCTGAACTTTCCCTGGACTGTGCTGATATCTTCTTTCCGGACTTCATTTAAGAACAGAACTAGAACAGCACCCCGCCCCTCCAAAGTAACCTTTTCTCTTTCTCTTGGCCTTTTGTTTCAGTGGTTATAGCAGATCTTGTACTAACCTTAAGCCTGACCAACATATGTGTTTGTGCTAAGACCCAGAAAGGTTCTCCTAAGAGTTCAATCACGGCAGAGAGACCAAACGCTGCCACTCCAACTCCATAATTGGGTACGACATCAGGATCAGGCACTTCAAGGATCTGGGACCAGACCCTACCCAGGAACAAGGACAAAAACAAACCCAAGGGGACTCTAAAAGAAAATTTAAACATCCACATTAAGGAAATTCAGTATTATCATGAATTTATAATACGAATTTAAAAATCAATATAACCCATATAGGAAATTCAGTTCTGTTACTTAACTTTCCAAGATATACTTGAAAATTAAAAATACTCGAAAAATTTTGGTCTTGTGATTTATGGAGTATGTGGAAATAACAAAAAGCATTGTTAGTAACAAAATCCTAGGAACCCAAAAACATACAATACATAAAGCAATCAAAGATGCTCCCCCTCATCAGACATTTGGCAATTTTCTCCTCTTCCAGCCATAACCTGATGCTCTGAGAAACTACATGTGAAAACTAGATTCAGAAATAACCTGGCTTTAATTAGGCAGGTTTAAGTTTTCATTAGCTTTTAATTAATTAATCAGGTTTTAATTAGTAATATTAATTACTATTTAATCAATTTTCTCAAACAATCAGATACCTCCATTGATTAAGCTTTCTTTCTCTACCAAATCACAACTTACGTCAGCCACAAGAGGTTGATGGTTTGGCTCCAATTTCGGTTTGTACTTCCACTCAGACACGCCCTGCGGAAGGCCTCTCTTGCTAAGAAGGTGACAGTCGAGTAAAGCAATGTTAGCCTAAAGAAGAAAAACAAGTGGCAGCATGATCCTGCTTATTTCTTCACAATAATAATTGCCAGTACCATGACAAAATAAGATTCTGTTACAACTGGTGAAGTGCAGAGAAGACAGTTGTCACCACCAGAATTTTCCTAGGGGCCACATCCAGGTGTGCATCGTTGTGCAAACCCACATAAGTCATGGTCAGTTTTAAAACTCAAGGGAAGTACAGGGCCATTCAACAACCTGCAGACCTCCTGGCCGTGGGAAAAGATGTCTGAGTATGAAGGGGTAAAGGACACCACCACTTCAGTTCTCTGGCTCTAAGTGCTCTTGGCAACATGGGTGCCATTGGTTTTCCTGTCAATAGCAGAGAGACTAAAGAATCAGTGATGCTCCAGACACTTAAACTATCAACCGGAATGAGAGTAGTACAAGTCAATTTAACGGTAAGCCTTTACTGGGCTTAAGACCAAACGAAGTGCTGGGAGGGATACAACAAAGTCCTCGTCTCCATCTAAACATATCTTTGGTTTCCTTTCCGTAATAGAGGGAGGGGGTGGCAAAAGCCAGATGGCAGAAGAGCAGTTCTCTTCGGAAGTTTGCTATCTTTTAGCAAACCAAGGGCAGCTATGCCGTAGTAACAAAAGTGGAGCCAGAGACACAATAAAGACTATTTTATTCCAATTGTTCCTCACTCATTATAATTACCTAAAAAAGGTGACAGGCTGGCTACTTGGCCTTGTGATTAAACAAATCACTATCTTTTCCCACTACAGAAATCAACCCTCATGGGACTTTTTCTACACGTTCTCCTCCCCTCCTCAAATTCCCTATGGGGCTCTGAAAGCGCACAAAACATAACACCTGGCAGGGAAAACAATTCATGTGTCCATTCAAACTAAAATCAATTATTTTCTCAGTTACTCTGCAGTCGTGGCTTTTCATTACAACAGTAAAGCAAACAAACAGGCAAAGAAAAACCACAAAAAACACCGCCACAATATAAGAACTGACCAAGGGAGGCACATACACTGCTCCTGAAGTAAGATGACAGGCTATTATAAAGTCTAAGGAAAAACGTAAGCAGAGACAATGGGTATGGACAATGCTAAGGTATGTCTCTATTTACCTTACATTGACTATTCCAATTATTTCTTTTGAAAGAAATCGAAGTGTAAATGCATTCAAACCGAAGGTAATCAAACGAAACAACACCTACAAAACAAAGAAATGTCAGAATGTAATCCTAATAACACTGAAATTGCTGTCATATGAACAAAGATGCAATCTCACTAAAATCATGCAAGTAATATAAGATGGATTTATATACTATTGCAACGGGATTTTTATTTTCTTCCTAAACACACCTGTGAGGAGGTATGAAAAGGTGCCCTGGAAAGGATTTTAAAGCATTCTCAGTTTACAGAAAATGCCATCATAGGGATATTAAATGGTTACTTTTCGGTAAAAAGCAAGGCAAGGAAGAGAAACCTAGTTTTAGAACCATACTGGCATTCCCTCTAACTGAAAAACAGTATTCTGTTTATAAATATAATACATAAAGTACTTAAGATACAGTGGGACTTAGCCAACTCAATAAAAAGAAAGACAGAAATCACTGAGTTGGTGTGGCTATAGTTTAAACTAATGAGTCTGATGTTTTTACTCGAAAATAAAATAAAAATCAGGATTTGGAATATCTCAATCTTTCTAACTCAATATTTGGCACTTATCTAACTCATTTCATTCTTACAGTGAAATAAATCAAATATTTTGAAAAATTTAAACGAAAGGTATGACAATTAAAGCAAAGGAACAAAACACTGTGGCTTAAAAGCCTTTAATGAAGAGTAGATGTCTGAGGATAGTGGAAGAAGCACTGAGAAAGGCAGCACATCTCAGCAGACAGGGAGCTGACTCCAGAGCCATGAAGTCCTGGGTTCGATTCCTAACTCTGAAACATGAGTCACAAAGTCTAGCTAAATCAATAAGCAAAAAAACCAAGCAGATAAACAAATAAATGAGTCGGATTAAGGGTCATAACTTTTTCACTCTCTCTTCTTCAATAAATCACTAACTTTGGAGCTTCAGCTCCCTTATTTGTAAAACAGGGCAAATTAACTGTCCTGATTCTTTTACTGGGTTATTATTGAGGATCATGTTAAATGTCAGACACGAAAGCAATCTGAAAAAGTTCAAGTCTAACCCTAACCCTAACCCCTTTCTCTTCCTCTCCCCCCGCCCCACACTGGTGGAAGCACTAAGAGATGCCCAATAAATTATAGAATTGTGGGTTTAAATATAAAGCTATCACCACCATTCCCATAGGTGAAGCTGAGAAACTACACAAGAATGGGTAAGGGCATTTGAGGGATGCTAAATATTGCTGTTATTGTAAAATCATGTATCTATATTCTGTCCCCAAAATCAAGTAAGATTTTCATGGAAATGCAAGGCTTGAAGAAACACAGGAGCTAAATAACTTGTGGGTACCAAGAAAGCAAGAAGTATCATTCCATAATCTTCTGGATCTATATGCAAATGACAGAAGGGAAAGGATGCCTTCAACCTAACACTGATTTGTATGTCCTTGTACCATTGATACTGCCTTTTAAATATTTATCTTGTACCTCTCAATCTAAGAAACAAACCGTAATCAAATGTTTATTAAACAACTCTGGGTACAAGCATAGCACAGGGTGCTCTATAAAAAACAACTTACTACTTTAAGGTAACTAAATTGATTAAGATGTAAACACACATTAACGGAGAAATGGAATTTGAGGAAGGAAAAAAAGGTAGCTTGGTGTCGCTGACCAAGTACTGAACCCAGCCAGAGGACCTTGGGGGCCTCATTTTCTGAAGGTTTAGGTCAGGATGATTTCTAAGGTCCTTTCTGGCTCTGGCATCTATGATAAAAACAGAGGCAGCACACACGGTTCTTACAATTCTTTATGTGTCTGGAGGTGTATGGGATGGCCCAACCTGTGATCTGGTTGAACTGGCAATTTAACAACCTTACGTAACCTTATTTCTTAATCTGCTGCTGCATGTGATTTTCACAACCACTTTCCGAAGGCGTCAGGATGGCGTGGTTTCAAGTGCAGAAAGTCACTTCAAACCTCACCAAATCGGTTTAAAAGGGGAGCAATGCTCAGCAGCGGAGCCGTCCCGAGGTTCTTGTGGGATCGGGTGAGAAGTCCACACAGAGCGCCTGGAGGACTCATTCCCATTTCCAGAGGGGAGGCCCCTCCAGCGGCGGGTTCTACTGCGGGCCGGGCCTGCCCCGGGAGGCAGGGCGGCGCTACTCGGGTTACCCCCGTTTTACTAGTGACTAGCCCACGGGCACACGAAGCTCGCGCGTGTCTGAGGCCGCATCTGAACTCGGATCTTCCTGACGCCGAGTCTGGCGGCTGCCGCGACCAGGGTACTGAGGCCCCTCATGGGGAAGGGGCTGGTCCCACGGACGGAACCCAGGGGGCCCGGCTCGTTCGAAGGCTCCCTCCCTGCCATGGTACACCGGGGAAGGCAGGGGGAGGCGCGGGCCCGGCTCCCGGCGATGCCCCGGGCCCGGCACGGCGCGGAGGCGCGGAGCGTCCTGGGGCGGCGCGCAATACCTGCAGCAGGAGCCCCGAGGAGGCGAGCCGGGCGGCCTGGCCCAGCACCTCCGAGCCCGCCCGAGGATCCGGGCCTCCCGGGACCTCCGGGCCTCCCGGGACCTCCGGGCCGCGCATCCCTTCCGCGTCCCCGCGCCGGCAGTTACCAGGAAACACCGTGCGCCGCCCGCGCCCCGCCCTCTCTCCGTCGCGCGGAGATGGCGTCACGCAGAGGTCGGCCCTCTGATTGGCGAGGGCCGCGAAGGGGGTGGGTCCCAGGGAGCCTCAGGGCGCCTGCGCAGTTGTACTTTCGCGGAAGAGGCCGTCCGGGTTGAGGGATCCATCTCCCCAACGGAGGAGGAAACCGAGGCCCAGAGAGTCCCCAAAGTCACTCAGACAATGAGTGCCAGGAGGCGCTGCCTCCCTTTGCTCGCGGCCAGTGCGGGCGTCCGGCCCGGCGGAGTCACGTCACTAGGTCCGGAGCCAGGGAAGCCAAGAGGCATGAGGGACAGCCAGAGAGAACGCCGGGCCGTGGGCGGAGGACGAGGCAAGGCGGGAGGCGTGGGAGACGCAGGAGGGGCTCTCAAGGTGGATTCTGGAAGTCATGGGGAGCCCGGGGGGAGGGCGGGGCAGCCACTGGGGCGGGAGGTGAGGAGGGCCTGCACAGCAGCGTTTGCAGATGTGGGGGCAGAAGGTTCGGGACGTGACGATTGGCTGGATACGTATGGTGGGTGAATGAGGATGAGCTGTCCAAACCTAAGTGTCCAGCCGAGGGGACTGGGAGGATAGCAGCTCCCTCAGCAGTCATGGGGTGGGAAGGTTTGGGGGAGCCCACGGCAGTCATGGGGTGGGAAGGTTTGGGGGAGTCCACAGCAGTCATAGGGTGGGAAGGTTTGCGGGAGTGGGGAGGTGCAGAGTTCAGCTGTGGATATGATGAGTGTAAGATGTCTACAGGACAGACAATAGGAGATGTCCAACAGTTGAGGATGTGAGACTGGAATTCAGCGGAGCAGTTAGTACTGGACAAGTAGATTGGAGAATCATCTACATAGACATGATCGCTGAAACCTGTCTGATGATATCACCAAATGAAAGTGTATAGAAAAAAAAGGTCCAGGAGAGAGCCTTGGAGGACACCCGTGGGTTAGCAGGTGGGACCGAGATGAAGATCCATAAAATAATCCAATAAAATTCATCTGGAGCAACAAAAGGTCTAAAATTGCAAGAGAAATAAAGTAATTTTTAAAGTAAGAATGAAGACAGAAACACTTCCAGATTTCAAACTTTTACAGAGCAGTAATCAAAAACTATTTGGTATTAAAAAGATTGAAAAGTAGATTAGAAATAGACCAGGAAAGCAAGAATTTAAAACTGTCTTAACCCAGTAATGTGAGCTGTTTGTGGAATGATTTCCTATTTAACAAGAATTGCTGGAAAAAACAGGAAGGCAGTTTGGCAAAAAAATAGTTATAGACCAGCACCTTACAAGATGTACCACAATAAGTTTCAAATGGTTACTTGACCGAAATACAAAATGTCACATAGTAGAAAAACTGGAGGAAAATAGGAGGTTCCTTTCAGAGCTGTGACTAGGAGGAGAATTCTTTAACAAACAAGGAATAGAGGAGCTCAGAAAAGATAAAGTGGGGGGCAGAGCCAAGATGGCGGAGTAGAAGGACGCACGTTTATGAGCTCCGAAACCAAAAGCCCATAGAATTAATGTAAAAAGAGTCCCCCATAACTTCTGGGTCAATACAAGGTGTACAGAAGCAGAGTGGAAGAGATTTCCGTTCCAGGGAGCCCTGGAGACCCATCCCCAGAGTCCGGCGCGCCCCGGAAAGTGGACCCCACCCCCAACGCTGCCTTGGCCGCGGCCCCAGAGAAGCTGATCCGAGCAGGCTTCAGAGACAGAAGCTCTGGCAGCCGGGAAAGTCCCTCCGCCCACAGAAGCTACAGGTCAGTGAGAGAGGCCAGGCTGGAGGAGAGCGAAAGCAGGGTGTCTCCGTGACTCGGGCCCCCTCGGGAGGAAGCGGCAGCGGCAGAGACGGGGGCAGGAAGCGGGCAGGAAGCAGCGGAGGCAGAGGCGTGGGCGGCGGCTGAGGCGGCAGCTGACCGGGACCCAGGAATCCCCCAGCGGCAGGCAAGATCTTCATTACGGAAGATTCCTGCATAGGACCTGACAGAGTTGAGCCTGGGAGACGGCCCTGCCCCCACCCCGCTCTGTTACTGAAGGCTTCTGCTTAAAGCCCCCAAGGGAGCGGGGTTTGGGAAGCGGGCCCCCCACCCCGCCCCCACCCGCTCCATTCCTGAAAGTCTTTGCATAAAGCCCCTGAGGGATCAGAGTCTCGGAGGCGGCCCTGGCCCCACCCCAGCACCTGAACTAAAGCTCACTGATTGACAGCTGGCAGGAAGAAAGCCCATTTAAATCTCAGAGGCCAAGCACTAGCTGGGCGGATCCAGGCGGGGGTGGAAAGGAATCTCAGAAGTCAAGTAACTGGCTGGGAAAATGGCTAGAAAAGGGAAGAAAAATAAGACTTTAGAGAGTTTTTTCCAACAAATGCAAATGATCCCGACCTTCGGATCTGATGATGAGGACGTATCCTTGCCATCAGGGAAAGATGTGGAGGGCGGGGCCTCAGTACCCCAGACACCCCAGGGGGGTGGTGGGTGGGCTCAGGCCCTGGAAGAGCTCAAAAAGGATTTTGAAAAGCAAGTTAGGTGGAGGAAAAACTGGGAAGAGAAATGTCAGAGATGCAACAAAAGTATGAAAACCGGGTCAATACCCTGGTAAAGGAGACCCAAAAAAATGCTGAGGAAATTAACACCTTGAAAAATAGGCTCACTCAATTGGCAAAAGAGGTTCAAAAAGCCAATGAGGAGAAGAATGCTTTCAAAAGCAGAATGAGCCAAATGGAAAAAGAGGCTCAAAAGCTCACTGAATTTAATAGTTCTCTCAGAATTAGAATGGAACAGATGGAGTCTAATGACTTTATGAGAAACCAAGAAATCACCAAACAAAACCAAAAGAACGAAAAAATGGAAGAGAATGTGAAATATCTCATGGGAAAAACAACTGACCTGGAAAATAGATCCAGGAGAGACAATTTAAAAATTATGGGACTACCTGAAACTCATGATCAAAAAAAGAGCCTAGACATCATCTTCCATGAAATTATCAAGGAAAACTGCCCTGACATTCTAGAACCAGAGGGCAAAATAAGTATTGAAAGAATCCATCGATCACCACCTGAAAGAGATCCAAAAAGAGAAACTCCTAGGAACATTGTGGCCAAATTCCAGAACTCCCAGCTCAAGGAAAAAATCTTACAAGCAGCTAGAAAGAAACAATTCCAGTACTGTGGAAATACAATCAGGATAACCCAAGATCTAGCAGCTTCTACATTAAGGGATCGAAGGGCGTGGAATAGGATATTCCAGAAGGCAAAGGAACTAGGACTGAAACCAAGAATCACCTACCCAGCTAAACTGAGTATAATACTTCAAGGGAAAATATGGTCTTTCAATGAAACAGAGGACTTTCAATCATTCTTGATGAAAAAACCAGAGCTGAAAAGAAAATTTGACTTTCAAACACAAGAATGAGAAGAAGCATGAAAAAGTAAACAGCAAAGAGAAGTCTTAAGGGACTTACCAGAAGTGAACTGTTTACACTCATACAGGGAAAGACAATATTTCTAACTCTTAAAACTTTTCGGTATCTGGGTAGTTGGTGGGACCACACACACACATGTACACGCATGCACACACATACACACATGCACACACATACAGAGATAGAGAGCACAGATTGAACTGAATAGGATGGGACCATACCTTAAAAGAAACTAGGGTAAATGGTGAGAAAGAAATGTAGGGGGAGGAAAGAGAGGGAAAGGGAAGGGGGTAACTATATGTCATTTAAGAGGCAGGTAGGAGTTTTTCTTAGTGGAGGGAAAAAGAGGAGAGCTGAGGAAAAAAAAAAAAAACAAGAAGCTTTACCCTCATCACATTTGACTAAACGAAGGAGTGAAATGCACACTCATTTTGGTATGAAAACCTATCTTACAGTATAAGAAAGTGGGGGAGAGAGATATTGCAAGGGGGGGGTGATGGAAGGGAGGGCAAAGGGAGGAGGGAGCAATTTGAAGTCAACACTTGGGGAGGGACAGGATCAAAAGACAGAAGAGAAACAAGGAGGGGCAGGTTAGGAGGGATGGTAATCCAGTTAGTCTTACACAACACGACTATCAGGGAGGTCATTTGCAAAACTACACAGATATGGCCTATATTGAATTGCCTGCTGTCCCAAAGAGAATGGGTGGGGAGGGAGGGATGGGGAGAATTTGGAACTCAAAGTTTTAGGAACAACTGTTTAGTATTGTTGTTGCAACTAGGAAAGAAGACACACAGTTAATGAGGAATAGAAAGTCATCTGGCCCTACAGGAGAAAAGAGAAGATGGAGACAAGAGAAGGGAGAGATGACAGAAGAGAGGGCAGATTGGAGATAGGGAAAATTAGATTGCTTGGGGTATTGGGGTGGGGGGAGGGGATAAAAGGGGAGAAAATTTGGAACCCAAAAATTTGTGAAAATGAATGTAAGAAAATTAAATAAAGAAAGAAGGAAAGAAAAAAACCCAAAGAACATAAAAAAAAAAGAAAAGAAAAGATAAAGTGGGCCATTTCAGTTGCATGACATCAAAAAGCTTTTTCATGAACAAAATTAACGAGGCTAGGGAGAAGAAAAGTCTCAACTGGAAAAACAAATCTTTGTAGCAAGTGTCTCCGGTAAAGGTCTACTATCCAAGGCACATGAAGAATTCTCACAAAACTGTCATTCTTATATAACTGCGGTTAAGTGATAAAAGGATATGAACAATTTGCAAAAGAAAAATTACAAACTATTAACAACTATGTGAATGATTTCTCCAAAACACTAATATAAGAAAAATATAAATTAAAGCAACTGAGGTTTTTAACCTCACATTCAGCAGTTAAGCAAAAATGACAAAAGATGAAGACAGGCACATTCATACACTGTTGGTGGAGCTGTGAAAGAGTCTAATTGTTCTGGATTTCAATTTGGAATTATGCAAAAAAGTGACTAAACTCTAACCTTTGACCCAGGGATTTCAGAAGACAGAGATATACAGGTCTTATATACTATATACCAAAAATTTAGAGCAGCATTTTTTTGTTGTTGTTGTAGCAAAGAAATAAAAACAAAGTAGCTATCTATCAGTTGGGAAATTGCTAAACAAATTGTGCTATATGATTCTACTGGAATATTACTGTGCCATAAGAAATAGCGAATATGAAGAATTCGCAGAAATGTAGGCAGTGTTGTACAAACGACGCAGAGTGAAGTGAGCAGAACCAGGAAAACAAGGACTTCAATAATACCAATGGAAAAAGCGATATTATGAAACTGAATACTGTGTAATTACAAGGATTAGCCTTTGCCTTGAAGAAATGGTGAGGAAGTGCCCCTCCCTCCTTTTATTGGTGAGTTGGGATTATGAGTGTGGAATGTTGTATACACTGGCAAACTGTAATCCATGTATTGGTTTAGATTAACATTTTTATTGTTGCAAAGGGAAGTTTACTGGAGGGAAGAAGAGATGTATTCAGAAATGGCAGGGATATGAAAAAATATTAATAAAACTTACTTTTAAAAGTAAAATAAGAGGGTTGGACCAAAAAATCTCTGGTCTCTTTCCATTTCTAATCTCCCCATTTGATGACCTCTGCCCTTCTAGCTTCATCATTCTATAGTTCCATGATCCTTTGCTCATTGGTAGAATTACTGCTGATGGCTTGGAGTTAGGAGATCTGGGTTCAAGTGCCAGCTCAATTACTTATTATCTCTGTGACTGTGGGTCAGTCACTTTACTACTTTACGTTTCAGTTTCCTTTTCTGTAAGAGGGATAAGGTTACTTGAATTCCCTACATCAAAGAGTAGTTGTAAGGACAGTGTTTTGTGAACTTTGAGGTTCTCCAAAATTATCAACAGTCTCAGCTGCTAAATATGATGGCCTTTTCTCCATTCTCATCTTCCTTGATTTCTTTGTAACTTTTGGCACTGTGGACCACCCCCTTCTCTTGAATATTCTTTCCTTCCTTGGCTTTCTTGACCCTGCCTTCTCTGGGTTCTATTCCTACATGTTTGACCATTCCTTTTCTAGCATCTTCTAGGACCCTGCATTTAACTATGGATGTCCCTCAGTGCTTTGGCTTTTGCCTTCTTTCCTTCTGTCTCTATACTCTCTCTCTCTCCCTCTCCCTCTCCTTTTCCCTCTTTCCTCATCACTTCCCATGAGTTCAAGTGCATCATCTCAATGCAGATGATTCCCAAATCTATTTATCTATCTAGTGCTGCCCGCCTAAACTACTCCCACATCACCAACTGCTTACTTAACCTCTCCACTGGATGGATATCTCAATGGTATTGTAAGCTGAACATGTCCAAAATATAACTTCCAATTTTCTCTAAATCTACCCTTCCTTCACAATACACTATTTTTCTTGACACCAGCAGGCTACCTGTCACTTAGTTATATCTTGGCATTATCTTTGACTCTTCTCTCTCCCTCACTTCCATATTCAATCCAGTTCTTTTTCTGTCCATTTTGCCTCCACACCTGTTGCATCTACATCCTTCTCTCCATCCATAGGCTGCTCCTCCTTTATTTCGGGCATCTATCATCTTTTGCTTGAACAGTTCTAACAGCCTTATTGATCTTCCATCTTCAAATTGCTCACCTCTCTAAATGATCTTTTGTTCAGCTTTTGAAATAATATTCCTTAGGCGCAGTTCTGAATATGAATCCTCTTCCAAAAAACCCCCAGTGTTTGCTGTTGCTTCTAAGATGAACACTTTAGTTTGAACACTTTAGTTTGGTGTTTAAAGCTCTCCACAAGCTGGTACTAAGAAACTTGGATCCGGAAATCAGATATTTAATATTTGTGTGTTCAAGTCACTAAACTGTTCAGAATCTTAGTTTTCTCATCTGTAAAATAGTGACATTACTTGTATTGCCTACTTTACAAGGTTGCTATGAGGCCAGGACTTTGCAAAGGTGCTATACAGATGCAAACTCTGATTCCATTTCCAAACTTATTTCATGTTTCTACCCTTCCCACACTTCAGGTTTTAGCCAGATTTCACTGCTACTTCTTCTTCTACCACCTCCTTCCTCCATGCATTTATCTCAGCCTCCCAGAATGATTAATTTTGTTCAAGGCTCATCTCAGGGGCAGACTATGAAGCCCTCTTAATGTCTTCGTCCAGCGGCCTTGTTATCTGTGGACGTATTGTATGCTCAGGGGCCTCTAGGTGGTGCAGTGGTTAGAGTACTGGGCTTGGAATCTGGAAAACCTCTTCATGAGTTCAAATCTAGCCTCAGCAGCAGTCCTGTGACCCTCAGTGAGTCATATAACCCTGTTTGCCTCAGTTTCTTCATCTGTAAAATGAGCTGGAGAAGGAAATGGCAAACCACTCTAGTATCTTTGCTACAAAAACCCCAAATGGGATCAAGAAGAGTCAGACATGACAAGACAACTGAACAGCAGCATGTTATATACTTGCCCAATAGAATATTAATTCCTTGGGGTAGGCAGTCTCATTTTTGTCAGCAGAATATAGTGGATATTTCCTAGGACTTGGAGTCAGGCGTTAGTATCTGTGTAATACCATGCAAATTACTTAACCTCCTTGAGACCCAATTCCTTCATCTGTGAAATGAGCTTGGACTCAACAAAGTTTAAATTTTCTTCCAGGATTAAATCCATAATCCTGTGATATCCAGTACTTAGCAAAGCACCTGACACACAGATGCATAATAAATGTTTATTGAAGGAAGGAAAGAAATAAGCATTTATTAAGTACCTACTATATGCCAGGCTACATTCGAACTCTTTACAAAGATTATCTCCTTTGATCCTTACAACAACCCTGGGACGTGGGTACTATTGTGATCCCCAGCTGGCAGTTGAGGAAACTGAGAAAAATAGAGGTTAAGTGACTTGCCCAGTGTCACCAAGTAAGTGTTTGAGGCTGGATTTGAATTCAGATCCTCTTGATTCCAGGCCCTGTGCTATATCTACCCACTGTGCCACCTAGCTGCCTTTGAACACTTACAAACGATAACATCTTTGCTATTACTATTTCGGTGGCACAGTGTACAAACCAGCTCAAAGCAAGCTCTTTTCACATTTAGCTTGAGAGTGGCAGGAAGAAACCCTGTCATTCTAGATTTATGGTTCTTTGTAAACTTTCCCTTCGCTGAACTCTTGTCGTGGGTGGGGGAAGGGAGCTTCTTGGGAGCAGGGACTATTTTTGGCCTTTCTTTGTACCTCCAGCTTTTAGCACATGCTGTTGCTGTTTAGTAGTTTCAGTTATGTCTGACTTCTTGACCTCGTTTGGGGTTTTCTTGGCAAACACTGATGTGGTTTGTCATTTCCTTCTCCAGCTTTTTACTGATGAGAAAACTGAAGCAAACTGGGTTAAGTGACTTGCCTAAGGTCACACAATAAGTGTCCAAGGCCATATTTGAACTCAGGTTTTCCTGACTCCAGGCCTAGCACTATCCACTTACCCACCTAGCTGTGCCTCTGCACATGGGAAGCACATAATAAATGCTGATTTACCGATTAGGAAGGGAAAGGGGAATCTTCACACACCGAGAAGAGAGGCACAGGCAACACGTCCTGAACCTTTCCTGCTCTCTGGTGTCCCTGTCTGGGGGATGACTCCCTATTGCTGGAGGGAGCTGAGCAGAGGTGCTAGGTTTCCCGTGTTCTTTGTCATGTTCCCATCTTTGTATCTAGATGGGCCTCAAACTGAATTAGTGACCCCCTGCAGAGAGAAACAGCCCATCCAAATTTCATCCGTGTTTACAGAATTAGAACATTTTGCTGAAGTCTGGTCATTCTTTTTATCCTGGGCCAAAGTTGTGACAACACAAAAAAGTCTGTTGACACCGAAGGCACAACTCTTCACTTGAGTAAATTCCAAAGACCTAGTATCAACAAGAGTGCCTATGTAGGAGATCCAAGACAGACAGCAGAGAGAGTCAAAGGACCCAACTCAACTCCGTTTAATTAGCATTTATTAAGCAGATACTATATGCCATACATTGTTCTCTCTACTCATGTTACAAAGACAAAATTTGAAAGCATACCCTGCCTTCCAGGGACTTACTACATGGTGGTGAAGGATAGGGTACGTTATATACTATAACATTTATATGATAATTTGAGAAGAGAAGGCCCAAATGACATCAATGAAAATGCTTTATGGTAAGACCAAGGAACCTGGCTAACTGGGTTCAAGTTTTGAGTCTACCACTTACTGGCCGGCTGTGACCTTGGGAGAGTCACTTAATACCTCTTTGGGCCTCTCTTCCCTTATCTGCAAAATGAGAAAGTTGGACTAGGTCAAGGGTCCTTCTGGGGTCCATGAGTTAGATTTCAAGGAGTGGTGAACCAGGAGGAGAAAATAATTACATTTTTGTTTTCACCAATATTTGGTTTCTTTTGTAATCCCATATATTCTATTTTTCTTCATTCAAAAGTGTTATTGCTAGAAAGGATCATAGGTTACACCAGACTGCTAGAGGAGTATGTGACACAAAAAGGGTTAAAATTCGTTGGCGAGAGGATTATAAATTCCCTCCCAGTTCTAAATCTATGATACAATCCTTTCTAAGGCTCCTAAAATGAGGGAGCTGGACTCAACAGCTTTCCTAAGGTCCTTTTTAGCTTTAAATCTATGATCATCTTTCACCTACTAGAGGAAAGTGCCTTAATTCCCATGCTTCTCTCTACTGATTATTTCCTATTTATATCATATATAGTTGTTTGCATGATGTTCCTCCCATTAGATCATGAGCTCCTCAAGGGCAGGAACTTTTGCATTTGTTTCAGTAGCACTTAGAAAGGTGGCTGATGCAGCATATTGGTTGACTGTAGCTTTAAAGTCTCCACTTTTGGAACTAGAAGTGTTACTATTCCCAGAAGGGTTTTGTAAGATCTGTTCAAGTCTCACTTCTGCTTGTATTTGCCTAAAGAGTTAATTTCCCAGAGGGAGAAACTACTTTTCCCTTGGCCCCTGTATGTGTTGGGGAAGATGGCACCTTTCAGAAATATATGTGAATATTTGATATGAATTTGTTGTTTTTATTTCCTCCAATAGGAAGAGACCAGATCAAGTCAGAAGTATTCATTAAGTAACATACTAAGTATTTAACATTAAGGATACAAAGAAAGGCAAAAAACTGCCCCTGCTTTGAAAAAGCTCATATTCTGATGGGAGAGACAATGTACGAACATCTATCTATCCATCATCTATCTATCTATCTATCTATACATATACACACACATATACATCCATCCATATGTATACAAAATAGGTAGGATAGATGGATGGATAGACAGAGAGATGGATCAGATAGAAAGACAGATAGTTGGACTACACAGATAACTAAATAGATGGATGGAATGTTGTTCAGTCATGTCTGACTCTTTGTGACCCCATTTGGGGTTTTCCTGGCAAAGATATTGGAGTGGTTTGCCATTTCCTTCTCTGGTTCATCCTACAGATGAGGAAACTGGGGCAAGTGAGATTTAAGTTAGTTGTCTAGGGTCAACGGTAGGGTGCTACTGTCTGAGGCCAGATTTGAATTTAGGAAGAGGAGTCCTCCTGACTTCAGGCTCAGCACGCTATTCAAAAGACCAACTACCTGCCATGGATGGAATAGATGAATGGATTTGTTGAGTCGTTTCTGTAGTCGGTCTCTATGTGACCCACCATTTCCTGGCTGTTTTACAGATGAGGAAATGAGGCAACAGGGCTAAGTGAGTTGCCCAGGGTTACACCGCTAATAAACATCTATGGCTGGATTTGAACCCAGATCCTCCCTGACTTCCGTGCGGGACTATCCACTGCACCATCTAGCTGCTCTTATAGATGGATTAGACATAGACAACCAGACGGATTGAACAGATAAATGGATGGATAGATGGATGGATTAGATATAGGTTGATAGATGGATAGATGAATGGAATAGTTGGCTTAGATGTAGGCATATAGATACATAGATATAGATGGATGGAACAGATAGCTGGATTAGATATAGATAGATGGATAGATGGATGGAAGGACGGATGGATAGACAGACAGATAGATAGATAGATAGATGATAGATAGATAGACGGATGGATAGATACATGGATGGATGAAATAGACAGCTGGAGTAGGTCCAGCTAGGTAGGTAGATGGATGGATACATGTATACATGCATACACAGACTGATGAAGACGTCTCTTCCCCTGCCCCAGCCCTCAATTATGCTCGCTTCCCTTGCGCCCACCCCCACCCCAACCCTTCCAAGTAAAGATTACAAAGGGTGGCGGCGGTCTGGGGGAGGAGAGCGGATCCTCACTGTACCCACCCTCTGCAGGGTGTGGGAGCCCTCGGGCTGCTCCTGGCACACCTAACCATCACGGGATGGGGCGAGCCCTGCCGGCTCCTTCCTGGGGTTTGAGGGTAAGCTGCCCCAAAGGGGCGGCTCTATTTGTCCCGGGCGGGAACCGAAAAGCTGGCCCCCGCGGCCGCAGGTCGTGGCTTCCCTCGCGGCTCCGCGGGCCGCCGCTAGATGGCGAGCGTTCCCCGAGGACGCGGAGCCCGGCGGCTGATGTTCAGCAAGTAGATACAGTAACAGCTGCAGGCTGCAGACTCGGCTGCTCCCTGCTCGTCCCTGAAGCTTTTTCTGACCTGTTCTCCTCCAGCCCTCTTTTCTTTAGCTTTCTCTGTTTTCTCCTCTCTGTACCCCACCCCACCCCACCCAGACACTGAGAAAAGGAAAAGCAAAACCCGGATACAAACCTTCCTCCTTAAACAAAACAAATTCCTGCATTTGGCCTTGTCTGGAAATGTGCATTTTATTTTGCATCTTGAATTCATCCCCTCCTCTCTCCACTCCCACTCATGACCCTCGTGGAAACCTTTTGTTTTTCTATCGCCTCCTTTACTTAATACATAGAGTTCCCTGCTCTTCCCCCGGACGGATGAAGCATCACCTTCAGAATGAAAAGCATGGAGGTAGCTTTAATCTGGTGGGAGATAGAAGCAGTCCCCTTTCACCAGTTCTGCCAGGTTTTTGAGGTCATTACCTGGGCGGAGCTAAGTGGTGGGACCGATCTAGCCTCTTCATCCTTGGAAGGACAGCACACCTAGTCACACTGTGAGAAGCCCCCGGGAGGGGACTTTATGCTGGACACTGAGTGGACCCTGCATCAAAAATAACTCTGCATTGTGGAAGCAGACGAACTTAGATCCTGATCCAACATTTACCCCAGTGACCGTGAGCACTTTGAACCCCAGTTTCCTTGTCTATAAAATTGAAGACTAATTTTTACTTTTTCTTTAAGCACTTTTAGTTCTATCTTTTGTTTTTACATCAACTACTTTTCCCAAGATAGCTTTTTCTTTTTTTTTTATAAATTTAACCATCAAACACAAACAATAACATTATAAAAAGAAAAAAGAAGTGGATACAGGGACCTGTTAACTTCTGTTACATTCAGTGTTTTTTACCTGTGCCTCTCTCGGAGTCATTCCTTGTAAAATGAGTAAAAAAAGGAGGGGGGTAGAATTCAATAAAAGTCACCAGCATGTCAACCAAATCTGACATTGTAAACTATTCCACACCCATAATCTTTGCCTCTGTGAAAGAGGGAGGAAGATATACTGTCATATGATTCTTCATTGGTTCTCATATGACACAGAATTTGATTTCAATTCTTTGGACATCGGTCTTTCTGTTTTTATTTTGTAGTTGTTGTGTATGTGATTTTCCTGGTTCTGCTTGCTTCATTTTACATTTTACATCAGGTAATGTGTCTCCCCCCATCCTTTTTGTTCATTTAAGGAAATGCTTGCCAAAGACCACAGAAATGACACAATGTGTATTATTTCATAAGATTTGCAGCTTAGAAGGGTTTTAGAGATTGCCTAGTCCATTTGTCTTCATTTTACAGACTAGTTGTGTGACCTTGGGTAAGAAGTTTTCTCTCTCTGGGTCTCTATGTTCTTGCATGAAGTTAGGCCTCAGAATGAAGACATCAGCACTAACTTGGCTGCCCCAGAATTGGGATGAACCAGAGGGTTCTACCTAAAAGCTAAGTCTGGGGTGTTGAGCTTTTTCTTTGCCCTTTGGGAGAATGTTCTTGAGAATGTTTGGGTTTTACTGCTCTATTAAAGCTTCATAGAGGAGATTACAGTTTGGTTGGAATCTAGAAAAAATAGAATAATTCAAACAGGTATATAGAAGTTTAATCTGTTAGGTAGTAGATTAGGTTTTGTTCTTAGGTCCCTAAGAATTATGGGAGAGAAGTTTTTGCAAATATCTTTGGTTTACTGGATTAGTCTAGGCCTTTGAGTAAGGAGAAAACTGTGTGGACTTTGAAATGTCTACAGAGAAAATGATTCCTCATTACATGGTGATGCTTCAGTTTTGATGAAGAACTTCAAATAACATACATGCTTTAACACACCACTGCCCTGTTCACAACTTGTCAGTGGTTCCCTATGGCCTTTGGGACAAAAATATAAATTCCTTATTTTGACCTTTAAAGGCCTCCACAATTTGTCTGCCACCTACCTTCCCAGACTTCATTTTACTGACCTTTATACACATTGAGCTCTGGCCACACTGACCTACTTGCTACTCCCCAAACCGGACCTCCAGGCTTTCATAGGATGGTCTCCATGCCTGGAAGGGCCTTCCTCCCATCTTTAGCACGCTTTGATTCATTTCTTCAAGGCTCAATTCTGGTGCCATCTCCCCAGAGGAAACTCAGCTCTCCTTGCCGGCAATAATAGTGCTCTCTCCTTCCCCAGATTGCCTTGAACAGACTTTTCTGTACATGTTGCTTCGCCCCCATAAAATCCATAAAAACAGAGATGTTTTCTTTTCATAATCTTCACATCTTTATATCCCCAGCGTCCACCACTGGGCCATGCATACAGTAGGCACCTAATAAGTATTGAGTAGATAGGCAGTAGGAAGCAGTGAGGGCCATGAAAAGAACAGTGGCCTGGGTGTCAAATGGCCTGCATTCTAGGCTTTGATCTACTGCTGACTGCCTTGGGACCTTGGGCAAGTCGTTTCCCTCTGACAATGTTGGCTTATTCTCAAAGGCCCCTACCAAATGACTTTGCATTAATTTCCGGTTCCCAGGACCACCGCCGTCCCCCCTCCCCCCCCAAGGATTAGAGCTAGGTAAATTCCCAGGAGGATAGGTTGCTGACTGGGCAGTAATTGAACAAGCATTTATTAAACACTTGCTATGTGCAGTGTAAACATGGGGTATACAAAGGAAAGCAAAACATGGTCTTGGTCCTAAAGGAATTCGTATTCTAATGAAAGAGACAAACAGCTAAGAACATCAATTAGGCCAGTGTAGTTGGACCCAGAGAACATGGAGAGGCGTTAAATGTAAAAACACAAGGCACTGTGAGTGCCTCCACACACCTGACCAGGGGCCAGACAAATGCTGGATTGCTTTGGGAGGTTTTCTAGACAACCCCAAGACTCCTACATCCAGGCACGTGTTCTCATAGAGAAGCTTTCAAGGGAGCATTAAGTCATTGGGAAGCCAGGGAATACTTCCCAGTCCTTTGTTAGTGAAGTGAATAAGGGAGTATGTCTATGACCTTACTTGGCTATGTCCATGCATGTGCCAAAGATATATGGACCTTATTGTCCAAATTTCCCTAATAGCTAAATCCCAAAGTTTTAGATCTGGAAAGGACCTCAGACAATCTATTCTAGTCCAACATCCTTTTTTAATAAATGAGGCTACTAAGGCCCAGAAAGGGGAAGGGAGTCAACCCAGGCCAAACAAGTTTTTGGCGCAGGTAGGACCAGAACCCCTGATTTCCAGTGCAGGGTCCTCCCTATGGGACCAGGCTACAGAAAAGATGGTTAAACTCCCCTCCTCCCACCATTTTCAAGTTTCATTTGTGATAATAACTTTCCTTTTAGAATCTCAAAGTACTTTGGCAGGGGGGGGAGGTGTCATCCATTGGCAGCTCCTATTAGTCATCTTACAGAGAGGAAATGTGGCAGTGAGAGGTTTAAGTGCCTTTAAGAACTTAAGTGCCTCACAGATATGAAATGGCTGTTTTATTCCAGTCACCAGACTTTGGCTCCAGGCTCTGGCCCAGCAGTCAGTGTGGGAGGCAGAATAAGACCATTTAGCTAGAGTTTGGGACTGAGGTCAGTTCAGCAGCCCTATTCTCTCCTGACAGAAGATGTCAGCCAGGAGGGACTTCAGAAGCCCTGCCCTGCTATAACATCAAATGCACTTCACTGAAATGTGACCATGGGGCCTGGCTCCCCAGAACTAGCACACTGGGTGGGTGGGGAGGGCAGTAGGCATGAGGCTTAATGCAAAAGAATGCTGTGTATGTGCTCTGGTGGTGGAGGGGGAAGAGGAGCCCAGGCCCTCTGCCACTTAACCACCTGTGCCTGCAAATATAGAAACCGAGTCCTGGGCTGCACACACAAAAGGGCTTTATGAAAGTGCCAGCGTAGATTGAGGGAGGGACCTGCTTATTTAAAGAAAAAGTGATTTAGGAACACGGGGAGTCTGGTGCCTTCAGTCTTCTGAGAGTTATTTTTTACCCCTGCCCATCAGCAGCTGAGCATGAAGTTACAAGAGTGTTCAGAGGCTGCTTTGAACCTGACAGCTCCAGCGGGGCAGGCACAGTGGGGGGAGGGGGCGGACAGAAAAGGGGTAGAAATGGGCAGGGGTTTATTTTTGGCCTGGCTCTTTCCCACAGCAGGAATTCAATTCGATTTACATTTATCAAGGCCTTGTGTATGTAGCCTTACATACACAGGGCTTGGGAGATCCAAATAGCCCCCAGTCAAGTTATAATTTAGTAGCACTAATTAGTATTTATTTGCCGAATAATTTGCTGCCCATGTTGCTGGGAGCAGGGGGAAGGAAGAGAGCGTCCTAGAACCCCAGTCTGGGCAACTCTCTGAATAGGAGTTTGTCACCTTTTCTTTATATCACAGACCTCGTGGGCAATTGGGTGAAATCTATGGATTCCTTCTGGGAAAGGGAAAGGACAGGTCACAACAAATTGAACAAATCTATTCTCTATCTTCTAATGGCTCACATTCCATTCCATCTCAGACATAAACTTTTTCAATTACTGTAGCCTAGTCTAAGTTTCCTGCCCTGTAAAATGGAATAGTAGACATAATTTTGTAGGGTGTCAAAGCTGGAAGGACTTTTCAAGGCTGCAATAATGGGGAGATAGGATCGAGACTGGTGGTTTCACTATAGGGAGAGAGCGTTCCCTACACCAATGCAGGTTGGCACTTTCTCTGCAACTTACTGTCTTAGATCATGTAAGGGGTTCTTTAACTGGATTTAGATATAATTATTTTCCTTCTATGTATTTTATTTTATGAATTTAAAAACATTATTCTGAGAGAGAATTCATAGATTTCACCAAATTGCCAAAGGGGTCTATGACACAATAAACGTTACAAACGCTTGTTTAGAAAGTTGCCTAGACCAGGGGTTCCCATTTAGTGGTTCATAAACCTCATAAACCATAAATCCTGGGAATTTGAGACTATGGTCCAAGGGGTTTGTGTTAAAAATACTTTAATGTTACCTTAAGCAGTTACATAATTGCAGAATATTATGATATAGTATCAAAATGTAACTTGATATAGTATATGATATAGTATCATGATATAGATTAATATGATGCATTAAAGTTACCCTGGAAATTTGCAACACCTTTTTTCTGTTGTTGAATGAGGTTCACAGAATAAAAATAGTGGGAACCACAAGCCTAGACCATTGGGAAGTTATGTGACTTACCCAGATCCATCCATATAGAGTGAACCCAGATCTTCTTGGCTTCCAGCCAGCTCTTTATCCACTATGCCACCTAACTGCCCATTTTACAGATGTAAAAACATCTGTAACAGCTAGTATGGCAGAGCCAGAGTTAGACTCAGATTTCCTGATTGATTGTTGGATGTTCTCTTCACCATGCTCTGGTGACTCAACTCTATCTCACTGAGAAGGATCAAATGAGATGCCACATAAGAGAGGGCTCTGCAAGCTAGAAAGCTACTGGACATTATGAGGGATTATTATTATAAAGAAACTCATCGATTGAAACTTGTTCAGCATTAGATTCATGATGCTCCGAGTCCTCTAGGCTAGCTTCCCTGCCAACCTTACCCTGAGGTATTACTTGAATATAGAGATTTGTCCCTTTTCCCTCAAGGGAAAGAAACCTGTGCTCTATGTCAGGAGCTATCATTCCATTCTGGCCCTACCACTAACTGGCTCTGTGACCTTAGGCAAATCCCTTTCCTTCTTTGAACCTCTGTTTCTTTGCTCTGTCCCAATGATAGAGCTAGACTAGTTGGTCGCTGAGTTTCCTACCAGCTCAAAGAATATAATTATTATATGTTAGCCAAGTGTGCTTGGGGTGTACAGATTTTCTCTTTGGGCAGCCAACCCAGAAGAAACACAAATGACAAATGGAAAGAGGTGAGTTTTCATTCCAACCTGCTCCGTAGGCATGAAGATGATCATATGAACCCTTTGTGCCTCCTCCTGGCACCCAGTGACCTACCCCTCTCCCCCTCATTGACTTCCTGCGGCTCAGTGAGGATGCAACAACATATGATCTCATTGGAGCAATTTTAAAAGACAATTATTTAAACTGATTAAGAAACATTTTGCAAGTGAGCCTTGCTCTGGGTTTACACTAGCCTTTTGGGTCAGCCTAGAGGTAACTGGGAAGAAAATGAGAAGAGAATTAGTAAAGTAAGGATCTTGAGAGTCCCTTTGGGTTTGAGCTTAGGAAGTTAGAAACGTTTGAAAAGCCCACATATCATTGCTTTTTATGGGAAGCAGCTGCAGTGTAAGTGGAGGCTCACACTGAGGAGACTAGAGACCAGCATATGCTGGACAGCCAAGTCCAAGAGGGCGGCTTTGCTTGTCTCTGGCGGGGCCCTCATTTTCCCTGGCCTTTCACCCTTTCCAGCTAACTCCTTTGGCATGTGGGCAGTGGGGTCAGTCCCATGGCTGAGCATGCTGAGCTCATGGTACAGGGAAAGTGTTTTCTGAGAGGCTGAAAATAGTTCCTTTTCCAAATATGATCATTTGAAGATAAGAAAAAGAAATAGAACAAGGAGGGGAAAGTGGACCAGGGAGTGACCAAGCAAATAACCCATAAAAGACTAGCCTTGATACTTATAACTGCAAGACTGAGGAGCTCTTAGGATAGATGAGCAAGAAAGGGTGTGTGTGTGTGTGTGTGCGCATGCGTGTGTGCGTGTGTGTGTGTGTATATGTGTGTGTGTGTGTGTGTGTGTGTGTGTGTGTGTGTGTGTGTGAAGTCTGAGGGTGTTACGGCAGAGAAAGACTATGGCAGATTTTACCACCTCCCCAGTCACCACTGGATGAAAGAAACTGAACCTAAGTGCACACTCATGCACTTGACATGTAATATATGCTCCACTGTGTGAACTGCCAAGTTCAATGTGAAGGAGGAAATTTCAGACCTAATGAAACATGGTTTCTTCCCTAAGGAGTCCTTTGAGTTACAGATACATAAAACCTACCTGAATGTATTTATTAATGGGCATTTGCTTCGAGGTATATGTTTTAGGGAAGACAACGTTGTCCAAAAAAAAGAAAAGACACATTGAGTCCTCTATCAATTAGAACACAGGGTTTCTGGCTACATCATTAGCCTGACCTTGTCAGTGAGTTAAAAAGAAAATCTTCCTTTTTTTTTCTAGCAGGTAAAAATCAGAGCTCTCAAAAAATTGGCCAGGTTGAGTCTTGGAATTGAGTAAGTAGGTATAGCTTTAAGAGATGACTTTTCACAAGGCAACCAAACTTGACTCAAAGTCCATCCTTATTTCCCAAATTTCCTCAAAATGTAGAATTAACTAATCCTAGAGCTAAAAGGTACCTTTCAGATCATCCAGTTCCACTGTCTCATTTTACTTTAGGAAAGTAAAATATAAAGTAAAATTTACTTTAGATTGGGAAACTAAGGCCCAGAAAGAGGAAGGGACTTAACTAAAATCACATAGGTAGTTCGTAGCAGAGCAGAGATAAGTGCCCATTGCTCTTTCCTTAGACCATTCCCTGTTCCCTATCCAGGAATGTGGAACCTGTAGTCTCAAGGGCACATGTGGCCCTCTAGGTCTTCATGTGTGGCCCCTTGACTAAATTCAAACTTCACAGAACAAATTCCCAATAAATGTCTGTGAAGTTTAGATTCAGTCAAAGGACTGAACTTGAGGTCCTAGAGGGCCACACATGGCCTTGAGGATGCAGCTTCCCCACCCCTCCATACCCTGGTACTTATAACATACCCTTAGCTTAAGTTAGGCCAACCTCAACACTGTCCCCTGAAAACACCATGATCATGCACTCGTTTCCCTCTTTTCTCTCTATCCTTAAAGCCCAGATACAACCTCACCTTCTCTTAGATGCCTTCCTTGACTAACATTCCATGTTGATTTCACCCTGGTCAACTTCCTGCTGCACTTACAGCCTGTTCTTTATAAGTTGATTACAAAATACCTCATTCCATAAATGAGACGGATTGTGAGTAATCCAAGAGCAGGGACTGTGTCTTTATCTTCTCTGTGTCTCTGACCACATAGCAGAATATAGGGCTGGGCAAATGGTGGACATTCAGTAGACTCACTGACTGATTGCTAGATTGCTTGAAAATTGTTCCTGATTTTGGTCCTGGTAGTGTAAGGTGCTCACATCTTTGGAGAAGAGTATTTGATTAACATGTTGCTCCCTGGTTTATCAAGACAGTACCAAGGTGTATCACTTATTCACTTTTTTTGTCAGTGTTTACAATTTTTTTTCCAAAGAGGAGGAGTGTGTGACACAGGGAGATCAAGCCATCAAGTGGTATTTCTCTGTTTCTTGGGTCAATGACAATTCAAAAATCTTTCAAAGCCAAAAGACTGTGAGACTGTTTACAAAAGAAGGTTCAGGTTGATTGCCCTCTCTCTTTCTCTCTGTCTCTCTCCAGAGGTGGTCCATTGCTCCCTCAGTGGAGGAAACAAAGGAAAGGAAGTGTTGAATTCTCAGGGGAAGCACCTGACTCAAATACTTGGTTGAGAAACTCGGAAGGGGAAAGTCCACATGAAGCCACCCACCCTTGGAGGCAGGATGAAGGGGGAACTCCACAGGGCAGCTTATGCAAAAGAACCTCCCAGGCTTATCTTGGGGCTTTCAGAAACCACCAGCCCCGTGACCAAGCAGCCCCATGACCACCATGCTCAATCTGGTCTTGAACAGTTGCTGTGGCAGGAACTCCCAGAACATCTTCAACACCAAATGCTCTGTAAGCCAAGGAATACCCCAAACAGCTAAAATCCCCCAAGATTCCTGTGAAGGGAGGTAGGGAGAGGGGTTGAGCTTGACCTGAGACTATATTATAGAAAATAGAAAAAGAAAGAGAAAGAAGTCAAGAGCTAATGGAACAGTGATAGGACTCACAGAGTATAGGGCTCACCTTTCTTCCTCCCCCCCAAAATAAAACACTAGTCTGGGGAATCAGCATGTGGGATCTGGTCATAGCTATGCTGCTTTCTAGTAGTGTGACATTAACAACAACATCTAGTATTTATGTGGCACTTTAAGGTTTGCAAGGGACTTTACATTTATTATCGTATTTGATCCTTACAACCATCTTATAAGGCAGGTGCTATTATCCCCATTTTACAGATGAGGAAACTGAGGTCAAGAGAAGTCAAGTGACTTGTCCACAGTCATCTAGGGAAGCAGGATTTGAACTCAGATTTTCTGACTACTCCGCCTCCTAGCTTTCTCTGGGACTCAGTTTATCCATATTTAGAACTAAACAATCTCCAAGATTCCTTCCAGGTCTGAATTCTTATGATTGTCTGATTTTTCGCCCCATTCATGAGGAAAGTGTCTGTGCCCTTAGATGATAAGAGGAGCGATAGTTAGCAAATATTTATTAAGTATCTCCTATGCTTGAAATGCTGTGGTAGATCTAGAAAGGAATGAAACATGGTTCCTAACCCTCTCAAAGTCTTTAGTCTGGATTGGGAGATAAAAGTCTCTACATGTTAGAAGTTACCTAGCAGTTCTAAGCAGGTCATGATAAGGATCAATGAGGATCATAAGCTGTGGGTTTGTGGGTCATCAGAAGAGGAAGAAGTCCCTGTGTGCTCCCTTGGGTGCTTAGGGAGGTTTACTGGATGAGGTGATGCTTCAGCTGGGCCTTGAAGAATGGGCAGGTTTTGTATAGTGGGAGGACGCTCCTGCTTAAGGAAGCGCTGTGAACACACATGTCGAGTAGTGGTTCCCAAAGTTGTTGTTCCTTGGACCCCTTTCAACAGCAAAAATGAGAGGAACCTCTGGGATAATTTAATGTTACTCAAAATGTTCCTTTAGATTTATTTAAGTGCTTACAATAAGTACAATAAGGTTTGCCCCCAAAAGCTTCAAATTTAAATTTATGTTATATGATATTATTATATAATATTATATGATATTATTAATTATGAACATGAAATTTTATCCTATCTATAATTATGAAAGCTCCAAACAAAATAATAAAATAATTGCTATTTCTAAAACTTCAGGTTAATATGTATTTTAAAAATTTTGTTGAATATAAATAATAGTTTAGTGAAACAAACCACAACTTGCAAAGTACTTAACACAAGATCATAATCTTACGTAAACTTAATTTTTATGTTAGACTTTTTTATTGGAACAGAGATGTGCAATATTGGGCCAACATCAGATAATACAGTCTTAAATCTGGTTTTGCATCAGATTTTATTTCTGAATTCTTATTTAAAATAAGGATAAAGTGAAAATACTTATTCACACAAATATGTGACAAAAATGGTAGAAGAATTTTACGTTTCTTATTGAGATATGAATTAATTTTTTTTATTTTCAGCCACCAGATCCATGAAAATAATAGCTAGTTATGACATAGAAATATTTACTTTTTTCTTTAGTTAATGGCAAACATTGTATTAAATGATAAATGTACCTGAAGTTCTATTGCATATATCATTTTTTAAACAATGTTTCTATATAAATTAGCCCTTGTAAGGAAAGAATCTCTTCAGATGTGACTTTCTTCTATTCTGTCACTGGCACCACCTCTCCACTCTCACAGAAACATTACTGAATGACTGATCAGTGTTGCCATCCAATTCAATTGAAAATCTTCCAGACAGAAGAATAGTTACATAAGTGGAAGTTGAGTTTAAATCAGAAAACAGCCTTCACACACGAACATGAGGTTTGTTTCTGCAAAATGTTTGTGATGGTCCATGATGGTTTCTAGAGAACTTGTGATGCGCATACCCAGCAATTATGGTTTTCAAATGGCTTGCCATTTATGCTGCAAATACACAAACATTCATAATATCTTGATAGCATGATTACACAGCTCATGAGATACAATTACAGAGTAACAGAGAGGAACAAGAGAGCTGCTCAGGTGCAGTTTACAGAGCACAAATGGGGGCATATGTATGCATCTGACTATCCATCGCGATATACTTGTGGAGGTTTGCAAATAATTTGATGACAGGTTGTGAAACTTCAAGAACATATTTCATTTAGTCAGAAGTGGTCAGAGTTTGATATAATTGCTGTGCGAATACCAAAATCACACACATGATTGTGATGGTTTTGAAGTGCTGCAAGAAACAAACCTATGGTGATTCAAGCATGCACATGATTTCTTTGTCATAAAGGAAAAATATGTTTGTATTGAAATTGAAATATTAGAATATATGGGCGGGGGATGGGGTGGGGAGAAACCAAAACCTTGCTAGCAGTGAGAGTTGTCCAACAAGGGAGAGGGCTACCTTGGGAACAAGTGAGCTGTGATACTTAGGGCTCTAAAACAGCCCCCAGAAGAGGTACATGAGGTAGAATGTTGAAACTGAAAATTATTTACTGCTTAAAATGCCATTAAAGAATTCTTAGTATGACTCCCTTGGATCACTGTTGCAAATCTCTGAAAGGTTTTTGAAGGGCTATGAGGGTAGCACTGGTGTAGAACTAGGAATGCATTATAATTTGGAGATGATAATGAGGAGTCTATTTTGTCTGGATTAGATGACTTGTGTTGGGAGAAAAGGATGGAAAGGTGGGTTAGGGTCAAACTTTGGTGGACCTAGAATACCAAGTTGAGTTTACATTTTGTCTTGTCAGCAGTGGAAAACAAAGAGGCTTAGAATAAGAGAATCTCAAAGTTGGAAGGGACCTCAAAGAACATCTAGTTCAACCCATATCCAAGTTGAATCCCTCCAACAACATCCTCTTCAAGTCATAATCCAGTTTGTAGGTTGACAAGATCTCTTGTTAACACTGGTCAGGGGAAAAAGGAGGTTGAGAACTGAGTCAGAACTTTTCAAGGGACAGTACAACTATTGAAGGCCTGAGGAGAGGAAATGTGTAGCGGGGAAAATGAAGGATGAGAAAGGGTGGCCCACAGAGTCAACAATTATAGATTGGTTCCTATTACAGAGCTTCAGAGCAATTTTGGTTACCTTAGGAAGGCACGTCAGAGGCAAGTAAGCCTCTCAAAAGACAGGGGTCTTCCTTAACGTGGGGTCTCCTAACTAGTTTTTGTTTTTTAAATATTTTGATAACTATACTTGTTTCCTATGTAACCCTAAGTATTTTGTTTTATGTATTTAAAAAAATAATTCTGAGAAGTTCAAAGGCTTCACCAGACTTCAAAAGGGGTCCATGACACAAAGAAGGGTAAGAATTTCTGCTTTAGGATTTGGAAAAAGATATAATTATACTATTGGGATCCTTAGAAGACCTCTCTGATGTGAGTATGTTACTACATGTCTAACCCAGGATGCTGACCCATGTATATGCCATATTTGCATTTCCCTTGCCATAGACATCTTATATGTTGTAACCACTTTCCCCTTGCTTGGAGTTCAGTCTTCTATTAGAGGAGTGTATGATGATGATGCCTCCTTGAGACAGTCGAGGGCTGCATTTCTGATATGGCATCTGACATTGTACCTCATCTACCTCGTCTGGGGGCTGTTTCAGAGCCCTAAGTATCACAGCTCACTTGTTCTCAAGGCAGCCCTCTCCTTTGTTGGACAACTCTCACTGTTAGCAAGATTTTGGTTTCCTTCCCCCCCCACCCCTCCCCACCATATATTCTAATATTCCATTAGATCTCTTACCTCACTGAGGGAGGTATTATCTTCAACAATACACAACTCACTCACGTCTAACTGTCCTGTGTGACGCTTGCTCATTTCCCCCAATGTGCTGGAGTCTTGTCTTGTGTTCTCTTTATATTATGTGGAGACCAAAGAAGTCCAGAGGCTGTATCCCATCAGTCATCCCTCACTCTCACAATATGACCAGTCCATCTTCTTTTTTTTTTTTTACAATTACACTTTGATGACACTTTTACACTGCTTCTCCTTGGTAATTCCTTATTTATATTGTGTTACAACCTGTGATCACCACCAGGTAGTTCTCCATTACCCTTTGGATGACCTTAACATCAGTTTTTCAGAGACCATAATATTTTATAACTTGCACTCATATAACATCATCTTAAGGCTACTAGTATTAAAAATGAGCTTTTGCTTTATCAAGCAGAGGGAAATTCAAAGACAATCCAACCCATTTCCCTTGCACTCAAATCTGTCTGCCTGTAACTTCAACTCATGGCTCCTAGTTTTATCCAAAACAAGCACCCACCTAGAGTCACGCACCTCCCATCTGGAGCCATTCATGTACTTAAAGAGTGCTACCATATCTCCATTTCTTCCTCCCCACCCCCACTAATCATGAGTCTTCCCTCCTGGATCTCCCTTTAACTGGTGCTCACATAGTATGATTTTGGGGTGACCACCCTCATCTCATCTGTTAATGTCCCTTCTAAAATGTGACCCAAAGAGCTGGCCACATCTGATCAGACCAGAGGATAAGATGATGCAGAGCAGCCTGAATTTGGACATTCTGCTTTAATGAATGCAGCTCAAGATCATGTTAGCTTTTTTGGCTCCCATGTCACACCGGGCAGTTGAATTTTGAATGAATTCCTCTGCAGGCTGCACTCTAGACTTCCTCTGCTATATAGGCTCATGCACCCTCAACTCTGCCTTTTCCACTTCCTTTTATGTAATTATCTTCCCCATTAGAATACAAGCTCCCTGAGAGCAAGGATTTGTCTTTCTTCTTGTATTTGTATCTCCAGCACTTGGCCCAGCACTGGGTACACAGGAGAAGCTTAATAAATCTTTGTTGACTAACTGGCTACAGTGCAGGATTGTACAGTTATCCCTCTTAAATGTATTCAGCTGAATGATAGACCATGCTACTAGCCTGCCAAAAGCTCTTTGGATTATGAATCTATTATCTAACTATAGTAGCTATTTCTTCCCGATTCATGTTTTTAACCAAGCTGAAAAACATGCCCTCTATGCTTTCATCCAAGTTATTGATGAAAATACTGAACCAGATGGAAGCAATGATGGATCCCTGAGTCATTCCCATAGAACCTTCCTTCTGACTTGACATAAATCCATGTTGACATCAGTCCATTATTTGAGGGCTCATTTCACTATCTCCTAACGCACCTACCTGTAATCTCATCAGGGACAGCTAAGTGGTGCAGTGAATAGAGAGCCATGCCTGGAGTTAAAAGGTTCATTTTCCTGAATCTGGCCTCAGACACTTACCAGCTGTGTGACTCTGGACAAGCCACTTAACCCTTTTTTGCCTCAGTTTCTTCATCTGTAAAATGAGCTGGAGAAGGAAATGGCAAACCACTCCAGTATCTTTGCCAAGAAAACTCCAAATACAGCCAGGAAAAGTCTGACAAAGCTGCAAACTAAAAAAGACTGAACTGTCCTCTCATTTAGCCACATCTCTTCATTACAAGAATGTCATGAGAGACTTGCCAAGAACCTGATCCAGGTATGCTATGTCTATGGCATTCTCCTGATATTCAATCAATACTGGAAGAGTTTCCTTTTTTGACAAAATCATTAGTCTGGCATTATTCTTGGGGAACCAAGACTTGCCTGTACTAATCATTGACTCCTCTCCTAAGGGCTCCCAAATCCCTCTTGGAACAGTGCTGTGGAATCAGAGGACCTAGGTTTACATTCTAGCTCTTCCTCTTACTTACCTACCATGAGCAAGCCATGACCTCTCTGGGCCTAAATTTCTTCAACTATAAGATGAAGAGATTGGACTAGATCAACGGTTCTCAAAGTACAGTCAGGAGACCCCTCAGGGAGTCCAAAGGTAAAACTATTTTCATAACAGTACTGAGATGTTCTCATTTCGAACACAGGCAACATCAATATATGTAACCCACAGAAATGAAAGCTGGGGGGTGCTGGGGAGGAGGAGGTTGGGTAGGAAAGAGGGAAGGAGGTGGAATCCTTGAGAATTTTTGAGAGAATAAAAACCAAAAAGGTTTAAGAACTCCTGAACTAGATAATATTGAATATTACAAGTCTACATCTGCGAGCCTGGGTCCTTCTGACTAGTCCTCCTTCCTGCTTTTTAGCCCACTCACCTGTCTAAGTGGTCTTCCTCAAGCATAGGTCTGACCACATCTCTACTCAATAACCTCTAATGGCTCCCTATCACCTCCAGGATCAAATGTAGAATCTGTTTGGTATTTAAACCTGTGCCCACCACCTTTCCAATCTCCTTCCCCTCAATGAATAAGATACTCCCTCTCCCTCTCTAACCAGGACATAGGCTCTCCCTCCTCACATTTGACCCTTGGCTTCCCTAGTTTTCTTCAAGTTCCAGCTAAAATCCCCCCTTTCACAAGATGTTTCTCTATCCCTCTTAATTCTAGTGCCTTCCATCTATTGATTATCTCCCCCATTAGACTGTGAGATCTCTGAGAGCAGAGACTGTCTTTGACCTTAGTATCCCCAACTCTTAGCATGATGTGTGACACATAGTAGGCATTTAGTAAATGTCTTTTGACTGGACTTGATCCTAATACTTCATTCTGGAATTTTGCTAGGTTTCTGGGTACAGCTCGTTGGTCTATAATTTGAGGGATCTACCTTTTCCCCTTTGAAAACGGGCTACATTTGGCACACTCCAGTGCCACAGTCCCTCTCAATGTCCTTGATTCCTCAGAGCTCCTTTACAGAGGGTTGGCACCCAGAGCAGCCTGGGCTTCCATGCTACTTTTTCAAGTTCCTTCTTGGTTACTTGCCCTTGCTTCTGTTTCTGAAAATGTCCTTTTAAGATTAGATTTCACAAAGGAACTCTCTGCTTGGCTTCTCTGGCAACTTCTCCCTTTCTTCCTTAATGGAAAAAATTTTTATTGCATCATAAAGATTTTATTCTTGAAAGCTTCTCATCTTTCTTGAGCTCATTTCCCTTGTTTCATTTCTCACTTCAGCTTCAGATTTAGGGAATTCATTGAAATATACCCTCCTATGTCAGAATGGGCCTGGCTTTCCCCTTCTTTATTTCTTACAAACTCTTAAGATGGCATGGCCACTTCCCCCCAAGATTTCTGGTATTTCTGCTTCCTTTTTGGTCAGAAGAGGGCCATAGGCAGTCATGTTCTCCACTTCCTCTACCTTCTGAAAGATGCAAGGTAGGGAGAAAATTGTCAGCAAGGCAAACTTATTATTATTACCTTTTTTTTTTTAGCAGATCTGTATAACAGAATGTCATGACTGTCTCAGTCTATGTACCAATATTTATTAAGTCCTGACTACCTGCCAGACACTGGGATAGGTGCTAGGGATACAAATACAGAAGGGAGAATTCCTGTTCTTGAGGAGCACTGTGCATTCAAGGGGGGCGGAGCACAACATGGATAGAAAAGGAAATACAAGATATACACAAAATAAAGACGCTGATGAAAGGGGCAGGGAGACAGTGATTGGTAGGGGAGGGTGGTGCCACATTATCAGGAGCTGGTAATCCAATTCTTCCTTCTGTCTGGGCAATCTGCAGTGCATTCTCTTTATATTTTTTTCTGTCTTTACCTTCTTTTTCCTTCACCCATATACTGCTTATTGTGCTTCCTCTCATAGGTTTGTAGATTGACTCATGGGAATAGAAATTCATGGGATAGAATGCCATTTTTCTCCTCTTTTAATGGAATCCAGTGGTTCCCAGTCTTTTCAAGTATGAGGAGCCCATGTAATGTTAAAAAAAAAATTCTACACTGCAGAATCCCATGAGGCAGTAGTGACAATGACAGTGCATGTTTTTTTTGGCATCAAAAGGGCAGTACTTTGCTTGTAAATGGATTCATGGGCCCTTTTTGATACCTGTGGATGGCTAAGGATCTGTGGTCCACTGGACAGAAAATGCTGAGCTAATTTGTTCTTTGTGAATAAGATATATCTTTCCATTGCCCATCCAACCATGTCTTGGGGAATGCCTATGAGGTCATATTTGCCGTTTTCCATTATGGTTTCTACTTTGATTACTCAGATTCTGAGTATTTCGGCATAATAGATATTTGTGGTCAGGATTATTGTAGTTGAACTTCTTTCCATTTATTTCCTCTGCAAATTCCTGGACTGGTCTGAAACATTTCTTTTTCTTACTTGATACTTGTTCTCCTTAGTTCGGCATTTGCCTTCAGTTTTCTCCCTCCTTCTCCTCTTTCCTTTTCAGGGAAAAGCTTCAATGCCTGTTCAGGCAAATGCCTTTTTCCTGGCCTTTGCAGAAGCACTCTGTCCCTGGCCAAATGCCCACCTTCCAGTACATGCCTGTACCCTATGCTATTGAAGGAAAGTAAAATTCCCTTATCTTATGCCATCGTCTTAGCTGGCATCCATTCCTCCCTTCAGTGGCGGTGGTGAAGAAAGGACCAACAGTGTTCCACTCAAGCCCTGAGAAGAGGCCCCACTGGGGCTTGGGAATGATCCTGGCCTGCTTTGGGAAGTGTGGGCTTCTCACCTTGAGAGTACCGCTACTCTTAAATGATCGGTGGCTCAGTACCTGCTCCACAGGGATCTAGACTTTGCATTGGGTTTGAGGGCAGATAGTAGACAGCTGAAGGACCCTGAGGATTTGGAGGTGCAGCTGGAAGTATGCAACACTAAGGCTAAGAAATCCATCTTAGAGAGGATGTAGGGGAGGGAGAAGGGGGATTCTGACCTAGGCTAGGAGGCTGCACTAAATATCTATCAGGTTGCTCTTGGTTCTAAGAGTTGAGGAGGGAAGTATGGTCCCCATAGGGCACTCCATGGGCAGCCTGGCACCTTGCAGCATGACCTTTGGCAAATTTTCTCATCAATTTGACTTCAGGTACTTTCTTCATAAAATGAAGTAACTGGATTAAATGTAACCTGGGGACATGACAGGCTCAGGTCCTCTCCTTTGTACTTAAAAGAATTTTCTTTCCTTGTCTCCTTTTGTCCTATCTAAGGAAGCAGTATTTAAAGTTCTGCTGACTGATTTTTTGGCAACAAGGGACCTCCTTCAGTTAGCCTCTCTTCTCTTCCTCGAAAGCACCTTGGATGACCTTGTGGTCCCCACCCTTCCATCCAGCCACTAGCCCATGGTCTGGTCCTCCCCACTGCTGAGACCACATTTCTCTCCTCACTCCAGACACCAGTGAGTCTGGCCAGCCAGCTATCCACAGCCCAGGTGACGCATGGCTTTGGAGACCAGATGTGATTCCAGCTGTGTGGCTGCCCCACCTCTCTCCATGCCTGGGCTCAGAGCCCTTGTTTCCATAGGGACTGGGGAAAGGGAAACAGGAGGGAAAGTCCACAGTAGGGCCTCATTTCAATTGTTTTTTCTTCTACCGTCTCCTCTTCATTCAAAGTTGTAGGTTTAGGGGGATGCCTGTGACCAGTTTCCAAAGAGATTTCGTCTTCTTAGAGCAGGAAACCAAGCCTTAGCTGCAGCTCTCATACATGCTAAGCCTATCTTTCCCTCTGATTCCAAACCATCTTTCCACCCTTTTCCCCTCCACATTACTGTCCTTGGTGTACACTCCTCTTAGTGTATGTCCAGCCAAGCTGGACTCCAAACTGGCCCCAGTCTATGCCCATGCCTTTTAGCAGGCCTGGGATGAACACCTGTCTCTTCTTCCTTTGTCTAATTGTTCTCTTTCTCCAGGACTCAATTAAGGTCTTATTTCCTCCATCTAGCCTTCCCTGCTTCTCCCAACTAAAAGTGTGCTCTCCTAAGGTTTCCTGGAAACTGTCTGAACCTCTCTTTGCCCTTCGTACACTCTCCCTTCCATTATATTTACTTATCTAAGTGTTATATCCTCCACTCTTAAGGCCAATGCCTGTAAATTTTCATCTCTGTACCCTCTGCCCTGGGACCTGTACAAAGTAGGAACCTAATACCCTTCCACATTTCCGCTTTCCACCTTGCAGTTTTGCTATATTCCTTGGCATAAGAAATTAAATGTGAATTTGGGGGGAGCTTTTTAGAAGCCCCAGATAACACGTGATGACAGAAAAAGTTTAGAAACCCCAAAATAAATGCACAAAATAAATTATGGTATTCTATAATATCAACATATTTCATCTTTTAATACATACCATAATAATTCAGACTTCTCTAGCATGAAGAGAGGGTCAAAAATTTTTAAGTGGATTTTGCAGATGGTGGGGGTACCGTATCCCTAACCCCTGTGATGTGGAAGGGATAACTGTAAATATTTATTGAATTCATTCTTTGCTATGTGGTATTATACAAATGTCTCATCCTCAATTCAACCACCTGTAAAATGGGCCTGCTGGTATCTGAGCATCTTCCAGACCCCTTATAGGAGATTGTAACAGTGAACAATGACTTTGAGTAGGGGGGAAAGCAATAGCTGGAAGCTAGGACCCCTGGCTTTGATTCTCAGCTCTGTTAGCTGGTGACCTTGAGGAAGTCCCCTCTCCTGCCAGGTCCTCAGTTGGGGATTGAGAGGGAATATGCATTTATATATAGCACCTACCAGGCATAGTATCTCATCTGAACCTCCCAACAACCTTGGGAGGGAGTTGCTTTTATCAGTCCCATTTTACATTTGAGGAAACTGAGCTTAAATGACTTGCCCAAGGTTACGTATCTAGGTTGGATTCTAATTCAGATCTTCTTGACTCCAGGCTTAGTGCTCTATCTACAGTACTGTATGTTATTGTACCAAGTCAAGGCTTGGACTGGAAGTTTCCTGGATCCCTTCCAACTCTGACTCTGGGAAAGGGTGGGGAACCTGAAACCTCTTAGATGAGGCCACACGTGACCTCCTAGGTCCTTGGCTGCAGCCTTTTGACAGAGTCCAAGTTTTACTGAACAAATCCTTTTATAAGAGGATTTGTTCTGTGAAGTTTGGATTCAGACATAGGGCCACACTTGAGGACCTAGAAGGTTATATGTGTCCTCAAGGTAGCAGGCTCCCCATTTTTGCTAAATGGGGTGAATTCTTAGGAGGGAATCTTCATCTGTAAAATGGGAAGGGAGAGGAGAGAGTTGGATTGTATGACTTCCAAGTTCCCTTTCATCTCTGAATCTATGAGTCTCTGAATTTAAGGTCAAGAAAAGAGAATCTCTTTGGATTTGTCTGGACTTTCTTCAGATTTCCATCTCATCCCTCCTTGCCTTCTTCAGGAACCCAGAAACCTTCTCCTCTCCCATTCTCTTTGCTTATGGCTCTACCCATGGTAAACTCTGTCTAATTCCAGGACCACTAAGGATTGAGCCAGACTGCACCTGTATCTGGTGCTCAGAAAACCCAGGCATCCCAGTCAGGAGCCAGTCCTGCTCATATGCTCAAAGAGTAGAATCTATGTTCTAAGAAGCTGCCCCAGTGGAACACTACCCAAGCAATCACTTCAGGGAAGGATCTGTTGTTTGTAAGCAGTGTGTTAGAGCGGTTAGAGCGCTGAGTCTGAAATCAGAAGACCTGAATTTGGAATCTATTCAGATGTATGAACAATGGTGGAGTCACATAACTTCTCTGACTCCGTTTCTTAATCTGGAAAATGAGGATATTACCTCTACTCCCTCCCTTAGAGGGCTGTGGTGAAGAAAAAGTTAGAAGTACTATTCCTAGTACTCAGAGCTAGGAGGAATCTTAGAGATCATCAAAGTCCAACTCCCCTCACTTTACAGACAAGGAAATTGAGCCCCAGATAGGTCAAGTGTTTTCCCTGCCATCACACCATCAGGATTTGAACCGAAACTCTCTGGCTTTAAAATCAATATGCTTTCACTGCTTTTAGTATAATTTATTACTTCTGTAACCACACACACATACACTTCTCCAACTTCCACAGCCTGTCATCTCTGGAGCAGGTAAGTCCATCTACTACAGTGATGATGGGATGGGACCTCAGAGGTTATCTAAATCCACTCTTCCCTGAAACTGGACTTTGCCTCTGCAGTAATTCTGAAAATGGTCATTGGGTCTTTCTTGAACACTTTTAGCAACAGGGAACTCACTCTACTCTCCCAGACCACCCATCTTAATTTCAGAGTCAAGATTCTGTGTAGGAGTGGAAGTGAGATGTCAGGACTGGCTGCTGCCCCAATCTGAGGATCATACAGGCTGATGTGGAGGGCTGCTTGGGAGAAAGTCTTCAGCAGCTGTAAGTCATTGCTTCTAATTATTGCCTAAGGCCATGTCTTTAGCTAAGTGCCTGGCTCTCACATAGCCAGGCTCTCTGGAGCAGATGCCCCAGACCAGGGGCAGCCTGGGACTAGTACTGAAGGACAGAGAAACCACCGAGAACAACAAGTATTGTCCTGGTTTCTGGCTGGGCTCACTCCCGACCCAGTTAGGAGCATTCTCCTCTTTCTTCCCCTCCCATATCGGGGGAAGCCAGCTCTAGGTCACCTATTTTATTTGCCAGGAGTCCCAGCCGAGGGGAATAAATAACATAAATCATTCGGAAGCCCATGTAAATATTTGATTGCTGACCCATAAATAATGTAGAGCCTTGGGGAGGTCAGACAGGCTGAATCTGATGGTCACCTGTAGCCCAGCCGTGGCTCTGCAAAGCGTCCAGAGTCTAACAAGCCCCAATTCTAAAGGATAAACTTTGGGCCTGGTTTGGTTTGGTTTTTTGAAGGCCAGACTGTGGCTCTTTTTGGTTGCCAGGTCATCCCTGCTATAGAATAAAGGGGAGAAGAGAGATGGTCTTGTCTGAATTCTCTGACCTTCCTTATAGAATGGCAGGTTAAGGACGATTCATTAAAAAAAAAGAATCAGGACACAGGGCAGAACCAAGGATGTACATGGAGAGCTGCCCCTTCTACACAGTACATGGGTGATTCTGGTGTCCTTTATCCCGTGCCTTAGCCCTGCTGATCTAAAGACAAGCTAGAAGAACATAGAAAATGTCTATGAGAGCAATAGAAGCTCTGAGAGAGTGAGAGAACCATGCTCCCTCCCGTCAAGTCCAAGATGAGTTCCATGGAATGGCAGTGTGGGACTGTGGGAGGGTTGATGGACCCGTAGAGTCTCTGACTTACTGGCTGTGTGGCCTTGGGAAATCAGTAGATCATCAGGCATTTGTTGAGTACCCACTATGTGCCAGGCCCTGGGAAGACGAAGAAAGGAAATAGTCTCAGCAGCTTTCAAATTTCCTTGCCTGGGTAATGAAGATCAGAATATTGACACTCCCTAAGTCACAGAATTTTTATGGAGAAAATACTTTTGCAGCTTTAAAGTACTGATCAATACTTATTAAAGTATTTCCATAAATGTGAGTTGTTGTCAGGGTCCTGTGGACTCTGACTTCAATATTCTCTAAAGAGTGAGGTCAGATTGTGGCTTCAAAGATGTAGCTATCTCTTGAATCTTGGGACAGTGTCAACATTAGCAAAACATTTCGGGGGGGAAAGGAATGAGGTGCTAGGAAATAGTGGGACCCTGAGACCTCAGATAGCCCATGACACAGACTTCCCCAGGGACATTTTCAATATAGTGGGACACAGAAACAGTAGGAAATTCTGTAGCCACCCACATCATCCACCCACACCCACCCCACCCACTCCTGCCTACACTCACCCACCCCCCCACCCACACACCCACACCCACACATACCCCCCACACACACTCCCACACACACCCACACACACCCACCCACAGACACACACCCCCACAGACACACACACACACACACACACACACACACACACTCTACCCATCCCTGCCTACATTCACCCACCCACCCACACCTACACCCACACACACACCCATACCCCCCCCACACACACACTCCCACACACACCCCACACACACCCACCCACAGACACACACCCCCCACAGACACACACACACACACACACTCTACCCATCCCTGCCTACACTCACCCACCCACCCACACCTACACCCACACACACACCCATACCCCCCCCACACACACACACTCCCACACATACACCCCTTACCCCGCCCCCCATCTCCAGTCTCCAGGGTCTTTCATCTCAGGAGTAGGCGAGTCCCTCCAGTTCAGTAGGATACTGTAGGAACACCACCCTGTAAAGTCTGGTGTGGGAGAGAGGGGGCCTAGTAGGAAGAGTTCGAATTTGACTCTTTTGCTCCCCCTCTTATTATTACACACAGTTGGGCCACCAAAGTGTAACAGTCCAGTGCCTGTGTCAAACACAGGCCCAGAAAGCCTCTGTCTCCCTGATTTCACCTGAAGGTTTAGAGAATTGTTCTTATTTATATAAGAAAAGAGAAACTGAGGAATAGACCACTAACTAGGGAATCTTCAAGTCTTGGAAAAGTTGCTGGACTAGTGTGAATTCAGGTCACACTTTTCCCCCAAATCTGGCTTACATAAACCTGAGTGTGGTGGCCTATAACAGGCAGCAGCATTGTTTATCATGTGTCTAGACTGTTTTTCTTTCTTTCAAAGAGATCCTCCTTTAGGGATGTGGCCCACATTCAGGCCCAGGCAGGGTTATATTGAGGCATGGTGGCTGGCTCTTTCACAGGCACAGAGGATAAAGTGAGGAAAGTTGAGACTGCTGATAGAGGAGGCATGGCAGCTGTGATCTGGCCTCCAGGGGAAGGTATTTTTGCTTTGGTCACCCAGGAAGGACTTAGTTTGTCCTATTGGGGGCTGAGTGTTCACTAGTGCATTTCAGAGGCTGGGTGTCGATGGTGATTCTCCATATGTGATACACTAAGTCTGGGGGCTCTAACAAGTTCCTAGCAGCTCATTCCCCTCCCACCTGAACTGGAGTTAGTATCACACATGTCCCTGAGGGAACCTGGTCTCCGGCAAAGTCCATTCATCTGATCACTTCTTCAGCAGAGCCCTGGGCACTCACTCCTAGAAGGTGCATTCGTCTGACTCAGGGGAATTAAATTTCACACAAATTTCTTGAGTATCTGTTACATGCTCAGCATTGTATTAAGTACTGAGAGGAATGTAAAGAGGGATGAGGTACAACTCTCACCTTCAAAGAGTGGACAGTGTAGCCAGGGAGACAGGATTCACACACATGAGACAGATTAGCATTGGCCAATGTATGGTAACTCCTGAGTAAGAGGTGTAGACAGGGGGTATTGCAGACCATTCCTATGGACTCAGTGTACTGGCTCTTCAAAGATTAGGGACTCAATGTGGATTCCGAAGAATGGAAAGATTTAGGGCTAGAAAGTTCTAGAAATGGCATTAACAAAGACAGGGAGAGCTATGAGCTTGAGGTGGTGGGGGTCATCGAGAAAGTCAGTCTACCATGAATATAATACTATTGTATAATTATATTATTTTAGTGTGGTTTTAAGCTATTAAGGTTTAAAATGCACTGAGGCTTTGGGGACACCATGTATTTCAGTTTCCAGAGTCTTTTATTATCATAGCCTTCTGAGCTCCATAATACAAATGTCCTCATTCCTATCTTATAGAGAGGGAAACTGAAGCTCTAAGAGAAAGGAAATGAATTGTCCAAGGTCACACCAAGAAAGACCTTGAACAGAGATTTCCCAGCTTCTTCATTCACCACATGGCCTCTGTAAGTCACTGACCTAAAGTCACAACACCTGAACAAGCGCAGGGGGAGGAACCCAAAACAGAAACTCCAGTTTGGGCAAGTGAAACTCAGAGATATCTCTCCAGGAATAAGAAACAAGATTGTATTTCCTAAGCAGGCAGGCATTCTATCGATCAACAGAAATTTATTAGCTTTATTGTGTGTTCAGCACTGTGCTATGTGCTGGGACACAAGGAAAGGCAAAATCCAAAAAACACAACAAAACCCAGTCTCTGTCTTCAAGGAGTTTATATTCTAATGGAGTGTACAAAAAACTAGGTACATCTCAAGGAAATGGGAGGTAACCTCAGAGGGGTAGAAGGATGCAAAACTTTTCAGGGGAGCATTGTGGGAGTGTGTTGGAGCTATTTCAAACCAATTCTCAAGAGTCAATTGTTAAATTTTCAGTGTGGGCATTTACCTTGAAATTGGCAAATGCTACAAATCTGGGCTCAATTTATTGTTTTGTTGGTTGTCTTGACTTGGGAAAGCGATGGAGAAAATTTTAATACAGAGATTAAACTTAAAAGTGCATCATGTATATCCCCACCCCCCCAAAGGGTTGGTTGTTAAACTTTTACCAGCACACTACATTTATTTCATCCTGACTCCAAACACAACTACTTTTTAACCCTTCCTAAGTTAGTAGCATTTAGCCTTGAAGGCATCTAACTGTGCAAAACCCACTCTTCCCATACCACCTACAGTGTCCTCATACAAAAAGACAGGCATCACAGATGCCCCAGTCAGAATCAAAAACAGTAAACAGAGTATCACCACACTGGCTATCACCAAAGAGGCAGAGTGGATGAATCTATGGGACTCTTTTTTATTTCTTCCTCTGAGCCTTTGGCCCAGGAAAGATGGGAGTGGTAGCGGGAGGTGAGGGATACTGGAGAGACTCTGCCTGGTTGAAAACAACCCTAGCCCAGGCCCTGGCTGGGTCCTTGAGGTCCCCTATGTCTGGATAAGCTCCGGATGGGCAGTACTAGGTTGTCTCTAGGGCTGCCTGTAATTACCTCCCGCCCAACGATTTGTGGTGGGCGCTGCCCGTTTGGTTGCTGGGTGGGAATAGCAATTTTCAGGTTTTATTTCTGATGTCCAGACAGTGACTTCTGGGCCACCATATGCTCCTATGGACTGTTGATGACCAAAAAGATCACCCTTCCTTGGAGATGAAGTAAAGTTACTAGGCTCATATCTTCAATGTTCTCTCCCTTTGGAAAAGGAACCCTACAGTAGGGTCCCTCTCCTTCTTCAGTCTCATCTTCTTCATCATCATATTATAATCACCATCAGAGCAGCTAGGTGGTGCAGTGGATAGAGCACCAGTGCAGGAGTCAGGAGGACCTGAGTTCAAATCTCACCTCAGACACTTGACACTCACTAGCTGTGTGACCTTGGGCAAGTCACTTAATCTCAATTGCCTCATCCTGGGTCATCTCCAGTCATCCTGATGAATATCTGGTCTCTGGAGTCAGATGGCTCTGGGGAAGAAGTGAGGCTGGTGACCTGCCCAGTCCTCCTTCACTCAAAACAAAGTCAAGTGCAAGTCATATCATCCTTTCTCTGATGGCCTGGTCTTCTTTGGCAATGAAGGATGAACACACACACACACACACAATCACCATCACTATCATTGTCATCATTGCTCTTTTATGTAATTTTTATTTTATTTTTTTCAAGAAACAAGTATTACTTTTCTCCCCCTCCCATTTCTTCCCAACTGAAAGAAAAACAAAACTTTTGAAACAAATATGCATAGTTAAGCAAAACATGTCCCCACATTGCCTGTGTCCAAAATGTACATTTCATTCTGCATCTTGAATCTCTCACCTTTTTTTGAGGACATAGTATTCTTGCCTCATCAGTCCTCTGCAATGGTCAGTGAATTGATCAGATTTCTTAAGTCTTTTCCAGCTGTTCATCCTTGTAACACTGTTATCATTGTACAGGTTGTTCTCCTGGTTCTGCTCACTTCGCTCTGCATCAGTTCATGCAAGTCTTCCTACATTTCCATCATTCTCACCATTCCTAACACTATGATTTTTCTTTTTGGACAGGACCTGTGATTTCATTGTTATAGGACCCCTCTAGTAAGGAAATTCTTTCTGCTTTGCTATTTGCAGTCTTAGAGAATGGCTTGGGGTCTGCTGAGAAGTTAAATGACTTTTCTGGGTTCAAAAAGACAGTAGCTGTCAGAGGTGGGAACCAAACCCAAATCTTCCTGACTTTGAGGCCAGTTATATCTCCACTATGACTTACCACTACTACTAATTATTATTATAATAACACCATTATTTTTATCATCATCATAATTCATATTCTGAAGGTCTTTTTCTTCAGTTCTTTATTATTATTATTTGTTTTCAGTGTTCTATAATCATTTTCATATATCTTAGATTTTTCCCCCTCCCTCCGCCTCCTTTTCCCTTCCCTTCCCCCTCCCTACCCAAGATGCCATACAATTTTATATAGGTTCTACACATACAGCTTAATCATGTTGCACAGAGGAATTAAAATGAATGGGAGGAATCATAAAACAAAACAAAACATAACATAAAAGAAAATGATCTGCTTCATTCTGCAATCGAATTCCATGGTTCTTTCTCTGGATGTGGAAGGCATTTTACCTCTTAAGGTCTTTTCTTATAACAACTCAATAAGATGGGGTGATGATAATGATGGAGAAAGGAAAGGGGGAAACAGTTTTGCATATAAGGATTGGAACATTACTATGCTGGCAGTTAGTATCAAATAGGAAAAATTATGTCTTATTTTTAAAACACAAATTATGATATTGTTGATGTGACTGCTATGACAAAGCTAACTCCCACCAGCCTCAGAAGGCTTCCTGCCCACCAGCTACTTTCAAAAAGCTTAGAGCTTTCTGTTTCCCTGCTGGAAGTATCATTATTCCTACTTTAAGACTGAGGAAACTGAGGCTTAGAGAGTTTAAGTAATTTGCCCAGGTAATATGATTAGTTAGTGAGACCCTGGACAAATCACATACTTATTTTCTTCATCACCACTTACGGGATACTCGTTCTCCATATCACTTTATGGACCATCTTCTGCCCATCCTCTTCATTATCACCATCCACATCACTCTTACCATCCCCTCCATATCCTCATGACTCTCTCCACTCCCATCGCCCTTACCAACTTAATCGCCATCACTTCCACCTGGCCTATCCCCAGTCCCTACCTCATGACCTATCACTAGCCCCCCTTTTCATCATTATTCCCATTCTTATTTCCTACCCATCTTCATCCAGTCCCTACCCTCATCTTTATCTCCACTATTAGCATCCCCATCACTATCATTATCCTAGGCAGCCATGTGGTGCAGAGATGGAGCTGGAATAAGGAAGACCTGAGTTCAAATCCTGCCTCGGACATATTCTAGCTGTGATATGATCCCAAGCAAGTTGATTAGCCTTAGTCTGTTTAAGTTTCCTTAAATAGGGAAATAAGGAAAATTAAATAGTTAAATAGGGTTTTTTGTGAGGATCAAATGAGATATATTTGTAGAGCATTTTGCAAAGTTTATTATAAAGCTAAAGCACCATATAAACTATATATGTGTATACTAGTTAGTTATCATAGTATTATATCATCCCAATCACTAGTTCCGTCCTCTTAACTATTCCACTACTCCCACTCCCATTTCCATTCCATCCCTAGTTGCTTCCCCCTTCTAGTTCCTGCCATCATTCTCATCATTCCCACCCCAGCCTCTTCACCATTCCTATCCCATCAGAAATCTCCGTTCTACTCTCTTTTCTATCATCCTTATCATCTCCAATGGGCTATGGAGATTAAGTTCCCTATTCTCCGTTCCCATTCTGTATTTCCCCTTACCGACTCCCTCCTCCCTCCCCATCATGTTCACTTGTCCTGACACCATTTCCTCTATTGTTTGTCATAGAATGTAAACTCATAAGGGCTAACCTGGGACTGAAACCCAGTACCATACACTTTGGCATCTAGTGAATCTAAGTGGTGATGATGAGGACACTGGAGATAGGGAGAGGGAAGTTAGTGCAGCGGGAGTGGGGCTGTGATGAGGATTATAATGATGGTATTGGCATGGTGACGACGATGGTGATGGATGGAGAAAGGAAAGGGGGAAACAGTTATGCATGTAAGGATTGGAGCATAGTAATGTTGGCAGTTGGTATCAAATAGGTAAAAGATGTCTTGTTTTTAAAACGCAAATTATCATATTGCTGATGTGACTGCTATGACAAAGCTAACTCCCACCAGCCTCAGAAGGCTTCCTGCCCACCAGCTACTTTCAAAAAGCTTAGAGCTTTCTGTTTCCCTGCCGGAAGCCTACTGATGCCTTGTGACAGTCATCCCAGTGGGTTGCTAATTACAGTGCTGAGAAATCATTATGCCTCATAGGTAGAGAAGTGATTTGGTGTGCAGGGAGCCACTTAGGGGATTGTGATGAGTGCTTTGTGCTTTCCTGGGCCCCAGCATGGCAGCCACCTGTGACCATCCTATTGCTTAAGGGTTGGGCTACCAGCCTGAATGGTGGAAGACTGAAAGGAGCCAGGGCTTCACCCCTAAGCCTTGGCAAGATGAGAAGTCACATAAGTAGCTAGAAAATCTGTGCTGAGACCACTAAATCATGCTATGCCCCTGTGCTCCTCAGAGTGGGAAGAAGAGGGGGCTGCTGTTCAGAGACTGAACTGATAGTAAAAAGAGATCTGGATTTAAATTCTCCTCTGACACTAAGTTGAGAGACTCTGGACAAGTCCTTTCACACCTCCCGATTTCACCTTCCTCATTTGTTAAATGGGCAGCATAGCACGGGTATTACCTATTTTCAGCATTCTGGTGAGGAATGGTCTTCAGAGTTAAGTCGAAAAGCATTTATTAAGCATTTACAAAGTGCCAAGGCATCCCTTTCATTACAATAACAAGCCAAAAGAAAGGTAATTCCTGCTTTGGAAACAGCATGTAAAAGGAATCTGAGAAAGAGGGCATGGGAGGTAACCTACAGAGGTTTGGTGCAGAAGGAATGATGAAGGATGGCTGATCTAAGCCTCACCTCAAAATGGAGGTTTCTGGGAGGAAGTCACCAGATTTCACCAACGAATTCACCCTATGATTTCCTCATAGGGACTTCTTCCTTCCAACGCATATCATAACCCATCCAGGACTCAGCAGCTAAGCCCTAGGAAGGCATGTGGTAGTGAAACGACCTGCCAAGAGTCCCACAATTCGTAAGTGGCAGAACTCGTCTTTCTGACTCCAAGACTAGTACTTTTTCCTTTATACTTCCCTGGCTCTAGAGCTTATATAAATGTAAGCTATTATTGTTATTACCCAGGAGTCCTATCTATGTGGAGTTCACAGTCCAGCTGGGGAGGGAATATAAAGCAATGTAATTAAGTGCTAATTGCCAGCCATACTCTAAGTGCCACTGACCAAAAATCAAAAGGGCAGAGGGTAATGATCAATCAATAAGCACTCTTCATAAGCCCATACTGTGCCAGAAGCTGTGCTAGGTACTACCTAAAATACCCCCTCACTTGAACTGCCAGGTGATTTCTGATGTGTGCTAACCTTGGGACCCAGGAGCAGGCACTGAAGCAGGGTTGGGCACCAGAAGTTCCAGGACATTGCTGCTCTGTCTGCCTCCTCCCTCTAAAGGCCAGAAGGGCTGGGGATAGATGCTCCAGCTCACTGGGTAAATGTCCTTCTGTACTCTAGAGGATTCCCACACTAGATGCAAAATCATCTTTCCGTTGGCTGTTTAGTTTATAAGGGAGGAATTCACTGTCATGGAGCAATGGAAAAAGATCTAGAGTAGGAATCCAGAAAACCTGGGTCTGATTCTGGCTTTCCCCTTCCATTATAATAATAACTAGCATTTCTATAGTGCTTTAAGGCAGTGGTGTCAAAGTCAAATAGAAAGATTGTACTTAAGCATCCCTCCAGGCTAGCTAATGAGTCAGAAAACGGTGTATTAACATCATCTAAGTTTTATTATATTTTTATTTATTTTATTAAATATTTCCCAGTTATATTTTAATCTGATTTGGGTTGTATTCTCTCTGGAGTGATATGAGCCCATATTTAGGCCCCTGGGGCTTCTGGTTTGACAATTCTGCTTTAAAGTATGCAAAACAAATATATTATCTCATTTTATCTTCGCAGTTGTGGGAAGTAGATGCTATATTATCCTCATTTTTCAGATGAAGACAGATTTAGGTTAAATGACATGCTCAGGGTCATACCCCTAATGTGAGGATGGTCTGAGGCAGTATTTGAACTCAGATCTTCCTGACTCAAATCCAGGTCGCTACCTGTACCTCAGTTTCCCTATCAGAAAAATTGAATGTTAGACTAAATGGCCCCCAAAGCATATGTGTGTGTACACACACATACATACATACATACACACATATACACATATGTATGTAAACATATGTATATATCTTTGTGTGTGTATTTATTGTGTGTGTGTGTATAAATCTTAAAGTTATTTTTTCCTCCATTTTATAAATGTGATTAGATTGTAATCTCCTTGAAGGCAGGAACTGTCTTTTGCACTTTTTTGTATCCCTAGCACTTAGCACAATGCCTGGCATACTGTAGTGGCTTAATAAGTGTTTAATGAATGACTGAAATGTGGAAACTGAGGATCTGAGAAATTAGGTGACTTGCCCACGGTCTTACAGCCAGGAAGCTTCAGAGTCCTCCTGAATTTTGCACTGTAGCCTCCATCCTGCAATTCCTCTCTTACTCAAAAATCCCTAAAGAACTCGGGCTACACCTGAGTCAGCGGCAACCCTGGGTCTAAAGGAAATAGGGGAGTCAGAATACCTGGTCTAGTCCTGGCTTTGCACTCAGTGCCTCTCACGGTAATCTTAGCCTAGTGTCTTCCTTTTTCTGGTCCTGGATTTCCTGATCTACATAATGGGAACAGTGGAGATGGAAGGGGTGGGGGAGGGCATTGGGGGAGAGGGACTTTGGGGTCGGATGACCTGGAACCTTTTAAGCTCAGACATTTTGGATTTCGCTGGCTCTTGGAGTAGTCTCCGGGAGCCACAAAGCAGGGATGCTGCCGGGCTCCTCCCTTCCCGACCCCGGCTGCCCTCCTCGCCTTCCAGAGTTCACTGAACTCTCCGGTCCAGAGATGTCGTCATCCTCTTGGCCAGCCCCGAGTGTCAGCTACCGCCAGCCCCAGCCCTAGGCTGACTCCCACTCCACCCTCACCACCCCCCAAGGTGAGGCTGAGTAACAAGCTTGGGACCTTGTTGGGCAACAGCGGGGCCGAGCCGGAGCCAGAGCCGGAGCCAGCGTGGGTGAGAGTGGCTCCATGTGCCGACACTTTGTGCCGGGGGTGGCAGGAAAGGGGCCGCTGCCTCCTCCCCGTCCACTTCCTAAAAGTTGCATCTGCGAATGGATTCTGGCTCCTCCTCCTCCTCTCTCTGTCTCCGTCTCTGTCTCTGTCTCTGTCTCTGTCTCTGTCTCTCTCTCTCTCTCTCTCTCTCTCTCTCTCTCTCTCTCTCTCTCTCTCTCTCTCTCTCTCTCTCTCCCCCGTCTCTTCGTCTCTGTCTCTGTCTGTCTGTCTCTGTCTCTCTCTCTCTCCTTCCTGATTTTCTGACCCGCCTAGCCCCTGGAGTCGGGATCAGGATCAGCTACGGTACCCACTCTCCCAGGGCTGGGCTCCTGGCATTTCTCAGGGCATCCTTAGGCCAGAGCCAGCCAAAGGCTTTGCTAAACCCAGGATTCAGTCAAATCAGACGTGCAGGGCAAAAGCAGGCCAGTTAAAATCCTTCCAATTTGTCTTCATCTTGATTCTTCTACTGACTTCTGGGAGCTGGCGCCTGGGGTAGGGACGGGGGCTCTGGTAGGAAGCGCTTCCCTCCCCCTCAATTCTCCCCACCCCCCTATTTATGGAGTCACTTTGAGGGTTTATTCTCCTGGTCCGATTATCTTGGCCCCCATTCATCCATTCACCAAACATGCGCTCCGTGCAGACCCTGTTCTGGTTGCAGGGATACAAAGATTAGTGAAGAAAGGGTCCTTACCTTCCGGGAGATTATAGTCTAGCAGCAGGCAAAGAAGAAACTGAAACACACCATTCACACGAATGCAAAATGCATCAAATTTGGTAATGAACCTTTCAAGATATAGTAAGGTTAGATTTGTTTAAAAGACTAATTTAAAAGGATTTTGAAAAAATGTGGGAAGAGACAAACAAATGAGAACAGCCCTTCATGATTAAATTGAGCAACTGTAGTAAATACCTCAACAACGCCAAAAGTATTGTCTAGGTTTGGTGCAATGCAAATCAAGATAACAAGAGGTTACTTTATAGAAGTGAAGTCAAATCAACATCCCTATGGAAAAGCAGAGGGGCAAACATTTAAAGAAGTATGAAAAAAATAAAGGAGAACTTGCCCAGCTAGATTTTGAAATATATTATACAGTAATAATTACAAAAAAAGTCTGATAGTGAAAAAAATTGTGAAATAGAGCAAAGGACCAGAATAGAAAACCTGGAAGTAAAACTAAATATTTATAAGAGATTGGTGGTCCATAAACATGATTTTTAAAAGCACATGAAATAGAATCAGTGGGAAAATTAGGTGGTGAAAGATGGGCTTAGATTCATACCTCACACTGTACACTATAGTAAATCAATGAGTTAATGATTCAGTATTTTAAAAAATATTTTAAAAACTGGAAGAAAAAGAAATTTGTCTTAGTAGTAGAGAGGAAGAACATTTTTGTCAGTCACAAAATGGAGAAATTTGAGACAAAATTGATGGTTTTGATTATACAAAGCAAAGTATATATATCAGAATAAAAAGCTGTATCTATAAAATGAGTGAAAAGAAGGATTGAGAAAGTACTGTTATTAACATATATATGTCTACATGCAGTGAATATCAACAAAGATAGCAGATAAAGGTCTGCCATCTGGGTGTGTTCATCCTTTGTTGACGAAGAAGACCAGGCCATCAGAGAAAGGATGACATGACTTGCACTTGACTTTGTTTTGAGTGAAGGAGGACTGGGCAGGTCACCAGCCTCACTTCTTCCCCAGAGCTATCTGACTCCAGAGACCAGATATTCATCAGGATGACTGGAGATGACCCAGGGTGAGGTAATTGGGGTTAAGTGACTTGCCTAAGGTCACACAGCTAGTGAGTGTCAAGTATCTGAGGTGAGATTTGAACTCAGGTCCTCCTGACTCCTGCACTGGTGCTCTATCCACTGCACCACCTAGTCTGCCATCTAGAGTTAATAAGGAGCTATTATATATCTAGAAGAAAAACGCTTTACTTCTCAGTAGATTAATGATTAAAGGAAACAAACATTATTTTTCAAAGAGGATATGCAAATGTTAATAACCTCATGAAAATATATTCAAATTCCTTAGTAATCTAAGAAGTTCCCATTAAGACAAACTTAAGATATTACCTTTTGTTAACATTATTATTTATATTATTATTTTAATGTAAGGAAACCCTAGTGAGCAAGCCCATTCTACCAATGCAGATTGGCCACTATTCTAGTTTATGATTTTAGAGAGTTGCTTGAGGCACTGAGAGATAAGTGGGTCATAGATATACAGTTGGATAGGACTTTGGAATTTATCTAGTCCAGCTATCTCAATTTAAAGATGAGAGAAACTGAAAACTGGGGAGATTAAGTCTTACCCAAGGTCACACAGGTAGTAAGTGGCAGAGCCCAAGTCATCTGACTCCAAACTGAACATTCTGTCCCCTATACCAGACTACTTTAAGATAACACCCAAAGTTCACAGTTGGGCAAATATGTTTTAAAGATGGGACTTGACCTCAGGTCTCTCAGATTCTGTGGCTGACATTATGGCATTAGAGCATTAAGCCTCTCAGGTTGCTATTTCACACTCTCTAACTTGATAAAAATGCACAAAATTCAATATTGATATGAGTGGGGGGGAGGAGATACTCTTAAATTATTGGTAATACTACAGACTTTTTGGAGAGCAGACTTCCAATGAGACACAAAATGGTCTCTTCATTACTTCTCTTGGTATCAAAGGAGATCAGCTATCATTCTGGAAAATAATTTGGAATCATTAGAGAAAAGTTACTAAATGATTCATTTCCCTTTCTCTAATACTACCACTACTTTTAGCAAAAAGGTCAACTAAAAATATTTTCCCAAGCTATTATTTTTCTTATTTATTTTAGCTGCCTTGATTTTGTTCAGAAAAAGCCTTTTAATTTCACATACTCAAAATTGCTGGGTTTATCTTTTATAATCACCTTTATTTCCTACCTGATTATGGATTTTTCTTTCAGTAACCAGAATTGTTAAAGGTCTGACTATCTATTCTCTATTTTTAAAAATGATGTGACCTTTTATATTTAGATCATCTACCAGTTTGGAATTTATTATAGCAAATGATATAAATGCTGGTCTAAACCTATTTTCTGCCAAACTATTTTCCAGTTTTTCATCAGTTTTTGTTGAATAAAGAGTACTTCCTTAGGAATTTTTGTGGGTTTATCACACATTGGATTACTGTGAATTTATGTCTACATCTTGTTTATTGACTCAGTTCCACAGATCTGCTTTTCTACATTTTACTGAGTATCAGGTTGTTTCGATAATTCTACTACTTTGTGACTGCATTTGAAAATGAGGACTTCTTTTTTCTCGTTCACATTTCCCTTGAAATTCCCTTGAAATTTTGATCTCTTCTTCCTCCAAATGAATTTTTTTATTATTTAATCTAGTTCCATAAAGTATTCTCTTCATAGTTTGATTGTCAGAGCTAAATCTGCAGATTAAATTGGGTAATACTGTCATTTAATTATATTGGTGAATCCCAGCCATGAACACTGAATATATCTCCAGTTATTTTGGTCTTTAGTTCTAAAGGTTGTTTTGTAGTTTTATTTAAGTCCTGTGTGTATAGTGTCTTGATAGGTTAACTCTAAGAGATTTTATTCATTTCTGTTATTTGAAATGAAATTTCATCTTCTTCTTTTAGTATTTGAGCATATTTTATTGAAGTTATTAATTATTTAACAATCCTCATGGGAAAAACCAAGTGAATGAAGAATGTCTATTGTCCAGATAATGATTTACAGTTGAATGGGCAGTTCACTGAGTTAATCCATAAGTATAGATATGTTTAATAATATTTTATTTTTCCCCGGTTAATTGTAAAAACAATTTTTAACATTTAAAAAAGGTTTTAGTTCCAAATTCTGTCACTTCCTCCCTTCACTCCCTGCTCCCTGAGACAGTAAGCAATCTAATGTAGGTTTAAGTATAGATATCTTTGACAGGAACTCCAAATACACAATGAGCTGGATTAGGAATTAAATAATGGGAAAAGAGTAGGTTAGATAGCATCTGCAAACCAAGCAATGCTTTCAACAATCTGAGGCTGCTGCTTTACACTCTCACAAAAATTTTCAACACCAATACTCTCCCTAAGTTCCTTTCTGTTTCCATAGTGACAGTAATGGCCTGGTAGGAAAGGAGGAAGAGGGTACTAAAAAACTTCTCGTATGAACATTAACTTAATTGTGGGCTCTCTAAGTGAGGAATAGGGGCCAATGAAAAAAATCTGTCACTGATTGAACAGGCATGCCCTTTTCTCCTTCAGAGCTGCAAGGAGGCAACATTACTTTGAGCTTTTCCTAAGGATCTGATGGGGAAGGACTTGCAGCCTAGTTTTCCAGTTGGCCAGAATGAGCATGGGCTTCTCTCTTTTGTGTTTGTTTCCCAGATCAGGGGAGAAAGTAGCAACATTGACATGGACATGCCCAGGCAGTGACCTTGAAAGCATTTCAAGGTCTAGAGAGATTGCAGCAACAGCTGTTTTTTTTTGTCTTCTCCTGGCACTTACACAGAAATGGGAGAGAGAACCAGAAGAAGAAAAGTAACCCAACCTGGTAGAGAAATAGCTCAGCCTAGTCCAATAGCAAGTTGACCTGTCCCAGCAGAAATCCCCTCCTTTCAAAGAGTAACCTAGGTGAACAGTAGAAGACATTCTTCACTTACTACACCCCACAGTGAACTTCATGAGGTTTCCACAGCAGGAAAAACGAACTTTTAGGGGCAGGAGGCAGGAGGTACCCCTTTGCCACATGTGTTCTAGTTCTCTACTAGAACTTTTAAACTCACTCTCCCCAGGAACTTGTGTATACAAAGAAGCAGTGCACCCAAGCCTGGGTATAATGTTTTTGCCCAATGCCATCAGAGAAATATTCTTTCTAAAAGCTAATGGAATCAACTAGTTGATTGTTAAGAAGAAGCACACCGATAGGGGCTCAGAAGTTATAGTCCTAAAAACCCAGTAACTTAGAAATAAATCTAAGGGATACCCATCAGCTGGGGAATGGCTAAATAAACTGTGTGGTATATGATTATAATGGAATATTATTGTTCTAAAAGAAATGACAAGCAGGATGATTTCAGAAAAACCTGGAAAGACTTACATGAACTGATTGATACATAGTGAAGAGAACAGAACCAGGAGAACGTTGTACACAGTAGTAGCAATATTATCCAATGAAGAACTGGGAATGACAGCTATTTTCAGCAATAAAGTGATCCAAGACAATCCCAAAGGACTAATGATGAACTCTACTCTCTGCCTCCAGAGAAAAAACTGATCATTTGAATAGAGAATGCTATTTTTGAAACTTTTTTGTCATTGAATGCTATATTTCATGTTCTTTCAATTTTTTCTTGCATTCGAGTCTTCTTATACAAAATAACTAATATGGAAATGTTTTGCATAATTGCACATGAATAACCCATATCTGATTGCTTACCTAGCATCTCAGGGAGAAGGGACAGGAGGGAGGGAGAGATAGAATTTGGAACTCAAAACTTTAAATAAAAATGTAAAAAGAAATAATGGCTAATGGGCAAAAAAAGGATAGAGCACATTTAGGGTTAGCTACTATACCTGACAACTGGTTCTATGGCCTCTGCTTGGAGACCCTTATGATAAGTAGCTCACTCTCCACTGGGGTAGCACTCATTGTTAGGAGATTTTTCCTTATGTTGGGCCAAAATCTGAGTCTCTGAACTTCGCTTCTTTGCTTCTAGTTCTGCCGTTTAAGGTGAAGCAGAAGCAGCTCATCCCTCTTCCACAGCTGAAGATAACCCTTCAAATATTTGAAAACACCTATCATGTCCTTCCTCAGTCTTCTCTGTAGGCTGAACATTCCTACTTTCATCAACCAAGCTTTATTTGGTTTGATCCTTTCTATTCTTATATGACAGGACCCTTTCTGGTCCTTCATCATCTATTGTCCTCCTCTAGACGTACTCCACCTTATCAATGTCCTTTCCGGTGAGAGGTGGGTGTATGGCAGGGAATCAGGGAAACTACCCCCCGCCCACCAATTTTCTAGACAAGGGCATACACCTCCCATGGAATGTGCTCTGACCCCTTTCTGTGGGACATAACCTTTGCTGAGATGGTACAATAGTTCCTTACTAATGGTTCTTGGATGGAGTAGAGGGCTGGCACTTTCTCTCCCTTGGATTTCCAGCAGGGTGGAAGAGGGTTTCTCTTATACCTAAAAGATACCATGGTATGTGCCCCCAGAGCAGGAAATATTGCCTTGTCCTGCAACGATGGTTGTTTAGTCGTTTCGGTCATGTCAGACTCTTTGTGACTCCATTTGGAGTTTTCTTGGCAAAGATCCTGGAGTGGTTTGCTGTTTGCTTCTCCAGTTCATTTTACAGATGAGGAAACCAAAGCAAACAGAATTAAGTGACTTGACCAGGGTCTCACAGCTAGTAGGTATCTGAGGCCAGATTTGAATTCAGGAAGATGAATCTCCTGGACCCCAGGCTTTCCACTGACACCCTGCTGCCCACTGTAACAATATTGTATCTATGATAATAATAATCCAGCCAAATTGGCATGTTTGATTTGGAGATTTACCCTGTGTTAGGTACAATTGTTGATTTGCTGTGGTTTGGTTTTGGTTTGTTTTGGCAAATGTTGATTTTATGGTGAAAATAATGTTTAAAAATTAACATGCAAAACTGTATTATAAATACAGAATTTTATGACTGGTCAAAGCCTGATCAATAATAAGCATTTAAATGCCTTTTGTTTCATTGATTGGCCACTTACAGGACTAAGAAGTAAGTACCTCTTCTCCCCAAACTTTCTTAGAAGCATCAATTGTAAAAGAGGCCTAGAGTTGGCAGCACTGAGAGGGAAGGGCTTTGCCTTCAGGGAAGGGCCCTTCAGGGGACACCATTTCCCCCTCTTTACCATGGGCTCAGAGGGAAGAGGACAGCATTTGTGTTTGCCTCAGAGGCAGCAGTAGAATGTTCCTTATCCCTGACCTTTGTACCGTGTATTTAAGATTTTAGCTTTGCAGAGCACTTCTCATATGTGCTTTTGTCCTGACCCTGAGGAAGGTTCAAGATCCCTGCTGGCTCCCTCTTGGCTCTTAACCTCCCCTCCCATCCCCACCCCCACTCCATCAGATGCCAAGTCCTGTCATTTCTCCTTTGGTGGCACTCATCCTTTCTAGTCTCTCCTCTCTACTCCCATGGCAGCCCTAACTTCAAGACTCTTCTCTATCCTTCCTCCTCCTTTCCTCCTCCTCCTCTCTCATCTCTGCATCTTTGCTTATACCCATGCCTGGAATAGATTCTCTTCCCTCCCCCTGCCCATTTCTGTTTGTTGGCAAGCTTCCCTCCCTTCCAGGTCTTCCTCTTCCATTTTAGCACCCTTCTGCTATGGGCTCATGTGATGTGGCAGAAAGAAATTGGTAGCTCCTACCTATCAAGATTCTACATACTGGAGATCCGGGTCTTATGTCACCTCCTCCAGAAGCCTACCTGCTCTCTCTAGCCAGGGTACATATACCCTTTGAGCCCCCACAGCATTTTGTCTGTGCCTCTCTTGTACACTTATCACATCTTTTCTCAGAACAAGTCTTACTGTTTCTATAGACTGTGAATTCTTTGGGGGAGCAGGAACTGTGTCTTCTTCATCTCTATATTCCCCTATAAAGTATGGTAACCAAGTCAGTACTCAGTGAATGTTTGTAGGCTACACACATTAACATGGACTTGCTGTGAGACCTTGGGCAAGTCCCTTTTCCTCCCTGGACCTCGGTTCCTCTTCTGTAACAAGAGGTCCATAGACTAGATATGCTCTAAGGTCCTTTCTAACATTCTGTGGTTCTATGACTATAAATCCAGGGGCTCAGACACCTCCTCTTCTCTCTGCCCACCCCTTGGGAAGTACCTACTGGGCAGAGTGCCCATAAGCACCCCTTGGGGAACATGCTCTTAGGTGGAAGCCTTAGAGATCTGAGCGAGAAGAAAAGTCACTATTCACTAATTCATGCTCATTAAGCTTTCATCAGGCAAAAAGGAATGTTATTGCAGCCTGAACTCCTGCTCAGCTCCCTTTCAATTTGATTCAGCAATAAACATATATTAAGTGCTCCAAGTGCAGAGCTTTGTGAGTGGGACCAACTAAAAAACTGTGCAGGTCCTGCCGTCAAGGAACTGAACATCTACTAGCGAAAATACTTCACATCTACAAAGGAGTGTGATACAAGGTAGGGAGCCATGGGAAAACAGAAAGGAACCAAAGTGTTCTGGGAAAATTTGAGGATGAAAAGAAGCAGAGAGGGAGGGAGGGAGGAAAGGAGAAAAGAAGAAAGGAAGGAAGGAAGAGAGGGAGGAAGGAAAGCAAGGAAAGCAAGCAAGCAGCTTGTTTATTAAGTTCTTATGTAGCAAACACTGCGCTAACCACTTTACACATATTTCCTCACTTATTCTTCCTATTTTTCCCATTTATTCACAACAACCCTGAGAAAACAGGTGCTCTATTTATCCCTATTTTACAGCTGAGGAAACTGAGTCAGGGAGAGGTTAAATGACTTGCCCAGGGTTACAGCTAGTAAGTGTTGCAGGATCTTCTTCACTCTATCTGCTGAGACACTTAGCTGGAGATATAGACTGAGATTTTTGAGAGCTGAGACCGTTTCATTTTTTACTTTGTATCTGGCATAGAGATGGTCAACAGTAGGTACTTACTAAATGCTTGTTTCGATGGATTGCTTTCGCTTTCATTAAGAGTCAAGAAATAGAGATGAAAGAAGACTTCATGGAGGATGTGGTGTCTGGTCTGATCCTTGAGGGAAGGAAGGTTTCTGAGAGGCATCAACCAGGAAAAGGTAAAGAACAGCCATGGAGGCGAGAGGCCTGGAGAGATCCCCAAAGCTAAGGAATAGGAGGCCTAGCTCAGGGTACAGCTAGCTAGTTGGCCAGTTTGGCAAGAATATAGAGTTCATGGAGGGGAGTACTGTGGACAGAAAATGGACAGGAAGACTGAGTCAGATTTGGGGGTGACTTGGTGCCAGCCTAAAGAACTTGTATTTTTTCCTATAGTCAATGAGAAGTCTTTGCATGTTTTTGAGTAAAACTGGACCTGCTTATCATGAACGTCAGAAATTGGGGAGGGGGTTGTGGGGCAGATGAGAGAGAAGTTGGAATGTGGCAGAGTTTCAGTGTAGTAAGAATGAAAAAAAACCTACCTGTTTGGAAAGAGGTATTTGGGGAGAGGTTGTGAATGGGAATGACTCCCAGCCAGGGATAGAATCACTACCACAGACTGCTAGAGCTGGAAGGAGTATTGAGGGTGGAGTACAACCCCCTTGTTTTATATTTGGGGAAGCCGAGGCCAGTCATAGAATCTCAGAGTCAGAAAAGCCTCTCTAGGCCATTCCTTCATAGCAAGACTTTGTGTAAAGTCGTTCAGCAAATTAATGGGGCAACACAATAGAATGGAAACAGTCCTGACCCCAGAGAGAGGAAACCTGTGGGGCTCCATACCAGTTTCCTAGACTCTGTCCATCCTTATTCTGAGCCCCTGGACATTCAGTCCTGTAGCCTGGCCTCAGGGACTTCCCTTGGTGGGAGCCTACAGTCAAGTGCACTTTGTACCCAGCTCTTAGGCGTTACCTCCTTGACTCTCTGCCCAGCTTCTAGGTCCCATCTGCGCCACCCCTTCTCTCCACTTTGCTGTACCGTCATCAGTCAGACAATAGAAGTCTGAGACTTCTCACGCAGAACCACAAAATTTGGGCCTGAAATCAGGATATAGATATATGTGGGTGTACATACTCACATACACCTGTGGGACCTTGGGTAAATTACTTTACTTTGCTGTAACCCCACCTTCTCGATCTGCAAAAAGAGGACACGAATACCTGGGGTATCTATCTTCTGTGTGAAGATAAAATGAAATAATGTGTCTATCTTTCACAAGCAAAGCGTACTATGTCAATTCCAACCATGGCTATCCCCCTCAGGAGGGTTATGCTCTTGGGGGATAGCCTTGTTTGCTTGGGGGTAGTTTTTTGACCCTGACCTCTCTGTCCCCATTTCTCCTGGCTCTGTGCTGGCTGGACTAGAATGAGGCCTGGATTAGGTTTCTTCTTCAGATTGAGCATTGTCCTCAGACCAAAGAAGGTGAGGCTGAGCCTAGCCTGGCAGCTCCTGTAAGGGAATGGGGAGCTTCGGCCTCTTTATAGGAAAGCAGAGATCAAAACGGCTGCCTTCACACTGGGATTACGGCTAGTTTTTTTTTTTTAAACCTGCCAGTACTACTTGCCAGAGACTGGGGGAAGAGGTGGGGCAGGCGACAGTGGGGACAAGGAGGAAAGGGGACTTTCTAATTCATTCTAATGCTGGACTCCCATGACGACAAAGGAAACAAGTGCTCTAGGAGACCTGGTGGTGGTAGCACCACTCAGGTAAGACCCTGAGTTCGGACCCTCATTGTTGGCCTGGCTGTTTCTGGGGAAGATATCATATCCTTTATAGTCTGGATTTCCTCATTCCAGCTTCCCAGAAGCATATTAAGTCAGAGGTGGAAGGGTCACGAGGCCACAGAAACCAGCTAGGCCTTCGTCTCATTCATAGATGAAATTTCTATAAGTTTTAAGATTAACAAAATGCTTTCACATCCATGATCTCATCTGAAATCCTCTTCAGGCCCTGAGTTAGATGCAACAAGGACAGCATTATTATTCTACAGATGAGGAAATGGAAAGTCTAACAAGTTAACGGATTTCACTAAAGTCACAAAATTCATCAGGATGGGAGCTGAGACTGGAAATGAAGGTTCTCCTGACACTAGGCATAGTGTTCTTTTTACTACAAAACTGGCCTTCATACTGGCTCTGAAGCAGAGACTAAAGATGTTACTATCTCCACTTTTTAGGGGAAGAAAATAAAGCCCAGAGAAGGGAAAAAAAAACTTATCTGAGACAACACAGCCTCTAACAGAACCTAGACTTGAAGCCAGCTCTCCTGACTCCTAGCCTGAAGCTCTTTTATCCAGGTTACAAACAGCCCAGGACATGTGGTCTTGAAACAACCTTCAGGGCTATTTCAGGCCCTTTGAATTGGACTCAGAGCAGGTAATGATCAAAGGCATGTTTAATTTTCTCCAACTGAGAGAATTTGGACATAATCATCTGGGAACCCCAGCTAGGGATGTGAAAGGACATTGGGCAACAGACCTGACTTGCCCCAGGCTGTTTTGGTTAGTTTTGAGAAGTGACTTTTGGGAATAACCTGTCTCATTCTTTAGAAAGTAGCAGACCTGATTTCTATTTTCATTTTCCCCTCCTTGTTACCTGTGTGACCATGGGCAAGCTACTTAACTTTCCAGACCTCAGTGTCTGGGTCTTTGAAATGGAGAGAGCAATCTGGGTCTTCCCAGATGGGAGTAAGTAAGATGGTTGGGGGGGGACCATCTCCAGTCATCCTGATCTATTTGTTGCCGCTGGACCCAGATGGCAACGGAGGAGAAAGTGAGGCTGGTGACTGTGCATAATCCTGCCTCACTTAAATCCAATTCACTTGCACACCATGACATCTCCTTCCTGTTGTCATGGTCTCCTTCAAGTGCAAAGGACAAATAACAAGATGGCTGGGTAGTAAAGTGAGTGAAGGTTCTGGACCTTCATCTTATTAACCCATATTCCTTCCTGAGTACAGATGGCTATTCTCTGTAGAAGATTGTACTTGTGTGAAGCAAGTTGTTCCATCCCCATCTTTCTCCCCCACTCCCTAAAAACAGAGTTATCTGTCTCCTGGATTCTTCCCATCCAGCCTAGGGAGGGAGAGTCTCTTCACTGGGATCTCTTCTAATATTTCCACCCTGTTCTTGGCCCATTCTCCACAACAGAAAAATCTCCCAGGGTCAGATATTCCCCAGGACATTTTCTATTCCCTCAATGTAACCCTGTCATCAGACTACAAGGAGATAAGAGAGCCCAAACCACCCAGCTGTCTGCCCGGCCAATTGTGTGAAATTGTGTCTCCTCTGCCCACTGAGAGGCAGCATGGGACAATGGAAATGGGAACCAGATATGGAAACTGAGGGCCCATGTGTTGAGTCTTGGCTCTGCTGCTTGTCATCTGTGTGATGTTGGGAAAGTCACTTCAGAGGCAAAGCAAAAATGTTGGAGTAGGAGGAAGAAGTAGAGCCAAGTTACCCTGCTCCAGACAGATCTAGAAAATAGAAAAATCATGTTTTGATCAGGAAATTGAAGGAAAAGAAAACAAAGTGAATCATTTTTCTACTCAAGGTTGACTTAGTGGGACAGATAGAGAAGTCAGCAGACTCCAAGATGAGGTCTAACCAGGAACATCTGAGTAGAGAATTCTGTTGCAGGGAGAGGCTATGTGCTGGGGCAAGAAGAGGTACCATGTCTAACAAAGACCCTAAACCTGTACAGGGTACAGGAATACATGCAAACTGGTAGCTCTGTTGCAAACTATCCAGTTATGGATCACAGATCCTGGGCTGACCTAGTGCATAGGAATGACATTCCAAGGTGAAAAGCCTGTTAAAAGCCAGATCTCTGTGTGTGTGTGTGTGGGGGGGGAACATATTCATGACATTTTTAAGTTTAACATGCATTATTATCATTTTCTCCATAACTTTCTTAAGTCTAAGCTATCAACAAAACAATAAGCCCTGATTGATTTGAAACAGCCTCTGCTTATTTCTAAGTTATAAATGCTCACACTGAAAACTTAACAATGAATTTTCCTGAGCCAGTTCATGGTGGCTTCAGTACATGCTTGGGAGCATGTTGCATATCATGGAACTTAGTCTGTGTACTGAACTAAAAGCAAGTTCAGAAGCTAACAGCAGCTGTGTTGCTTAAACAGCAGGAATAGACTGGGGTCTCAGCTTCCAGCTAGTCTTCAGTAGACTAAGCAAAGAGGAATCCCAGATAAGAGGAGAGCCTGAAATCCTGTCACTCTGAAACAGCAGAGCTTTCTAGCTGATTTATAGTAGTTGAATCTAGCAACAGTCTACTGGAACTCTAAATGGGACAAGCCCACAGGTATATTGCTCATACCCAAACCTAGATCAAGAACTTTCAGAGCTCAGACCAAGAGAGTATCAGTAAGACTTTAGACTGGTTTAGAACACTTTAGGAGAATTAAAAGCTTTCAAGTCTCCACTTGATATATTTCTCATCTAAACTGATAATAGCATTCCATCACATTTATATATCATAACTTTTTCAGTCATTCTCCAATTGATGGTTACTTTCTGATTCCCATATTCACCCCCATAAAAAGAGTTGTTATAAATATTTTTGTACATTCTTAGATTTTGTTTTGCTTAGAACTAAAACCTCCCTTAATTTATCCTTCCTTTTATTTACCTTCTCTCCCTTCTTGCCTTTCCCACATGTTTGTTTGTTGAGTGAGGTGCATTTCTGTACCCAACTCTGTTTCTATGTGTGTTCTTCCCTCTAGTTTAGATGAGAAAGAGGTTTAAGTTCAACTACTCCTTCCTAGCCTTTACTCCTTGTTTGTACAGACTTCTACCTGCATACCATGCTTAGGAGAGATAATTTCCCCCAACCTTCTTCCCTCTTCCCCTCCCCAGTATATTGCCCTGTCTTTGCCCTCCCTTTCTTTGAAGATCTCTGAGACATAACAGAATCACTTCCAAACCTTCTGTTTAACTAGATTCCCTCTATGATCCCTGATGACAATAAGGTTCAGAAAGAACCCATGTATCATCTCCCACTTTGGAATGTAAACAGTTTATCCATATTTACTTCCTTATGATTTTTTGCTCGTGTTTACCTTTTTAAGTTTCTCCTAACTTTTGGGTTTGCACTTCAAAGTTTCTACACAATTCTGGTCTTTTTATTAGGCATGCTTGGAAGCCTTCAATTTCATCAAAGATTCACTTTTTCCTTTGTAGGATGATACTTAACTTTGCTAGATAAGTTATTCTAGGTTGTAAACTTATTTCTTCTGCTTTCTGGAATATCATATTCCAAGTTCTCTGCTGACTAATAAATAATGTTTAGTGTTTCTGTTTGGTAAGTATTTTTGACTGTGACTCCTTGATAATTCAATTTTTTTCTTTCTAAATACTTGTAGATTTTTTCATTTGACCTGGAAATGAAAAGATTCTCTCTATCATTCTGCATCTGCTCTGAAATAGATATATGTGTATATACACATACATGTATATATATAATGTATACACACATCTGTATATGTACATATCCTGATATATACACATGTATTTATGTATGCATGTATACATACATTTATGTATACACATATGTGTGTACATGTCCTGTTATGTACATGTATGTATGTGTGTGTATGTGTGTACACACACATGTATATCAGTGACTTGCTCAGGGTCATACAGCTAGTAAGTATCTGAGGTCGCATTTGAACTCAGGTCCTTCTGACTCCAGGACCAGGGCTCTGACACTGCACCACCTACCTGCCCCTGAAATATATATTTTTAGAGAATTGCTTGGGGTGCTGGGAAGTTAAGTAACTTTCCTACTGTCATACAAAACTGAGGAGTGAATGCAGGTCTTTCTGATGCTGAGATCAGTTGCTGTCCAACTAAGCCAGGCTGACCGTGTAAGCCTCAGTTTGCTCATCTGTAACACCTACAGTATGTACCAGAGGACTATTTGTAAGGCAATGCTTCGTGAATCTTGAAGCTATTGAAATGGGAGTTATTGTTGAAGTCACTTTGCTTCCTGAGGCCATGTGCTATGATGTGTCCAGCTTTGAGCTAGATCTCGTTGAGACAGTAGGTGAAGAAGTCACAGGAAGGAGAGAAGCTCATAAAAAGAAAACATACATTTGAAAGATTAAAGAAAAATTAAAACTAAGTTGTGGAGGCAGCTAGAGCTCAGAGAAGGGAGAAATGAATGTGTGCTGAGGAGGAAGGGAAGACTTGATGTGACTGGGCGCAGAGTTCAAAATGAGCAGAGTCCCTGGATTTTCTGGCTTGGGATTTGGCCTCCTATGGCTAAGCCCAGGAGAGTTTGGGGAGTCTATCATCCTCCTCTCCTCTCTCCTTCCTCCCCCACCCCCGGCATACTTCTGCGATATTCCCCTGCTGTGGCTGGGGTTGCCCTTGAGCTCTCCAAGAAATGCCTCCTGAACTCATTATGAGCCTAATATGGGGGGGTGGGGAAGGCAGCGAGGAGTTGACATTAACATGGCAGCTCTGGAAAGCCCTCCTCCTCCTTGGTTTCATGTAAACATCATTTTGTTTTGCCCATCACAAAGGCCGTGCTTGGGCTGATAGAGACCCAGATGAAGACAGCCAACTCCACTGCTGTCTGGGATTGGTAGGAAGGGAAAATGTAATGGGCTATCTCATAAATCTTGAGTTAGAAAAAGCTTAAAATGTTACTCCCTAGGCTAAACCAGGGCCCAGGTCAAGGTTCTCAGAAAGTTTGGGAACCTATATTGGGAGTTTCAATAGCATCCTTTGGGATTAGGTTTTTGGGGAAACCTGTACACAACTGAGCCCTGTAGGCACCCAGAGAATCTTCTAGGTTGTAGTGCATATATGAGACATATCCAGGAACTAAGGCCTGGACCCTGCCAGTAAAATCTCTCATCTAGCTCCAGGGAACACCTATAGCCACTTTATTCTGACCTAAGCAGGTAATATAAAATATCTCCTACTTGAACAAGTAATAAGATACACCCCCTATCTGAGGCTACCTTACCTTAACAGGTATCTTAGGGTACCCTTAACTGGTGAGCACTTTCCCTAGACAGATAATAAGCTCTGTCCCTTACCAGTAACTATATCATCTCAGCAGGTCTTACAGCTTGTTCCTTACCTGTGGCCAGCTTCCCCTGCCTGTAACCACCTAACCTGAACAAGTGATACAATTTGTCACGACCTTGCCTGAATAAATAACATAGTTTTCTCCTTAACTGTGGCCACTTGATCTGAATAGGTAATACATAGCTTATCCCTGACCTGTAACTACCTTATTTGAAACAGGTAACACAGCTTTCTACTTTCTACTTTACCCATAAATATCCCATTAGAAACAGAGCAGAATGTCTTTTATCTAAACAAGCAATATAGTGTGTTCCCTACCTGTTGCCAGCTTAAGAGGTAACAGGGTGTGCCTTACCTGTAATCACCCTGAGTAGGAAACATTGTCTCTTACCCATGACCACATTACCTGAAATAGATAATATAGCTTGACCCTTTCCTGTAAGCCATATTTCCTGAGCTACCCGCACGAAAAGTTCCTTACCTAAGGGTTACTTATCTGTATGAGTCTTTCATCATTGCTCAGTCATTTCAGTTGTGATTGACTCTTCCTGACCCCTTTTGGGGATTTTCTTGACAAAGATACAGGAATGGTGTGCCATTTCCTTCTTGAGCTCCTTACAAGTGAGGAAACCGAGGCAAAAGGGGTTAAGTGACTTGTCTAGGGTCACGCAGTGAGTAAATGTCTGAGGTCAGATTTGAATTCAGGTTGATGAGTCTTCTTGCCTCTAGGTCCAGCTGTCTCTCCGCTGTGCCACCTAGCTGCCCAAGTGTGAGCCTTTACTTGTATACCAAATCTTGCTCTTGCCACTTCCCTAGCATCTGTCCCCTCCTCACTTCTCACACAAGCACCTTCATGTAGACCCCTAACCATCTCACCTGGACTATTGCAGTGGCCTCCTAACCCTAAATGCTGCTTCCAAAGTGAATTTCCTTAAGCATAAGTCTGACATTTCATTCTTCTACAGTAGACTCCCTGTTGCCTTTAGAATAAAGTGTGAACTCCTCTGTTTAGCTTTTAAAGTACTTTGAAACCTGGTCCATACATGTCTTTGTGGCCTTGTAACAGATTTATTCCTTCCTGTACACTGTCCAAACTGGTCTTCTCTGTGTTTTTCCCTATGACTCTCCCATCTTCAAGCCTTTGCACTGGATGGGCTCCATGTTTGAAATGCATTCCCTCCTTACCTCTGCTCTTAGAATCTCTTCCCTTTTTCAGGACTCATCTTAAGCATTACTTTCTGTGTCTTCTCAACTGCTGTCCCCATTTAGCTTGCATTTATTTTGACATATTTATTCTCTGTATCCTTAAATGTATACATGCTGTTGCTCCTGGTAGAAAGTAAAGCGCTTGAGAACAAAAAGTATGTCATTGTTGTCTTTTTATCCCCAGCTCCTACCACAGGATCTGGCACATAGCAGGCACTTAATAAACTATTGTTGGTCGACCGTGTCCCCTCCCAACCTCTGTTTCATGCTATGTGGGTCATTTTGGCAGGGGTTAGATGTGGAGTTAATAGGAAGTAAATCAGCAGTTCACAGGGACATAAATCAGTAGCCTCCCTCTCCCTTCCATGAACAATGAGCTTTCCCTTCAATTTCCCATGTTAAAACTTTGGGTGACCATGGATGGATCTCCTCTAATTTAGAGAAGATAGTAATGGACTTCCGGGTATTTTGAACCTAATGGAATAAGCTGGACTGAGCTGAGTGCTGAGTACTAGACTTGGGACTCTGTTCTAGGCTTGACTCTGAGGACTAGGCTCTAAGCTGTGTGTCCTCTGGGTTAGGCTAGACTAGGCTCTGGGCTGGCCGACTCAGAACTGGGTAACTTCTGTGACCCCTGGATCTCAGGACCAATTTCTACCCACAACTCCATTCTGGAGGATGGATTTCCACATTTTTTTTAAAAAAAGTGAGTCAGTTCATTAACCAAATAACCATCAGACTGACAAGTATTAATAAGATTATTGCAAAGCTTACATTCCTATAGCTCTTTAAGAGTCAGAGAGCACTTTTAGAATCCAAAAGATATAAACAGGCTAGAATGTTGAATGACTCTAATAAAGTGAAAGACAATTGCACAAGCAAAGCATAGGGTCATAATGGTGAGACGATGTGAACTTGACCTGACTCCTTTGTTGTATGTCATAAGATTTTAATGGACATCAGTCAATACTAGCTAAAAAGAAGCTCATACAATCTTAAATTGTACTGAGATACAGTATCTAGATCAAAGAAGCGGATACTTTTTATGTTAGCAAAAACCTGGAAACAAATTGGGTGACCATCTATTGGATAATGAAATTGTGGTATGTGAATAGAATATAATATTATTGTGCCATAAGAAATGATTAATAGGAATAATTGGCAAAAAAATGGAAAGATTTGTAGAAACTAATACAGTAGTGAAAAGAAACAGAACTAAGAGAACATGATACATTATAACCACAATAAAGTAAAGGAAAACAATCACGAAAGACATCTGAATTCAGATGTAGATAGACAGCTAGATGTGTATATGTATATGTATATATGTGTGTGTGCACATACACAGACACACACACAATGACTAATCTTGACTCCAGAAGATTGATAATGAAACATAATTCCCTTCTCTTAATAGAGAATCTGTGGGCTGACTACAGGTAAGGAATACTGCCTACATTATCAATTGTGGATGATATACTTTATTTTTCTTAACTGTTTTACTTTGTTATATGGTTTAAAGGGGTAGGAGGGCACCAGGGAAATGACAATAAAAAAAAATAAGGCATCATTAAAACATAACAAAACAAATAAAGGATGTCATCTGGCTTTCTTCTGTAATGGTCAGAACCCACATGGGATTAGGCTTAGGGTTGCCTTCAGTTCTGGGTACCACAGATAAATTGCCCAGAAGAGAGTGACTGGGATGGTGAAAGGACTAAAGACTATGCCTTATTAGTATAACCTGAGTCCCAAAGCTCATTGATATGGGACTCCCTCCCCACTAGTGGAGGTCATGCCCCTGGTCTGCATGAGGGGAAGGGTGGAGTTCATGAGAGTAGGAGAGAGGAGAGATTCACTCCTTTTTGATCTCAAGGGCTTCTTCAGGTCGTGCTAGTCACTTTAGGCTCTTCTGGCTTCCAGTTTCAGGTAAATAGATGGACAGTGTCAACTCCACTTCAGGTTACTGAAGGAAAAGACTTGGAAAAGAAGCTGACATGAGAGGAGCTGGAAGTCTCCATTATGTTCCTATACGCAGCTTGCTACACTAGAGATTTCAAAGACTACCTTTGGGTGAGACAAGACTCTCTCTTGGTTGAACCTTGCTCCCACTGTGAGAGCACCTACATTCTGTAGCATCTGGAGTACACTCACGTATGCGTACTTTCTCTGATTTCTGTTTTGCTACAACTTGTATAAGTGGCCTTATTTGTTATTCAGTTTGCATGTTCGTTGTAGAACTGGTATTATGGGAAAGGGTCAAGCTTTGGATATAAAGCATGGGATCTGGCTTCCCCATTAAGAAAAGAGCAAATAGATGTTAGCTTGAATCTGAAAACCTTATCCCCTGTAGCAACACTATTTAAAGGAGTAGATAGATATAATTCTAGCCCAGTATTCACTTTCTCTGAGGATAATAAAATGGCCAAGCTCTGGCTTCAACCTCCTGCTTCCCCTCCTGGTAGGAGAAGACAGCTGGGGAGAAAAGACACTAGAGTTGTCTATTCTGTCTCCCTTTAAGCCACACAACATCCCCATGCTACCTGTAGGGTGAAGGCCCTCAAAACATTAGGATTTGCTGAAGGAAATAGGGATGTTTAGTCTGGAGAAATGGAGACTTAGGGCATACTTAATAACTGTGCTAAAGTACTTGAAGAGCTGTCATTTGGAAGAGGGATTTGACTTGTGTTTAGCACCAGGAGACTGAACTAGGAACAAAAGGTGGAAATTATGGAGAGAAATTTTGTATTGAACAAGAAAAATCTTTAAAGTGGGAGCTATCCAAAAGTGGAATAGGCTGTCTTGGGAGGTGTTGAGTTCCCCATCCCTGAAGGTCTTCAAATTGAGACTGGATGACCATTTGTCTGGAATGCTGCAGAGAGAATTCTTGGTCGTATACAGATTAAACTAAATGCCCTTTGAGATCCCTTTCATTTTCAAGATTCTCGGATCCTATGGCTGGCAGAGGAGGGATTCTTTCTAGGGAACATGAGTTGTGTGACTAAGTAGGGATGCCCGGGGGGGCAGGCTACCCTGAGTGGGACTCCCCTCCAGGAGAAAGAGGTAGTAGGAGCCTGAGCCCATGAACCTTCAGGACCACTGTAGGTAGGCTTGAAGGAAAAATGGAGCCCAGGTTTGTGTGAGCAGTTGCAAGACATGCAGAAACTATCTCTATTTCCAAGCAGCTTTGGTTTTTGCGCAACCCTGCCCACCTCTGCTTGCCCACGTTGCAATATCTGTGATTAACCCAGCATTAGAAGCTGCCGCCTCCATTCTGGGCCAGCCCCATCCCTCCTCTACCTGCTGGGGCCACTTAGGGAAGCAGAGGCGGCTTCCGCCCTTTCCAATGCTGCTGAACTGAACCCCAGTCCTGAAACATAAGCACTAGACAAGTTTCCCCCACTGGAGAAGTTAAAGATAGAGTGGGGACTGGACTCTTTCTATTTTCTAAATAAACCCAAAGAAAGGGATTCTTCAGGAGCCCAGTCTGGGGGCTACAAAAGAGAACAAGGCAGATTCTAGTAGGGTGGAAAGCAAGGAGGAAGAACCAATACCAACTGTCAGGCTGATGGCATCTGTTCCCCTGTCATCCTTGGAGGGGACTTGGCAGAAGTGTCTCTCTCTGATTTTGACTCCATGGCTGGAGAGGCCAGAAAGGGAGAGTTCTTTGAAGGCTATGTTCTGGATCAGCCCAGAGCATCCTTTTGGCTGCTTAGATCAGCCCCAGGCCTTGGAGCTCCTCAAACTCTCCCCTATCACACATCCCAGCTCCGGGTTTCCATCTGTTTACAGTTTTCCAGAAGTTTCCAACTTCTGGAAGCCCCTGTGATGGATGTCCATCTTGGAGAAACTGTGTCCAGATTCAAAAGGGAACAGGTATAGGACAGCAGCAAGTAGGAATCTGACTCTCCAGGACTTTCTTCTTTATTGTTAGGCCTTACTTAACTGTGCCAGTAAATGTGGGTGCATCTTAGGGATGCCCTTCTATTTGCCTCAGCTGGGACTTGAGTCTAGGATCCTCATTTTCAGAGAAAGGCAGACACATTTAATGTTCCAGCACCCTTCAGCACCCTGCCCTCTGTTCCTGCCCTGCCAGCAATTCACCCATTCCTGGAAGTTATCCATCTCATAGACCTCTTATCCCTAAAAGCAAATGGACCCAAGATCCAGAATTGTATTCCTTTGATGCCTTACTTCCTCATTCTACAAATGGAGAAACTGAGCCCCATAGAAGGGAAGATGCTTGCCTAAGATCATATATCAGGTTCATGTCAGAGCCAGGACTAGAATCCAGGTCTCCTGGCTCCCAGCCCATGGTTTTTCCCATTGCATCTTGCCTCCTTGTTTGCCCTTACCTGAGTGAGAGGGAGCTGCCAGGGAATAAACATCAGAACTCTGCTGAGGCAGCTAGTGGCAGTAGGTACAATGCTAGATTGGAGTCAAGAAGATTTATCTTCCTGAGTTGAAATCGAGACTCAGACACTTACCTAAGCTGTGTGACCCTGGGCAAGTCACTTAACCCAATTTGTCTCAGTTTCCTCATCTGTAAAATGAGCTAGAGAAGGAAATGGCAAACCACTTCAGTATCTTTGGCAAAAAAATCCCAAAAAGGAAGCGTCAGACATGACTGAAAACAACTCAACAACCAAAATGAAAACAAAATACTGAAATATACTGTACATACAAAACAACACTGAAAAAAATACTGCAAACAAAATACCAGTGACATGGTATGTATGCTTGGCCCCTGCAGTGCTTCTGAGCCAGCTCTGGGCTCTACATACAAATACAGAGCACCCCAGTAGGCATCCTCAATGGCCCAAAGTACTCCTTAATATCACTGGAAACTGAAATGTGGGAGAGACCAAATATGGGGGTAATGGGAGGCTAAGTTCAGAGGATCCTAGATCTAGGAGGGACCTCAGGGACCAGCTAGTCCCTGAGGTCAGCTAGTCTAAACCCCTCCATTTTACAGATGAGGAAACTGAGATGTGAGTGAAAAGGACTAAGTACTGGGGTTGCAGGATCAAACCTTGTGATGGAGGGTGACCGACCTGAGGGTGAGAACGAAATCTTGGACAATAACAATAAATATTGCTTTTCATGGTGAGTTGTGTCAGACTCTGATCCCATTTGGGGTTTTCTTGGCAAAGATACTGAAGTGATTTGCCATTTCCTTCTCCAAAACGTTTGTTAAGCACCTTCTATGCACTAGCACCGTGCCAGATACTAGGAATACAGAGACAAAAATGAAACATTCCCTGCCCTCTGGAAGCTTATATTCCCTTAGGGTGGATAGATCCCATCATACAGATAAATAAATACAAAATATGTGCAAAAAAATGTAAGATGAGTATGTCTGCTTGAATGCAGCTCAAGAATGACATGAATAGAAATCTTTGACATCTGGCCAAACTCTACTAGGGGAGCTATGATTTCCACCTTGAGGGCAGCAAGAGAAGGGCTGTGGCTGGATGCTTGTTCCTTCCTTTGTCTACCTCTGAAAGGGATGTTGGGCTAGACGTATTTCTGTCAGCTTCCTCAGAGCTAAAGTTTGATTCAAAGGGGAAGCTCTTCTCTGTTCAGTCTTCAGGAAGAAACCCTTTGCTTTAGACTCACAAATGTCATTCCTCTCCACCATAGCTTACACAAAAGACTGTCCCAAATAGTGAGTAGCAGGTAAACTCATTTATCTAAGCCAAGCAGCAAGCCACAATTAGATTCTACAGATTAGAATATACCAGAAAATACCCAAAAATAAATGAGCTCTTCTGCAGAGAGCTGGAGAAGATTTTAACTTCAACCAGGAGAGAAACCCTGATCTCACCCAAAGTGGGAAATGAATCAGTACAGGGGATAGGTCTCAGGAATAGCGGGTGGCCAGTCCCCAAGACTGTCCCCAAGACAAGCAGGGAGCTGAGTTTTGGTTCAGGCTAAGATAAGAAAAAGGGAAGAAGACCATATTAGCTCCCTTCCTTCCAGTTAGGATAGCTGTGAAACTTGCCTTAAAAAAAAAACAAAAAACTTCAAATATGAAAAAAAGAATCTAACATTTCACACCCACTGGTGTCTGCAATTTGCTACAGCCAGAAAGGGTAGGGGATGATGGTAATTTCTCTGTTTTTTTATCTGAATTTCAGTAGCATGGAGTAGCTGGCTTTTAGGGACTGGAGACTATATGGGGCATTTTTTAAGGGCTAAGAAGCTGAGAAGATGCCAAAGGAAAGTACCTCTGGTTTCTTCTTCCCCAGGAAATTCTCATTCCCAGCCGATCTCCCATCTTTGCTACCCTTTATATGCCCCTCACATGCACTTTCTTTTTTTTTAATTTTAAAATGTTTTTGATAAGCCCTATAATCTCAGAGTTTAATGGGTTTATTTCCTAACTCCTTAATAATGCTTTGAAGAATTTTAAAAAATCACCTTACATTCTTTTTTTAAACAATATTTTATTCTTTCTCAACTGCATGGAAAAACCATTTTTAACATTAGGGTTTAAAAAATATTTTTGAGTTCTATATTCTCTGCTTCTCTCTGTCCCCTCGTGCCTCCTTGAATTAATAAACAATTTATGTTATCCATGTACAGTCATGCAAAACACATTGCAAACTTTCAACACTCAGACACACACAGAGGCATATCGGTACACTCAGAGAAACATACTCCAACACATTCAAACATGTAGGTACTTGTCATGTTTACCAACAACTACTCAAGACACAGTCCGTTCTACCCCAACCTCCTTGTTTATCCTTCATTCACTAAAAAACACACCTACATGTGTATGGGGGACAGGGGTGGGACAGGGGGAGGGTGGGGAAGGTAGGTGAGCTATGATTTTCCCCAGACTCTTTTACCTGGGAAAAGAGAAGAGGCTTAGGGATTTTTGTGGTTTGCCCTTTGTTTTGAAAAAGGACCATGACCTCAGGGAGATGATGACATGACCTGCAGCTGACTTTGACATGAGTGAGGGAGGGCTGTGCAAAGTCACCAGCCTCACTTCTCCTCCAGAGCCATCTGGATCCAGTGGCCAAATATCCATCAGGATGACTGGAGAAGGCCCAGGATGCACTGGAAGATCTTGACCCTTTTTTTTTTTGTGCAGGCATATCATGTTTTATTGCATTTCACTTTATTGTTCTTTGCAGATATTGTATTTTGTTTTGGTTTTTTTTTACACAATGTATGTTTGTGGCAAGTCTATCAGCGCCATTTTTCGACCTTGGCCTTTCTGAGCTGAGGTCTTTCAGGGTTCTCACTTTGAGTGAGGCAAGACCCATTCAGTGAATAGGCCTCTTTAAGAAGTGAGTCAAGGGATGGCCCCTTTAATTAAAAAAAAAACCAAACTAGGAGGAAAGACCCTCAGGGGTGCTGGCCAAGAGAGAAACAGTTAACTCTTCAGGTTCACTCTGAGCCAGGGGTTTTGAAAATGACCCAAACCAGAGAGCTGTTTGACAGTTACTAGGCAAATAGCTATTGCCTGGTTTATAACCTGGCATTCAGAGGTTGAAAATTGAGAAATATGTCAAATGTTCACTATAAGCTAAGATGATGCCTCTGATGATAATCCAAGGCCTGAATTAAAAACAGGAATCAGAAGAAAAGAGGAATTTCTTTTCATTAGCTATCTCCGAGGACTCTACATTCAGGTCACTGTTGTTGAGGCTATCTTTCTAGGGAAAGGAAAGGTCTCCATACTGAAGAGTCTGAGAGAGCACCAAAGGGACACGTTCCCCCCTCAGTTTTAGGACAGAGGTTTTCATTTTTGTCTCCTAAACATATGGACTGTAAACTAGCACCCATTCTTCCTTAAGGAACGCAATAGTCAAGAGTTCAGCTGAACTGTAAGCTGAAGACAGTGCAGACTATATTGGGGCTCCTTCATGGGTGTTCCCCATGTGTGTCTACTCATCTTAATGATGCTGTGCATATTTTGGGGAGTGTACCCCTGTTTAATGGGGGACATTCTTGTGCTGCTTTTCTTAGCAAGGAATTTAAGTGAATTCCTTTCCTTTAAATGAATTCTGTCCTCCGGCTAGCTATTAAAGGTAAACTGTATCCATGGAAGCTTTAGCTTTAGGCGAGGAAGACCCACACAACACTTGAACTCAGGGTAGCTGACTCCTGGGAGACTTCTATACACAGATCACTCCCCCTCACAAGACGCCCATGCCTCTGATTCTCTCTGAACCAATTCCCAACATCAAATCTGGCCGCTGAATCCTCCTTTATAACCTTGAAAAATCAGAGCAACTCTGTGTGATAGTGAAGGCAAACATTCCACGCCCATCATCCCTTGCCTCTCAGTTAAAAGGAGTGAGGCATATAAATGTACATATATGTATATGTATATATTTTATATCTAAAATACGTGTGTATTAGATAGGTAATATTTATGTGTCTATTTTTTAATCCTCTTTTTTCTGGAGCTGAGACTGGTCATTGTAATTAATCTGAATTTGGCGTCATTTCAATGGGATTCTCTTTTATCTCATTGTGCTTACTATTTTATTGCTCTTTTGGTTTTATTCTTTTCATTCAGCTCTGGTTCATGCAAGTTGTATTCTCAGACTAGAACCTAATTAGCATAGTCTGACGCTGCTCCCATTGTCAGTTATCACCAGTCCATCCCCTGCTAGGAAGCCACATCCTCCTCCAGAGGGAATGCTGGGACCCTAAAGGTCACTGACCTCAGTGACTCCCCTTCTCTTCCTCTCTACTCTCCTTTCCTTTCCTCCATCCCCTGCTCTTCCTTTCTCCCTCTTCCCCTCTGCTTTCATTCCATTCTCTTCCTTGTGGTGGATTGAATCTTTTCTTTCCATCTCCAGGAATTCGTGTGGATTAATGGAGAGGCCATCATAAGACTTGGAGGGAGCAACCCTTGGTCAAGGGGAGTAAGTAGAACAGATGTACCTGTTGATTAGAGGTATAGATCCTGTGAACAGGGTGAGCGCTTCAGACGGATGAGATTCCATCCCTAGGGTGTAAGACAGAGATAGTCTGAGGTGGAAAGTAATCATCTCAGCGGTGGGAGCCTGAGCCTTCTCCAAGGAGAACGGGAAGGAAAAGAGGACAAGAGTGAAAAGACAAGTTGTCCTGAATTCCCCAATGTTCTATTTCCAGGCCCAGAAGTTACCTATACCTTTCCCAGAGGGGTTTCATTTAACCCCACTTTCTGGTGCCATTTCCCATGAGCTGCTCTGGTCCTGTCTCCCCCCTCTCCCCCGGAAGCATATTCAATTATGGTCAATCAATCAAGTTTAAGTGTTTATGATGTACCAGAGAATTCAACAAATATCAGCAAGTTTTCACCCAGGCTGAGCAAGGTATCTGGCTAGGTTCTAAGGGTACAAGGAAAACAACTCCTGCTTTCCATGTAAACATGTAAATATACCAGCTAATTTGCAGAGAGGAAAGAGCCCTAGCAACTGAAGCCTTCCCCTAGGAGGTGGGACCAGACATAAACCCAAGTTTCTCAGGGAGAAGGGGGGACAACCTCAGAGCTCTTGCTGATTCTTTCTTCTGGATCTTGGGCCCTGGCATCACACAAAAGCTGGGTCCTCTGAGCTTTGGCACAGTCTAGGAAAAGCCCAAATTTGAGGCTTTGAAACTGGGTGGATCTACATCTTCCCTCCCCACATCCAACTGCTCAGCAGGTGACCTGGTCCTGCGACTAAGGAGCCTGGAGTTTGCTCTGCTGCTATTAACCTTCTGTGGAACCTTGGGAGAACTGGAGTATCAGAATCCTAGAGAGATCATTGAATCTAATCCCTTCATTTTTAAAGTTGGGGAAACTGAGTCCCAGGTAGCTCCCCTCATTTTTACCTATGGAAAATAAAAGCCCAGAGATGGGAAAAGATAGACCGGAAAGAGAACCCAAGTTTCTTGACATCCAGACCAGTCTCTTCTCACAGCTCTCTGGCCCTGGCTTCTAAGTCAATCTGAAAGGCATTGCTGTTCAGTATTGACCTTGGAGTCACAGAACCTGTGTCTGAATCCTGGTTTTGCTTATTTCCACCTCTGAAAGCCTCAGTTTCTTCATTTGTAAAATGAAGGGGTTGGGCTAGATGATTTCTAAAGTCCCTTCCACTTCTGCATCTTTGATTGGACAAAATGGAAGTCATAACCCCTCCCTGTTTACCTCATAGGGCTGCTATGAGTGTAGAATGAGATAATAGATTTTAAAGCTCTTTATAATGACAAGAAACTTAGAGGACTGGACTATTATTCCTTTGGGGTTAGTCTGCCCTTCTCCAGGCTCCACTTCTTATTTCTGAAAGCTGAAGGTGAAGGGAGGGGCCGAGATAACAACATTATTACCATCTAGCATCATCGCTGGATTTTTATTGGGTTGTAAGGATTGCAAAGCACTTTATATGCATTATCTTATTTATCCTCATAGCAGTCCTATGAGGTAAGTACTATCAGTATCATTATCTCTGTTTTACAGATGAGGAAATGGGCTCATGGGGGTAAAGAGACTTGCTCAGAGTCACAGAGTAGTACACGTCAGAGGCAGTATTGAACCCAGGTCTCACCTCCCGAAGTCCAATGGCCTTTCCAATACTGCCATTTAAAGTGCTCTAACAATCTCCCACCTACCGACCTTTCCAGTCACTTCAAATTACATCTCTTCATTCATCCGGTGCCTGAAACTCTGTTCCAGGCAAATCAGCCTACTTACTAGCTGCTACTTATACACAGCATTTCCATTGTCTGCCCCTGGGTTTGGCAGAGTGGTCTCTCATACCTGAAATGTTCTCTTTCATCACTTATGCCTCTTAGAATACCTCCTATGCAAGGTTTTCCTCATTTTCTGGTTGCTACTCTTGTAATGACTTTGTACATATGCATTTTCTGTTTAGTTATGCACGTAAATATTAAATCCCCCAGTAGAATCCACGTTCCCTCCACACAGCCCCAAGTGCCTCATGGGCACTTGATAAAAGTTTGTTGCATGAATAAATGAAGGAATGAGTAGCTAGCTGAGCCCCAGTGTGAGAACAAATATAGATACAGACTAAAAGAACACAGTGGAAACCTTGGCTTAGGAGCAACCTCAAGAAAGGGGCAAAGTTGAGAGGCCGGGGAAGTCAGAGACAAAGATACCGGATCTCATCCCTACATTCTTTCCAGATGTCCTGAGCCCTGCTACTTTTCCTTGTTTAGAGTTGGGGGTGGCCTCCCTGTGTCTCCCCCCTCAAACTGAATGCTCTCTGAGTTCAGGACTTGCTCCCCACAAATCGAGGACTCCCTGAAAGCAGAGCTGTCTTCCTGCTGGGATGGGGTGGGGCTCTGAGGCTCATTCTCCTCTATTTCCATTTCCTGCCCTGGAACAGTGGATCTTAAGGGGTCTGCCCTAGCATCAGGCCAAGTATATAGTAACAAATTTCTTTGCCCTCCACAGACTTCTGGCCCCAGTTCTTCAGCTAGGCTGCCTGGCACTGGCTGGCTAAGAGCCCATGGATCTGGCCACAGACTCTGTTATTTGTGGCTGTATACTCCCTTGACTCGTTAGGAACCTGCTGCGGTAGAAGGTGGGGTGGTTTGAGGGCAGCCCTAGTGGGCAGGGGTCGGGCAGATTCTTGACCCTTACAGTTGCGTGAGAGTTTGTAGGAGCGAGTGATTCTCCCTCCCTCCACAACAGATGTTGTCTGCCCTTTCTTTCTCAGGCCCAGCAAACTCACCACTCCGCCAAATCTGTACTGCCCCAGGGGTCTCCAGTTTAGTTTTCCCTGAACATTGGAAGGAGAACTCTCAGAGCTCTGCTTCATTCTCCCTTCCCACCATCCCTAGAGAGAACTTCCCACATCCCCGGCATGAACTAGAACGAAGCAGAGACTTGGCTGGGGGTAGGGACAAGGAAGGCTGCCCTGTTGACTCTGCCTTGTGGGGACCCTATCCCATAGGTGAATGCGTAGCGGGGAGCACTGTCCTATCCTCCTCACAAGGTTATTGCAGGAAAGCCCTTTACCTTTATACCTTGTAAGTCATTATAAAAAGCCAAGCTGTCATTGATACTATTAAGCAGATTGGACTGAGCATATTGAATATTGGGAGAGACTTAAAAAACAGAATTCAGAAGATCTGAGTTCCAATCCTGACTCAGTCGAATACTAGCCGTGGGACCCTGGACAAGTCACTTAGCTACTCAGTACCTCAGGAAACTCTGGGACAAGTTACAAAGAAGGCTCCAACCTGCTTTGGTAAAGGAAGTTTCCTCATCTAGAAGTTTCCTTTATCAATGAAATCACAGGTTCATTCTCTGACCCCATCCCTATTGAACTATGCTCACAGTTGGGAGAGGAAGCAGCTGAAGATATTTTCCCCCAAGGGAAAAAAAAGACTCAAGGAAACTTTCTAAACTGTGTACAAACAAATGCTAAACCACAGATTGCAGAAAGAGTTTAGAATGGGGCCCTTAGAGCATAGGTTAATCAGAGAAATCCTTTCAAAGAAGGTGAGTTTGCAGACTTGCTTGGAGCTGAACTCCCTCCCACAGAGGTCAGCTCAGCATCACCCGCCTCTTTCTCACACACAAACAGCCATTTCCGCCTGTGTTTGAGGCTGAAAGTGTGTGGCCATTTAACCCTTTGTGACTTTGGACAGGCTTGAGAGACTAGGTCCTCCAGAGAGGAGGATGACATGAAAACCCTGAGCCCCTGATCTGACAACAATTTAGGTGTCTTGTAGCAATTCTGTGCCCGACTCTACTGGCATTGTTTGGGGGCAGAAGTACTCAGTACAGCCAGCTCAGCTCCAGAGGTATACCACTCCATTCTCTCATCCCTGGGCATCCCACTACCTCTCAAGGTTTTATGCCTCCTCAGGAGATCTCTGGGGTACCTTGGAAGCTCAAATGAGGAGGCTGACCTTGCTAAACTCTAAAGTCCTTTCTAATGATCTTGACTCCTGGCACTCTAAATGGTGAAAAACCCTCCTGGCCTAAGTCATTCAGGTGGGGGAGGATGTGATGAGGAGGAAGGTCAGGCAGGGTCTGTCCCACCCAGGCTGAGTGTCCTAGCTTTATCACTAGAAGGCAGAGCTGCTGAAACCCAGATCATTGTTTCTACTTCGGAACAGGCCCCCAACCACAACAAAGCTGGTAGCCTTTCTGTAACATTTTCAGTTTAGAAAAAAATAATTTACAAATATGATTTCCTTGCAACCACCTAGAAGGTAGGTGTTATTATTGTTTCCAATTTACAGATGAAGAAACCAAGGTAGATGGTAAGGGACTTGACCAGGGTCACACGGGTAGTGTCTGAGGTAAGATATGAATTCAAGTTTTTCTGACTCAAAATCCAGTGTTCTCTCCCTCCATTGTGTCTCATAGCTCCCCCAAAGCAGACCCTTCAGTTTTCCGCAGAGAAGGGAAACATCCAGGTCCCGTCCAACCCCAAGACATTCTAGTCTACCGTCCTAACTCCACCCAAGCTATCTCTATCCCAAAGTCCAGAAAACAGGACAATCTATATTGAGAGGCTGTTGTCCAAGGTCCAACAAAATTTAATTTCTGGAGATGAGCCTAAAGATGCCATCATGGGCTCTCTCTATTAGCCTTATCTTCTAGGGGCACAGATCTAGGTTGGCTCTCAAAGGCTGGTCATTCTTAACTCTGTGACTTAAGGGGTCCAAATGTTGTGTTTACATAGTTTACACATTCTATAGATTAAGAAACTAAAATTCAGAGTTTAAGTGTCTTGCTAGTAAATGTCAAAGAGAAACAAACCCAGGTAATTCTGAACAGACCTCCACATTGGATTGAAAGTCCTGGATTCTAATCCAGCCTCAGCACCTAATTAACAATGTGACTTGGGTCTTAAAGGTCTTTGGGTCTCCATTTCCTCATGTAAAATGAGGATAAAAATACTCATCCTGCCCTGTTAGTCTTAAAAGATCAATTAAGATAATGTAGAGGGAAGTACTCTGAAAAGTCTAAATGATTCTTGGATGACAGGGCCAATTAAATCTGATTAAATGGGCCCCAAAACAGAACCCTATAACCTTCCCCACTATCTTCAGCAGCACCTCTCCCACCTCCCCAACATCACTTGCAAGTCAAGTGGCCATCAGCTCAGGGACAGAGGTTAGACTGCAGAAAGAACTTCCATAGAATGACTAAGAAATTGTGAACTCTCTTTCCTCAACGATTGTGAAAAACTGGAGAAACCCGTTTGGGCACCTGTCCCTCTTCCTTCCCCCAAGTTAGTGTGACCTCTTGGTAGCCCAGAAGCAGCCCGTGGGCCTCCTCCCCTTAAGGCTAGTGACCTGTGATCTCAGGTCCCTCTCCAGGAATCAGAAAGTGGGAAACTGGGAATCAGAAACTGAGAACCGAAGGGGTGGGAATGCGGGAAGGAGGTTCCAAGGAGGGAACTGTCCCATCACCTTAGCTGTCTTCCAAGAAGCAAGGGCTCCCATCCTTTCTTCACCTGTTTTCTCTTCCTCCCACAGATCCTAGGTCTAATTCCTCCCTTCTTTCCCTTAAATAGTGTCTTAGAAGTCTGGGGTCTGGGTCTGACACCCGAGACTACGCAGGGGAAGGAGAAAGGTGGAGGTGGAGGGAAGGTCTCTCCTTTCTCCATCTTTCCTGCTGTCTCCTTCTGTGGATTCCTGGCTCTCTGTCTCCCACTCGCTCTGCCTTCCGGTCTGTCCCTCTCTCGGTCGGTCGGAGCGGAGTGGCCTGGAGGGGCGGGGGAGAGGAGGTGTCTCTGACCCTGCCCCGCCCTCCCAGAACTCCAGGTGTCCCCTCCTCCCGCCCGCAGGTGAGAAGCCCCCAGGGGTCGAAGCCCTCAGGTACTGGCCCAGGAATAGCGCCCCAGCCTTTATACCTCTGACCTGTTGCGTCACCGAGAAGGATGCGGGCCACGCCCTGGCCTTGGGCTAAAAATAGCTTCCAATGGGAGCTGGGGGCGGGGGGCTCTTCGGGCCCAGGGGAGGGCCTTGGATGCCTCTTAATCTAGCGCGGGACTCGGGAGTGTGTGTATCTGCCTGTTTCCTCCTGGCCCAAGGGTTTCCAAAACCTTTGCGTATGCAAAAGCCCCGGGAGGCAGGCGGGCCAGGAATCATCTCCGTTTTATAGATAAGGAAACTGAGGCTCCCGAAGAGAAGTCATTTGCCCAATAACAGCTGGGACTAGAACCCAAAACTCTTAAACATTTTTTTCTTAACCTATGTATTTTAAACCTTTTAAAAAAAATTTGGTTTCTAAATTCTCTCTTTCTCCCCACCCCACCTCCTCCTCCCAAAAAGGTAAGGAACATGGTATCAATTATACAGGTGAAATCATCTAACACATATTTCCATATTAGCCTTATTTAAAAAAAAAGAAAAGAAAAAGAAAGTAAGAAAGCTCTGCTTCAGTCTACACGCAGAGCTCAGCCGTTCTCTCTCTGGAAATAGATAGCGTGATTTCCTCGTGAGTCACTTGGAATTGTCCTGGATCACGATATCGATCTGAGCAGCCAAGTCTTGATCATGGTACCACACCGCTACTGCTGTGCACTGTAATCTCCCGGTGCTTCTCATTTCATTTTGCATCAGTTCATAGAGTTCTTGCCATGTTTTTCCTAACCCGCCCCCCTTTTCCCACAGCACAATAATATGCCACAACTGGTTCAACTGTTCCCTAATGAATATCTCCTTGATTTTGAATTCTTTGTCACCACCAAAAGAGCTGCTCTAATATTTTTTATACACATAGGTCCTCTTTCTTTTTCTTCGACCTCTTTGGGATGCAGACCCAGCAGTGGCAGGGGCATTGCTGGAACCCAGGACTCGACCCCATCTAAGATCCTTTACACTGTACCATTATACTTTTGTGTAAACAGAAATCATGGGCTGGGAACTGGGAAATTTGGGTCCTAGTCTTAGATCTTCCACTAGTGTTAGCCAAATTCATTGAGGCAGAGGGGGAGTGAGTGGCAATTCAGGAATCAGAAGAGCCATGTTCAAATCCCACCTCTAACTTGTGTAGGTGGGAAGGGGTTGGGGAAGTGGGGGGGAGGGACTGGACTCCTCGGCTACTAAGGTGGAGATCAAGATCTGTGATCTGTTACTTCTTTGCCATCATCACTGTTCTGTCCATTGTCACTTAAATCCACATAACAGTTTACTGAGCAGTTTTCTTAAAGTGACTAGTGCAAACATTATTGCCCTCATTTCTTAGATGAGGAAAATGAGTCTGAAAGATGTGATGTGACCAAAGTGACCCAACTGGCAGAAGTCCAGTGACCTTTCCACCATCTCTTTTAAGCAGATAAAATCATCTAAGTTTCCTTCTGGCTCCAGAATTCTTTGTTCTGTGAATCTGAAAGTGAGTCTGCCTATCTTTAGAGGACCAGAGGGCAGGACTGGGAGGGGCAGAGACAGGGACAGGAGGGTGAAGGGGACATGCAATGACAGAAGCAGATAGGAGGGGATGGGAGAGCAGAAAGGGGTAGCAGCAGCTGGAGGGTTGGGTGAAAGTCGGATGAAAGAGAAATGGGTGTTTTTGCTACTGTGAAGTCACTCTCCAGCCTGGCCTGGTTCAGCAGTGAGTCATCAGGACCAGAGCGGGTTTGTGGAGGGAAGGGGAGAGGGCAGGACTGGTAACTATGTCAGAATCCGCCCTGGAGATCCCCAGCTCCTTTTTAAATGAGAGACCTTTGTCCCTGGCATAACTACTAGGTAAGGGACGAAGGAACCCAGGAGTCAGTCCTGGGCCAAAGAGAGATAATGCTTGGGCAGCTATGTGTCAGTGAAGGATCATTTTCTGATACACGAGAAGCCCCAGTGAACAGCCCTGTCCCCAAATAGCCTTCCTTGCTCTCATCAAAGTTTTTGTTCTTGGGAGGGAAGCACAGAGTTTTTCAGAAATTCAAGGTTAGAAGGAAGCAAATGGGCTAGGGCCCAAAGTGGGGAGAGATCTATATATGACCTTTGGGCTGGACAATCAATTAAAGAGCATTTATTAAGGACCCCCTATGCCAGGCACTGTTTGGTGAGAGTGAAACAGTAGGCCTTCTCTGACCTTAAAGAGTTTTCACTCAATAGTGAGGGGCAATGTGTACATTTATAGGTATATACGAGAAACATACAAAGTGGATGTGAAAAAACCCAGGTTGGGGATTCGCAGTATAGGGAGTATCTTAAGCTAAGAGCTCTCCTGGGAAGGTCCCAAACCTCCTCTGAGTGGCCACCCTGTCTTTCTGTTGGTTCACTGAGTCATGGAAGATAAGATTTAGGAGGGACCCTGAAGAGACGTTCCAGTTGGACCTTCTTTTTTAACAAATGGGGAATTGAGGCCCAGAGCACTGAGCAAACCTTCCCCTGGTCACACAATACCCTAGTGGCAGAGACTGTACTACAATCAGTGTCTGCAAATGCTGACCCCATTCTGGGTCCAGATGCCTCTTTTGGAATAGCTTTGAGTTTTGTGATCTTGAGTAATTTCTTTTATTTTATTTGTCTGTCAGCCAAGGCCTCTCCCCTTACACCCCCAAGCACCTCTTTAGTCTCAGTATTATGTCTGGGGAGATTACTCTCAGGTTGGCTTAGGGTCAAATATGAGACATCATTTCATTATACGAAGTATCAGCTTCTCCTCCCAGTGTCGGATTCAGCAGCGATCTTCTCTCGTTGGGTTCAATCTGGGTCTCACGCCAGGTAATCCCTTTCTTCACAGAGGCCCCTCCTCAGAGTTGATAGACTGTCTTCATCATGGTCCTCTCACTGATTCCTCCAGCCCAAACACTATCATCTTGGCACAGGTTCTGGGAACATCCCAGCCCTGGTGCATTAGCCATCTCATCCTACACCATCCTTCTTCCCCAAGTGCTACAGGGATGGGGACAGAAAGACAGACACATAGTGAAAAACAGACAGTTGGACATAGGGACAGGAATGGAAAAAGTCAGAGACAGGGACAGAGACAGAAATTGGGACAGGAACAGAGCCAGAAACAGAAACAAAGGGGAAGAACAGAAAGAAACCCAGAAATAACTAATGATGAGGAAAGATTGATGTTGCCAGCTCTATCTTGGAGCTAATCAAGACTGACTTGGGAGGACTATCCCAGGATTCACTTGGCTCTCTGTCTCTGAAGTGGAAAGCTGAAGTGCATGGAGATTTTCACATCTTTTATATGTCCAACTCAGCACCTGGGCAAGGAGGAAGAGGTGTAGAATTGAAGGATCAATGCTGATCCTTGTTAGATTGGTAATAGGAGTTGTTCTACCTGCCCCAGCGGCCTGCGGCTGCTGTCTTCTTCGTTTCCTTTGCCTCACATCTTGACCCTGTCTTAGTCCAGGACTTTGGTGGTAGTGGTACACTAGGGGTTGGGAATGTATGGGAATGGAGGTGATTGGGCAGAGAATGGTTGGAGTCAAAGGACCTGGGTTTGAATCTTGGCTCTGCTATTTACTGTCTATGTGACCTTGGATCAGTTACTTAAACTCTTTGGACCTCAGTTTCCACATGTGTAAAATGATGGGGTTGGACTCTAAGATCCCTTCCACATCTAAATCTATGATCCCATGATCTCATTTGATCCCCACAATTACCCTCTGAAGGTAGATATTTCTATCTCCATTTTATAGATGAGGAACTTGAGGTGCCATGATTTGCCCATCATTGCACAGGTTGTAAGTAGCAGAGTTAGGAGCCATCCTCCCTCCAAATCCAAACCCTTTCCTCTTCAGGGTGCTTCTTCTAGCCCATCCTTCCCTTATCTTCCAACTCCCCACCCCGAACCTCAAAGGGGAAGATGTAGTGAATAGGAGTCCTCTGTCCAGAGAAGAGTTGCTAGTGGTCTCCCTCCAAAGAATCACAAAATGTTTGGGGGCCCTCAGAGGTCATCTAGGCCAATCTATGCCTGAACAGGAATCCTAGGAAGGGATCCCTTCATTTTACAGATGAGGAAATCGGGGCTGAGAGTTACATAGCTAGTAGGTGTCTAAGGCAGGATTTGAATTCAGCTCTTCCTGACTCCTCCTATAAAACATCCTTGACAAGTGGTTCTCAAGCCTCTCTTTGAAGGCCTTTAGTGAGACAGGAACCTGTGACATCCCAAGGTAGCTGGTTCTGCTCATGAATAGCTCTTATTGGAAGATTTGGTTTTTTGTTTCTCCTTTACAATGACTTCAAATCTGCCTCTCTGCCACTTCAAATCATTACTCCCAGACTTACTCTTTGAAGCCAAGCAGAATGAGTCAGATATGCCTCCCCTATGAGAGATCTTGGGACACTTGGGTTGCTATCGTGTCCCCTCAAGTTTTCTCCAAGGTAAACAATGATATCTAGTTCCTTCAACAGATCCATGCTATTCTTCTAACACCACCCCCCCATCTAAGTTTTACATGTCCTTCAAGGCTTCCACTTATGACTCACCTCCTTCATGAAGCCTTCCCTCATCAGTCCCAACCAGCTCTCAGTAGGCTCTTCCTCCTCCCAGCTACTGATGTACTTATTGACTGTAACTCTCCTTTGATCCTTGCCACAGAGTTCCTAGTAGCACAAGCTATCTTTTAACGGAGGTTGTGTTGTCTGCCATAGTTTTTAAGATTCTTGATGGTAGAGAATGGGTTTTATTTGTTTCTGCAAATATCGGCCAGCTCGGTAAATATTGGTTAAGAATGTTGATGAAGACAATGGCAGTGATTTAAATAAATAGCTCCCATTTCTAGAGGGCTTTCCTCACAACAGCTCTAGGAAATATTGCCCTCATTTTACAGACAAGAAAACCGAGACACAGAGACATTTAACCCAGACTCACATGATCTGACTATTAGACCAGTGCTGTCAAATGACTACAAAAGTCATCCTGTCCAGTCCTCTGCCTCCACTTGGGAGAGTCCTCTCAGGAATCTTCTTGATCTCTACCAAGGACAGAGATCCTTGGAAAAAAATAAGTCATTGATTCATATTAAAAGTATCCATGGACAAAGGAGGCTGAAAGATCAAGTCACCCCATTTCTCAATGGATTATTTCATTGGGAATGACCTATGGGATCTACATCCCATACCAGCTATTGACCAATTGAAAAGTTGCAGTCAAAGAAACCCTAGCCCCAGATTGGGCCACTTAAAAAATTTCACACAGTTCAGATCAGAGCTGTTTTCCTTGCACATGGAACAGAGATGTTCAAGGTGGGGTGGGAATGGGGGAGGGGGTATGAATGAAGTGGGAAGGGGTCCTACTACCTGTAAACTCTTGCTGAGATGTAAAGCTGCAGTTGCTAGGAGAAAGCTGAAAGGAAGTGAGGAAGCCTGAGTGCATTCCAACGAGAGATCAAAAGGAAAGGAGAAAATGAAAAAGAAAGAGAAAGGAGAGAGAAGCTGGGAGGGACCTTGAGGTTCTAGGCTAGCCCAATCCCTAGGAAAGGGCAGATTCCAGAACTTTTCCTAGAGGGGACATAAGTGCCCTGGGACAGGCACTATTACCCTCGAAGTTGTCCAGCCATGCTTTTCTCTTCAATGGCAAGAGTCCTGTGACTTGGGTAGAGGGAACAAGGGGAGGAGAGACTGGGGGAAAACCCTGACTTGAGGTCCCTTTCCCAGAGGCCTGAGCTCCTAAACAGCCTAACCTACTCAGGGTTGATCTGATTGACTTAGTGTAGGTATTTCCTTCCATCGCCGGGTTTCTGTCCTTCCTTGTCTGAGACAGATTGGCCCGAGAGGCTTATGACTACACGCCAAGGTGGAGTTATGTTCCCCATGCCCACTTCCATCCCCCAAAACAATTGGGATAATATCTGGCCTTTCCTCAACCTTCTTGACATGCTATTAATCTTCAGCCCCAAGATGGTCCAGTGACCTGAACATGGGCTTGGATATGCCTGCCCACAGGGCACCACCATTCTTTGAGCATTTTGCCTTCCCTTAGTTTCAGTTCAGTCAATCAATTGAACACAAGCATATTTACTGAATACTAACTGCGTGTCTAGCTCCTCAACATAGGCATTCAGGGAGATGCAAGAAAGTAAAGGAGCAAAGTGTTGTAAAAGTTCAGGGAGAAGAGTCCTTGATCATGTCACTTCCTCTCTCTGAGTCTGAGTTTTCTCATTTGTAAAATAATTGGGCTGCTCTCCAAGGTTCCTTTCAGTTCTAACATTCCATGACTTTGTAATTCTCAATTCACAGTGGAATGGATTCATCATTCATGGAGGAGGTGGGATTTGAAGAATGGACAAAAATCTCTCCCTCCACGAGGTTGGGATAAAATCTCCACCCTTCTAGTCTCCATGTCCCCTCCCAGAATCACCATAATTAAGTCTGAATTCTGTTTGGGGTTGCGGGGTGGGGGAGGGACAAGCACACTGAGTAGACTGGAGTTATTTATCTCTGAGACTGAGATGGTGGATTCAGGAATCTTTTGGCAGCCAGGAGGAGAGAGGAACAGTGAGCAGAAAACCCTTCATTCCCTCCCTGTATTCTCAAAATTGAGGTGAGATCATCTTCAAGTGGATGGGAATAAATTGTCCCCCACAAAGCCTGTGTGTGGACAGGGAATGGAGAGAAAGAGAGAGAGAGAGAGAGAGAGAAAGAGATAGAGAGAGAGAGAGAGAAAGAGAGAGAGAGAGAGAGAGAGAGAGAGAGAGAGAGAGAGAGGTAGAGAGACAGAGAGAGACAGAGACAGAGACACAGAGATAGAGACACAGAGAGACAGAGACAGAGAGAGAGAGGCAGAGACAGAGACACAGAGATAGAGACACAGAGAGACAGAGACAGAGAGAGACAGACAGACAGACAGACAGACAGACACAGGGTCAGAGACAGAGACAGAAAGATAGAGAGACAGAGAGACAGAGAGAGAGAGAGAGACACACACACAAAATGATTAGGAAGACAGTCACAGAGAGACTGGGGTAGGAGTAGGAGGGGAGAAGGTAGAAGAGACCAACGGAAGAGAGAAGGCACAGAGATAAGCATATTCAAAGTAAAAGAAGGAGGGCGAGAAAGATCTTTAAGGTCCCTCACAGATCTATGATCTGAAGACAGGACAGAGATAGCCATAGGGAAAAAGAAGGGGCAAAGAAGCTAGATATAAGGGGAAACACACACACAGTGAGAAAGACAGTAACAGAAGCCAAAACATGGAGGGGAATGGGTGAGCATAGACTTAGAGACACACAGAGACTGCGGACTGATACAAGGAAAGGAGGAGGGAAACTCAGAAGACTTCCTGACAGAGGATTCATTCTCATTCTTGGAGAAGCTAGATATTCTTTACCCTTCACATATACATACACACACACTCACACGCACACACACCCATCACACACATACACACACCCTTCACACACACACACACTTATCACACATCCATCACACTCACACTCACACACACTCATCACAAACACACCCTTCGCACACACTCACACCCCCCCATCACACACACACGCACACACACCCATCACACACATACACACACCCTTCACACACACACACACACACACACTCCCACTTGTACAAGAGACACAAAGTACGAAACCCTGCCTATAGGGGCGGGGCGGGGCGGCAGCAGAGGGAGGGAGGGAGACCTGGGCCGAGGAGCGGGAGAAGGAGGGGGGCGCCTCGGAGGCGGCCCCGGGAGGCTCCGGGCGGAACTGGGCGGGCCGCCGGGGTTCCCAGCACCTGGGTGAGGTCTGGGCCGCCCCGCCCCTCGCTCCGCACTTCCTTGTGTGACTGTACCCGGAGCCGGAGGCCACCGGAGCGGCGGAGTCGGGCCGGAACCGAACGGGAGAGGAGCTTCCCGGCCCCAGCGCAGAGGGATCCTGCACCCTAAGCCCTCCACCACCCGACGGAGCCAGTCCCCCGCCCCTCTGCCCCCCAGCCCCGGAGCCGAGAGACGCCTGGGCCAGAAGATAGCCTGCCCCGCCTCGGTCCAGCCGGAGGGATCCCCCCACTGCTGGGGCGGAGAGACCCCAGGACCCAGAAGTTCTCGGCTCCCCGCCTGCTCCCAGGGCTGAGGGACCTCCGGCGACTGGGCGAAGTCCCCCTGGGACCCAGACACTGAGCGATCTCCTCACTCCCGGGCGGACTCCCCCCGACCTGCGGAGGACTGAGAGATCCCGCCCCCCTCCCAGAGCGCCGAGGCGCACCGCAAGACGGAGAGCCGGAGACTTCGCCCTCTCGATCCCGCCCCCGCCGAGGGCCGAGAGCCTGGGGGCTGCGAGACTCCCCTGGAACTAAGAGACAGATCATCCCCTTCCCGGAACTGGGAGGAGAGACTCTCCACCCCAACCCTCATCCATCCCCTCCGCCTAGCCCCAGATCGTGAGGGACCCTCCCACCTGAGACCACCCCCTCCCCAGAGCAGAGAGCTCTCCCAGACCCCTTCGGCCAGTGGTGACCGGGACAGACCCCTCTCAGGCGAGGAAGGCTACGGGGCCTGGAGAGCCCCCTCACCCCGCAGAGGCAACCCCCTTTCTTGGCTACCGGAAGGTGAGGAGGTGTGAGGGAACCGGGAGAGGGGCCAAGAACCCCTCACCCCTCGGACTTGGGCTTGGGAGAGGAACTCGGGTCTTTTCAGGGCAGTCGGGGCTACCAGTCTCCTGGCTCTGGACTTGGGGAGTTTTGGGTCCCTTCTGAAGCTGCACCAAGCCAAGAACACTATGGCCGATGGCCCCTCTGCTGCTTTGCCTTCCCAGTGACCATTCTTCAGGCTTTCCCATTGTCGTGTCTCTCCTTGGCACGTCTCCTTGTGTCTCTGTCACTTGACTGATGAACACGCTCTCTCTCTGTGTCTTTCTATCCCTCCTCTCCTCGTCTCTCCGTCTCTCTCCCCTTCTCTCTCTGTCTCTCTTTGCCTGTCTCAGCCTCTCTCTCTGCCTCTCTGTCTCTGTCTCTCTCTCTCTCCAGGGGTTTGATAACTGCTTCATGGGGCATTTCTCACTCTCCACCCCCATTTGTCATCTTCCATTCATGTCCTCTCATCCGTAATCCCCTCATTCATTGTACCCCACATTCATCTGCCCCATCATTGTCCCCCAAAAGCACCATCCCTATTCACCCTACCCAACATCCTCATTCCATCGTCCCAATATTTTGATGTCCCTCATTTCGTTGTCATCTTGTCTGTAATCCTCTTTCCACTTACCTCTATCCATTGGCCCACATCCATTGACCTCCATCTGTCATCCCCACATCCATTGACCCCCTCACTTATTACCCTTATCTATCGCCTTCTCATTCATTGTCAACCGTTGGTGGTGTTTCTCCTTCCACATCGTTTCATTTATTGCTTGGTCTTGTCTTGTCCCACCTACCACTCTGTCCCTTATCCCCTCTGGCTTCTCTTCCTTTCTCTGCCCTCTCTTTTGTGTTCCCACCCTTCCTCTGATGTCCCCTCCATCCTAGTACTTCTCCTTCTGCCCTTCTTCCAGCTACATAATGTTCTCCCTATCTCATTTTTGACTCTTTTTCCCATCAGGACAAAGGGAGAGAAGAGCCTTATTTTGACTTTTACATCATAAGCCTGCTTTTACATCACTTATGCTCTTCCCTCTGGGGTCTCTTTTTTCCTTCATTCATTTCTTTCTCCTTTCTGTGCCCTAGACTCTGTCTTTCTCTGTCCCTGTCTCCTATCTTCCTGTTACCACCTTTCCTGAACTTTAAGGGACAGTTGTATCCTGTCCCCCATTTCAGCTGGACCAATAGATCTGAAGCTCATCCTAGACCAGATGAGAGGGGATCTCTGGAAGAGAACCTGGACACTTCTTGGTTTGATGAGTGGCCTGTCTGTGTGTTTGGGAAGGGTTTAGAGAATGAACCCATCTACTCGGACACACGGAAGTCATCAACATGCATGACCCCTTGAATTTCTAAGTTTTGGTGGGGAGTGGAGAAAAAGAGTCCATCTTCTGACCATCTTTTCCCTTCACCTCCACATCCTCCCTCCTTCCCGTGACTGTCTCCCCTGACTGGCAGCATTGAGAAAAAGTTATGGCAAGGGAGTTTCTCACTACCATCCAAGTGAATTTTCTTGGGGAGAGGGTCCTCCCTGTAAATCTCTTTATGTGTCTCCATCTACTTCTAGGTAGAGTCTGCATTTTTCTGTGTCTGTTCTTTTTGTTCCTGTGTGAATACTGTCACTCTGTTTGTCCTACATGTCTCTGTACCTGTTCCCTGTCCCATCTCTTTGTGCCCCAATTTCTTGTGTCCAATGTGATTCTGACTTCTGTGTCTGTCTCCCGTCTCTGTGCATCCTGCTGGGGATTGAGATATGGGGGCAGTTTATCTGTGCAGACACTACATGGTGAAATTATACATATATCCACCTGATTCTGTGTGTGTGTGCGTGCGTGTGTGTGTGTGCGTGTGCATGTGTGTGCATGGGAGTATGGTTTCCTCCTTCCCCCCAGCATATCCCCAGACATGCTGTAGCCATCTGTGACCAGGTCACTGAGAGGTGGAGACCCAGGTCATTTGGGCTTCCTTGTGGTAGACATAGTTTGAACCAGAGTGCCTACTGACAGACCAGCAGAGGGCGAATGTGTGGGAGGCAGTGAATATGCATATGACTGTGCGTGACTGAGTGACTGTTACTGTGTGGGTATGTCTGCTTGTGCGTGTGTGTGTGTGTGTGTGTGTGTGTGTGCATGACTCTGCGAATGCCTGCTGTATTAGTGTATGATACTCTCTGTGACAGTGTGACTCTATGCTTTATTCTGGGATTCGTGTGTGTGGAACAGTGACACTGTATGTGTACATGTATGTGCATTTACCCATGCATTCCTGTGTGATCACAGTGCGTGGAGAAAGTGGCTTCTCTGGTGGAGATTTCAGTGCGCTAGCTCTGGCCTCTGACCTGTCTTGGAGGGAAGAATTAAGAAAGGTTTGGGTTAGCCTCTGAGGATCACTCACACAGTTCACTGAACATTAAACATAGTATAGTGGAAAGAGAGGTGGCCTCAGATTCAGGAGGGCTCTGTAGACATCTTGCCTCTTCTCATCTGCCATCCACTGGCTTCCTTCAAGGCCCACCTACAATCCTACCTTTTACTGGAAATCTTTCCCACTCCCTCTTAATTCTAGAACCTTGCCTCTGTTGATTGTTTCCTATCTCTCCTGTATATAGTGTTTTCCTACATATTTGCTTGCATGTTGTCTCTCTTACTAGATTGTGAGCTTTTCAAGGGTTGTGGTTGATCAGTGTGTCCGACTTTTTGTGACCGCATTTGGGGTTTTCCTGGCAAAGATATTGGAATGGTTTCCATTTCCTTCTCCAGCTCATTTTGACAAACAAGAAACCTGAGGCTGACAGGTCTAAGTGACTTGCCCAGGGTCACACAGCTAGTAATGTCTGAGCCATATTTGAACTTGGTCCTCCTGACTCCAGGCTCTGTGCTCTATGCACTCTGCCACCTAGCTCTCCCTTTGAGGGTAAGGGCTGTCTTTTACTTTTCTTGATATACTTTCTATACCTTTTAAAGCGTGGTGCCTCACCCACGGTAGCTGCTTAATGCTTATTGACTGGGATTCAATTGCGGGCCTGGACTAACCCTGCCACAGCTTTCTAGGTTCTGTGCATGGCTCTGGGGGTAGTCAAAATTGAAAAACAAAGCAGTCTTTGCCCTCGATGAACTTAGTTAGACTCTATAGGGAGGAAACTTCTACACCGATAAATAAATACAGTCATTTCCTGGGGCCTGAGGAAGAGCTCCGCTGACCCAGGGAATGGAGAGAGTCCTCTCTTAGGAGGCATCTTTGGAGTTCGACCTTGAAAGGAGCTAGTGATTCCAAGGATGAGGGGCCAGGACGTTCCAGGCAAAGGCATCAAGGTGGAGGATGGAGTGTTATGAGTTAGGTGAACAACCAGAAAGCCAGTTGGACTGGAAGAAAGCCTTAGAGAGGAGCAGGGTAAAGTCAGCCTGGACAGAGTAGGTTGGAGCTGGATTGTGACAGGATTGAAGAACCAAAGAGAGGAGTTTGGATTTCACCATTTTGGGTGACAGGGAACCAATAAGGCATCTGGAGCAGGGAAGTCACATGGTCAAGTCTGCTCTTTGGGAATTCCAATTTGACAGCTGTGTGGAGGAGGGAATAGAGGTGGGGGAGGGGGAAGACTGGAGACAGGGGGCCAATAAATAGGCTTTTGATATAGTCAAGGAAAGAAGTAGTGAGGACCTGCCTAGGATGGGTGTGATGTGAGTGGTGATAAGGGGACAGGGGCAAGGCAGATAGAAGACAGGGAAAAACCAGACACATAACATAATCTGTACCAAGATTTACTTCTGGTCTTGGTTTTTGTCTGAGATCCCTGCCCTCCTTTCTTCTTGCCTCTCTTACCCTAGGCCCCAAGGGCAACATAGAGCGGAGCCAGCATGACGTGTTGGAAAGGGCACCGGTCCCAGGATTTTGGTTCAAATTCCAGCCCTCCTCTTTACTACCTGAGTAACCTGGGGAAAGTTATCTCATCTATTTTGGCCTCAAATTTAGATAATTGAACTATAGGCCTTTCTAGCTCTAAATCCATGCTCCCAGAATCTCTTTGCTTGGCTTCCTAAGAGAAAGATGGAAGGAAGTTAACCCCAGGAAGGGAAACTAGATCTCTAGGTAATCTACACATTGGGTTATTAAGCCCTGAAAAATGGAGAGTAGACTATTCTGGGCTATGGCTGCAGGGGACTGACACCATTTAACAGGAAGAGATAATTAGAATTTAAATTAAAAGTTAAAATAATTTAAAGTTAAAAAAAGGAGAAATATTAAGCCAGTGAATACAGTTGTGCCCCTGGGATTGGGTCTGTGGCCTTTTGGAGTAGGGCAAAGGGGACAGGTGAACAAATGTATCTGTGGCTTTGGGGATGGCTGTGAGGATCATTTAACTGCCCCACCTTCTCTCCCTAGCCTGTCTGGAGCTCCCAGAGAGAAAGGATCCTGGTTTATATATTGTTGTCTCTCCCTTAATGCCTAGTATAGGGCTGGGGTCCTAGAGGATGTTTATTAAAGACTTGGCACCATAGAATGGTCATCAGAATCAAAAGAGAACTTTTGGGGTTCTTAACTTGGGGTCTATGAACTTGTTTTAGATAGATAGATGGACAGACAGATGGACTACATCAATAGAATTGTTTCTTTTGTATGTATTTTAAAACATTCTAAGGGGTCCATAGGCTTCATCAGAAGGTAAAAGGGGACCATGACAAAAACAAAAGGATCATTTTATCTAATTTGACCTCCATCATTTTATAGATGTATAAAATGAGACAGTGAAGGTAAGTGACTTACTTAAGGTCACACAGCAAATCAGCCACAGAGAAAAGACTAGAAAAAACCCAGATCTCCCAGCTTCTAGTCTGATTCCCTTTCTATAAAAGGTATTTGTATAGTGGTTATTTGACCACCCTCTTTCTGTCTTGACCCTGCAGGTCTGGTGGGGATTGGATGCCCTTTGGTCTCACCTAGCGTCAGCCCAGGAATCTTTCTCATTCCTCAGAATCACCTGCTATATAAGGACCTTGGACAAAGAGTGAGACCCTAGTCAGGAACGACAGGTAATGAGGATCTAGGGGCCTCCTCAGTCCCTGAGCAATTTTGTTTTCCCATTGTTTCTTTTTTGCTGTGCCTCCAATGTCAAAGACCAGCCCTCTGGGGAATCAGGCCGTGTCATCAGCCAGTGGAGAATGCTGGACCCTAGGATGCTAGCTCAGGCTGAGGACTGGGATGGGTTTGGGATGGACTGACTGGGCTTAGGATGCCTGTGTCCTGCGGATGTCACTTTCAGGCAGTTTGTCTTTGATATATGGCTTCTTTGATTGGTTCTTGCTCCAGTCTCTCCCTGATATCATCTCTACAGATTTGGGGGTACATTTATGTGTTAGTCTTGGTCCTCAGGATTTCCAAGTACTGATTTAGAGGAAGGAGGTTGTAGAGCAGAGAGCAGAAAGATAGAGGATTGAAGGATAAAAGGGAAAAGGAGGAGGGTGTTGTTGAGATGACATATTACCCTTCGGTCTGTGCAAAACACTGCACTCATCGCTGGTCTGTGGCCCCTAGTTTCTACTTCTCTAACCATGGAAGCAAAGAAACCTTAGGCAGGTCCCCTTTGCTGGGGAGGGAGGGGGTGAGACCTGTATTTTGGTCTGTATTTTGGGGGATGCTAGACTCATAGAGTGTTAGAACCTTATCATCCTAGGATTAGACACAGTTAGAAAGTGGAGACCAAGTTTCTTACTGAACATAAAAGGAAATTGAAGCCCAGAGAAGGGACATTATTTGCTGGAGGTCATAGAGTGACTTAATGCCAAAGGAAGCACTCCAACCCTGGTCTGCTGACTCTCTGAATACCTTGTTAGCTGATTTTGTTCCCGTCTGTCATATTACCCACCTCCTAGGCTGGCCCACAGTATACAAGAAGTGAGCAAAAGTGAAGAGGTGGGGCAGGGGGGCCACTGGGGTGGAAGGGAATTTGAAAGAGACCATGGAAAAGGTGGCAAACTCATGTCTTTCCTCCACTGGCCTATCACCATTGCTATGAATTCTGCCATTATCAATTCATCGATTACCAGTTTCTGTGGATTAAACATTACCCTTTCCAGGATGCTTGGGGAAATGCTAATTTAGTTTAATCCTGAGTGCATATCATATTACTAATAGCTCAGAATGGATGAATTTGTCAGAAGCTTTCATTCATTATTTAACAAACATTTATTAAGCACCTACTATTTGCAGGACCTTTTGCTGATCCCTTCAGGGAAGACGGTCCATTAAGCTATGGCCCAGTTTATGGGGGATTTCATGAGGAGGGCATCCTAGAAGAGCAGAAAGAGAGGGACAAGGAGATCAGAATTTCTACACTTGCGACTCTGCCCCAATTCTTCCAGGAAGTCTTCCTAGACTAGTTCTGTCTTGCTCTGGTCTCTCCTTTCCCTGATATCATCTCTATAGATTTGGGGATGCATTTATATCCTAGTTCCCAAACATATAGGGGGGATGCTCAGTGTGGAGGGCAGCTTAAAGTGGGGCCGTTGCTAATCGTGTCACCTTTCTGGGGCCTCGATCCCTTCCCAAAGTCTTACCTCTTCTCTCAGATTCTCCTTCCTACTCAACTGAAAACTTTGTCAGAAAGCTTTCCACTTCATGGTCCCCTCTTCTGTCACCTGGCCCTTTCTTCCCTTCTTTTCTGGGTGTTTGGCACAAGGAAGATTTGTAACAGAGCTATCAAGGGTAAGTTTGTACACACACACAAACACACAACAAGAGTGCTATCAAAGAAAACCATTCAGAGCTGGCTGGGCGCAGCAACCCCCCTCTTTATCCCCCTTCCATGCTTGGCCCCGTGCTTCTTTCTTGGCCTGGAGCCCTTCCTCTGCCCCTCCAGGCAAACAGAAGGACATCAGCTGTCCCAGAACACCCAGTACTGATTTGGGATAAGCCTACCTGAGCGCTTTGGACTTGACTCAATCCCTGGCTCACTTTCTGCCAGTCCAGAAGCTCTGTTCTGCTGTGGGCCTTCCACCCACAGTCTAACAGCATAATGTCGCTCTTTCTTCTGTGGAAAGAACATAGAGAACAAAACAAGAACCTGTCATGTACGTTAAAGATTTTTCACAGATTCACAAATTAGCAGAGCTGAAAGGGACCTGAGAGATCCTTCTAGTCTAACCCTCTCATTTTACAGATGGAGAAACTGAGACCCAGAACTATCAAGTGTTTCTTTTGAGATCACACAATCAGTGAGTGGCAGGCCACCTGATTCCTGGTCCTGTGTGCTCTTTCTACTACAGTTTTCCCAAAATATTTACTAAATACTTCAACTGACACCCCTGTCACTACATCCTGTCTCTCAAACTAGGACAGTGTTAACACCTTTATCTTCATCAGGGTGCTTTCCCCTCCCTCCCTCCTCTCCCATCATTCTTCTCTCCCTCTCCCCTCATTCCTTCTTCCCCTATTCCTTTCTTTCTCCTCCCTTCCCCTGTTGACCATTGGTACACCCCAGCAAGGTAAAAGCAGAAGAGCAGTCTGGGGATCTGGAGCCCCGGGGCTGAATCTGGACCCCAAGCTGGGAGGTGAGCGTAGGGAGGGACGATGCCCAGACTTATAGAGTTTGGGAATGCTTAGGCTTATAGCAGAACAGGACCTTCATGAGAAGGGATGTCAAGCTGGTTACAGTTCCTTGGCCCGGAGAGCCAGGCAGGGAGCTCCTCACTGGGAAGTCTCATTCTGGTGATTCAGGCAGCTGGGGGATGGGCAAGGGGGGAAGGAGGAGAAGGGGCATGGCTCTCCAAGGCCTAAGGCTTGGGGGAGGGGTTCAGCCCTGCCCCACTTCCCCCCTTTACTTCTCCCTTTTGCTCTGAGCAGCTGAATCCTGAGCTTCTCCAAACAGAGCTGAACATGGTGGGAAGAAGGAAGGAGGGAGGAGGGGAAGGATGTATGCAGAGCTAGCTTCAGACCATCCTTTCTTTCCCGTTTTCCATGTGGATTTCATTACCTAATGAGGTTAATTAGCCTTGGGACTCCCTGCCACCCTGTACCCAACACATACATAGGCACACATAAATAGATCCTGCCCAAATATGCACACACACATACACACACACACACACACACACACACACACACACACATACATACATACATCAGAATACAGGCCTTACCTACATGCTCCTAGTCAGGCACTATGCAAAGCGCTAAGTGTCCAAAAAAAAAATAATTTCTACCATCAAGGAGTTTATATACTATCAGGGGAGACAAGATGCATGCACATGTCTATTTACATGTAGGTATACATGCATGCACATGTTTGCATTTATTATGTGTAGGTGCACTGCATGTGCAGGCACATCTGTACATGTGATGTATGTGTGAATAACGTGTATGTACAATATATTTATATACAAAAGAAATACAAAATATAAGGTAATTTTTGAGAGTATATTTAGATATATGGATGAATGTATACATATACAAAAGAGATATACAAGGTAAAGGTAATTTTTGAGGGTGCATATATACGTATGAATGTATGTACATATGAGGAAGATATAAGCTCAGGCCATTTTTGGAAGGAAGTCATTAGCAGCTAAGAGGATCAGGAAAGATTTCCTGTAGAAAGTGGCCCTTGAGCTAGATTTTGAAGGAAATGAAGAATTCTAAGTGGCAGAGGGGTGGGAGGGGCACGTTCCAGGAATGGAACTAGCCCATGCAAAGGAATAGATACAGAGATGGAATGCAGTATATGAGATACAGTAGGTACATTAAGAGAAAAATGTTTAGTGAGTCTGGAAAGGTCGGTTGGGGCCAGGTTGTGTAGATGTCAAACTGAAGAGTTTATCTTTGGTCCTCAGTGTAATAGGGAGCCATTGCAGTTTATTGAGTGAAGATGTTGACATGTCACCTTCACTTTCAGCTCAGTGGAGGCTGGACAAGGGTGAGGTGAGTCAGGGCTTCTACAGTAGTTCTGGTAAGAGGTGAAGAACTAAACTAGGGTGAGTTAAGGGAAGGGGTTGGTTGTAAGATACAGCTGCAGGAGAGGTAAGAAAGGCACAGACACAGAAATGCACTCTCAAGACAGATGTATGGTCATGTACCCACACACATTTAGATAGGCACACAGGATTGTCACACAGACACAGAGATGGAGGTCACATCAGTGTGTTCCTTTGGGAACATCACATGGACAGAAAGTGAGTCACTGGGTAGATTTGCCAAGTGATAAGGGCTCTTCTAGTACATTTTGTCTGGGGGCGTGCTAGTCTTAACCCTGTCCCTAAGTTTCTTTTAAAAAGATTTTTATATTGATTTTTTTTACATTGCCAGTATCCTGTGATGTTCCACTACATTCATGTGCCACAGTTTGTTTAGCCATTTCTGATGATTGGTAATCTACTTTATTTCCAGTTCTTTTTGCCACTAACTTTCTTATGACCTTAGGCAAGTCCCTTCTCCACTCTGGACTTCAGTTTCTACAACTGTGCCATGAGGCAGTTAGACTAGCATTTAGGGGCAGGGAACCTGATTGACTGATTGTCAAAGGGCCATAGATGAGTGCCTTGAAGGCCACAGGTTTCCCAACCTTGGACTAGATGATTTCTAAGGGCCCAGCTTTCAAGGCTTCTATGTTTCTGATTCTAGGTCTTTTTAACCCTGGGATAGAAACTGTATCATGCAATGGTTCTTAACCTGGGATCTGTGAACTTTTTTTTTTAAGTGGATAACTGTATTTCAGTAGAATTGGTTTCCTTTGTAACCCTTTGTATATTTAATTTCATGGAAATAAAACCATAATTTTCAGAAGAGGTTTAGAGATTTTACCAGACTAGACTGCCCAGTGAGTCTGTGACACAAAAATCAGCTAAGAGCCCCTGGTCTAATGCTAGGTAAAAATGATCAGCACTTATTATTACTGGTGGTAATAGCAATGATCAAGCTTTCGTGCTTCCCAGAATTCCCCAGTACTCCTGGGCACCTTGGGCTCCTGCTAGCCTCCTGTTGTGGTGCTGCAATTTTAAAAGAGAAAGAACCATCTTCTCACTCTGGATGAAACTTAACTTGGACTGAATGGACAGCGACTTTGCTCCCAAGTTCAAAAGCCACATTTCCTTCAGCTTCTTGCAGAGCTGGCCTCAGGAACTAGGGCCAGGCCAGAGTGAAGTGAGGGACCGACAGGATCAAATGCAACAGTTCTGAGAAGACAGGAGGTGGGGTGCAGGGAAGCACTCATGTCTCAGCAAAGAAGTTAGGACATCAGGGGTCTGCTCTTTGTCTTGCTACTGGTTATGTGAGCTGGAGGAAGTCCCAATCCTTCTTTGACCTTCAGTGTTTTCTTCCATAAAGTCAGGGGTTAGATTGGATCTCTCAGATCCCTTCAAGATCTGTCAGTCTATGATCTAAAAAGCAGTCAGCGCGAGGTGGCAGTTCCTCAGATTTTTTAAGAAAGCTAAGAGTCTGGGATCTGAATTCAATGTTCAAGGTTCTCCATCCCTGGGATGGTAGGGTGAGGTCTTTAGCCTGTGATCGAGATGGAAGACTGTGTGAGGAAAGAGAGTTTCTGGCCTCAAGGGAGTAGAAGAGACAGTGTATGGATGACATTTCAACCTTCAGACCCTGGGCTAGAGAGGAGGTGGGTAAAGGGGAAGGATGACGAGGAAAGAAGCATCAGCTGCAGACTTGGCTTGCTCCTCTATCTGTCCTTTCTGTGGCTGGTATCACTGAGATCCTATTTATATGGGGCAGTTGGGGGTTTTTTGGGATGGCTCAGGGAGCAATAGTTCCCATATCTTTCCCACTGTCCTCAGGGTTTCATTCCTACCTTTTAGTGGTGTGTGTGTGTATATCAAGTGTTGTGTGTGTGGGATAAGTGAGTATGGTATGAGAGTTACAGTGTGTGCAAGAGTATATGGTATATGTGTGGGGTCTGTGGTATCCATATCTCTGTGTTTGGTACTTACGTGAGGCGTGTGTGGTACATATGTTTGAGATGCATGTGGTGTGGGGTACATGCGTGTCTGTTTTGTTTTACACATATATGTCATGAATGGTACATGTTTATAGGAATATGGAGTGTGACGTGAGGTATATGGGCCTGTGTTGGGTATATGGTATTGTATGTTATGTGTGTATTTGTTGTGTGTGGTTATGTATGTATAGTATTTGTGAGTGGAAGATTGTACAGTAAATGATGTGGTATTGTATGTGCGGTGTATATAAAGTATGTAATATATGTCTATGAGATGTATGGTGTAGGTATGAGTAAATAGTATTGTGATTGTGGGGGTGTGATATGTGGTATTTGTGTGATGTATGTGGGTGGGTATGTAATATAATATGACCTGGTCTGGGATTGTGTGGATATGTGGTTTGGGGGTATGTGGCATATGTATATGATATGTGTGGTGGGTGGCTGCGTATGGATAGTATATGACTTTGTGGTATGGGAAGTATACAACGTGTGATACTATTTGTGGTGAGTGGTGTGGGAGATGTGTGGTGAGTGGTGTTATATGTAAGGCATGTCTATAGTCACATGTAGCGTGTATGTGCATGACATGGTGTATGGATATGTGAAGATGGGTAAGAGTGGTTGGTGAGTGTGGTGTGGTAGTGTGTGTGTGTTCAAGGAGAAGAGCTTGTGTCTTGGGTTGCTACGGAGGAGGCAGCTTTCCCTCCTTGAGGAAAAGGCCCCCATCAGCTGCAGCTGAGTACCGTTGGTGGCTGAGAGCTGGGAGGAAACCTTGGGGAGTGCGGTTACAGGCGCTGTGAGAGGCCCCTCTACCCACATGGAGAAAATGTACGGAGGCAGGTGTCAACCACTGCCATCATTTTCTCTCATCCTTGGCCTTGTATTAAGGCTCTCCGGAGCGCGTCCAGGACTCTTTTTTTTTTTGGAGGGGGTGGACGCTCTGGGGAAGGCACTGACAATGTGGCCTGGGTGAGAGGTGTAGGGAAATCAGGGAGACAGGCAAATATGTCGAAGAATCCCTAAGGGTTTCTCTGCGATTATGAGTGAGGTTGAGTTTCCTGACTGTAACCCTGCCTGGGGATGTGACTAGATGAAGCGTTTCACCTTTTGAGCCCTCAGTTCTGTCATCTGTAAAAATGAGATAATAATACTTTTTCTGTCTTCCTCAGAAAGAGGGCTTAGTAAGCCCCAGACAGAGATAGAAATGGGAGCTGTCACTAGCATGGCCATTATTAGTGCATGTCCTTGAGGTCCTTAGAAAGTTGTCTTCATCAGCACTTCAGCCACACTTGCCAGCTTATGCCCACTCAGCTCCCCATTTTGGAAACACTGGTGAGAGGGAGGGAGGTATCTGTTGAGTTTCCGGCCCATATAGTTCCCTTTGGGACTGAACTAGGAAGTGGTTTACAAGATGGACAGTTCCTCACCCTCCACAGTCAGCTGTTGGCTGAGTGTCTTGGGGGAGGGCAGATGCTGTCCATGTGCCCCCTCATCCCCTGCCCTACCCAGGAACACTGGGAAGGAGCAGGCCAGGCCCATCAGCTATGACAGTGTTGCCATACATTGCTCTGAAGCCTCTGACTTCAAGGAGCAAGACGTCGTGGGAAATAACCTGAACTTTTTCCTGGTGATGCCTGTATAGATGGAAATCTTTACCGTGAAGTTGCTTATTAGGTAAAGGCAGGGATTTACTGCCTTTGGAGATACCATTCCTCAAAGCCTGGATTTTTCACTCAGTTATTTATGTCAAAAATACAATTTCTTGGAGTCATGAATCAGAAAATGAGAATGCTAACTTCTAATTGCTCCCTCCTCCCATTGCCCTCCCTTCCATCATCCCCCCCACCCTGCTTATCCCCTTCTCCCCCACTTTCCTGTATTGTAAGATAGGTTTTCATTACAAAATGAGTGTGCATTTTATTCCTTCCTTTAGTCGAATATGATGAGAGTAAGCTTCATGTTTTTCTCTCATCTCCCTACTTTGTCCCTCCTCTGAAAAGTCATTTACTTGCCTCTTTTATGAGAGATAATTTGCCCCATTCCATTTCTCCCCTCCCAATATATTTCTATCTCACCGCTTAATTTCATTTTTTTAAAGATATGATCCCATCCTATTCTATTCACTCTGTGCTCTCTGTCTGTGTGTGTGTGTGTGTGTGTGTGTGTGTGTGTGATCCCACCAACTACCCAGATACTGAAAAAAGTTTTCAAGAGTTACAAATATTGTCTTTCCATGTAGGAATGTAAATAGTTCAACTTCAGATAGCACAAATGAGAATGTTAGATGTGAAAGGTGCTTAGAGATTATGCAGTACAACCTTATCCATTTTATTGAGGTAGAGAAGACCTTGCCAAAGTGACTTGCCTATGGTCACATAAGGTATTAGTAGCAAAGAGCCAGGATTAAAACCCAGGTCTCTTGATTCCCATGCTCATTCCCCTGTTTTCGCAGTGTATTTCTACCTTTCGTGTGAAGAATGTACAGAGATGAGAAGAGGCTAGATCTCCATTAGCATCTCTTCAAAGATTCTCCTTCCCCCCTCCCATCTCGTTTTCCCCCAGAGCAAAGTTAAGAATTAAAAACATAAATTACTTTACAAACAAGTGACCCCAACACCCAATGCTGTGATGCTGGTCCCCCGCTCCTCTTCAGACCCTCAATCAATAAGCATTTATTAAAAGCATCCTACATGTTAGGCACTGTGCTAAGCATTGAGGATAAAAAAAGAGGCAGATAACAGCCCCTGGCCTCAAGGAACCTACAATCTAATTGTGGGGGGGAGGGAGGAATACGACATGCAAAGCAAGTTATAAACAGCATAAGTAGGAAATCATTAATGGATAGAAGGCACTAGAATTAAGAGGGGCTGGGAGAGACTTTCAGTAAAAGAGGAGATTTTAGTTGAGACTTAAAGGAAGCCAGAGAAGGTAGTAGGCATTGTTGAAGATGGAGAACATTCCAGGCAGAGGGGACAGCCAGAGGAAGTGCCCGGAGCTGAGAGACAGAGTGTCTTGTTCATAGAACAGCCAAGATGCCAGTGTCAATGGTTTGAATGGTACATGGTGGGAAGTAAGATATTAGGAAGACTGGAAAGGTAGGAGGGGGAAGGGCTTTTATGTTTGATCCTGGAGGCAATAGGGGCCACTGGAGTTGATTGAGTAGTGAACGGCATTATCAGGCCTAAATTTAGACATCACTGGACATCCAGTCTGAGATGTTTGGCGATGTGACATGGGAGGTCGGCAGAGGGATTGAGGCAGAAAAGGCAGATCAGCATAGAGAAGGTCATTAAATCCATCTCTATACATTTCTCTACCTCAATAAAATGGATAAGGTTGTACTGCATAATCTCTTATGAGTTCACCTTTGAAGACGTAGAAAGGGAGAAGAGAGGAAAACCCAGAACAGAAACCTGAGGGATATCTGCCGTGAGTGGATTTACTCTAGATGAGGAGCTGGTAAAGGAGGCAGAAAAGGAGGGGTCAGAGGAGTAGGAGGAGAACGAGGAGGGAGCTGTGTCCTGAAAACCCAGAGAGGAAAGATTCTCAAAGAGGAGAGACTGGCTAACAGTGTCAGAGACTGCAGAGAGGTCAGGGGGGATGAGGATTGGAAAGGGCCATTGGATTTGGCAACTAAGATCACTGTGACTTTGGAGAGAGCAGTTTCTATGGAAGGATAAGGTTGGAAGCCAGATTGTAAGGGGTGAGTTAAGAAGAAAGCGAAAGGAGAGAAAGTGGAGGTCCCTACTGTAGACAGCCTTTTCAGGTAGTTCAGCTGCAAAGAGCAGAAGAGACAGTGGGGATGGAAGGCTCAATGAGGGCCTTTTCAGGATGGGAAAGACATGGGCATGTACATAGGCAGTAGGGAAGGAGCCAGCGCATAGGAAGAGATTAAAAAAAGAAGTGAGAGTGGGGCTGACAGAGGGGGCATCTGGTGCAGGAGACAGGAGGAAATGGGATCGCTTGCACAGGTGGAGGGGTTAGCCTTGGTCAGAAGGAAGGCCGTTTCATCAACTCCTCTGCCTCAAAACCTTGTGCATCTTGTCTCTGCTTCTCTGTGACGGTCCAGCTCTGAATGAACGAGAAAGCATTGGTAAACTTCCCATGCACCAGTCATTCTGCTAAGCTCTGGGAATACAGATACACAACTGCCACAATCTCTGTGCTCAAAGAGCTTAAATTCCAATGAGGGAAGACCACATATAGAAGAGTGAGCGTTGGCTAGGAGGAATATTTTGGTCTGGAAAGTTACAAGAATGATGTGAGTAGATTAGCACATACACCTTCCCGGTAGCAGTGGTGTTGTTTTTTTATTATGGTTCCAGAGGTGGAAACTACCTCGTGGTATAGTGTTGGGTCCTCAAGTGGTAGGGAGGCAGCTGGCAAGGAAATAGGTGGTAAAGAGAAGCATGGCTGGAAGAGACCTAGATATGGTGAGCTGTGTGAGGGAATCACAAGTCAGGATGAGAGAAGAGCGGATCCAGAATGGGAATTTCAGGACTGAAAGCAGCCACAGCGTAATATTTGGTCTGGTGAATAAAGTCCTAGTGGTAGTCATTTTAGGGGCCGCTAGTCGTGTGAGTGCAAATAGGAAGGCAACATGCATTTATGTAGCACCTACTATGTTTCAAGTGCCATGATAAATATCTTACAAATATTTCATTTGACCCTCACAGTAACCTGGGAGGGAGGAGTTGTCATTATCCCCATTTTATAGTTGAGGAAATTGAGGCAGACTGGGGTTAAGTGACTTGTCCAAGGTCACACAGCTAGGCAATATCTAAGGCAAGATTTGAACTCAGATCTTCCTGGCTCCAGGCCAGTGATCTATCCACTATGTCACCAAGCTGCCTGTAGGATCCTAAGGGAACCTGTTTCTGCCTTTTAGGCATCTTTTGTATGCTACGTTTTAAGGAAATGGCAGGGGTGACTTTGGGACAGGGATCTGAGTTGGATGATAGGAGTTGGGATGATTGGGTTATAGATTTAGAGCTGCCAGGACCTTTAGAGATTAGATAAGCCCCTCATTTTACAGATAAAGTAACTGAGTCCCAAAGAGTTTTAATGACTTGTCCAAGGTCATACAACCCAGATGTGGCAGAACTGGGATTCAAATCCAGCACTTCCTACTTTACCATCGCTACTTATCTCATGAATATGGGGATACAATTTTTTTTCCTACTTTCAAATACATATATATATATATATATATATATATATATATATATATATATATATATGTAGTGACTTGTCTAAAGCTTACCAGAGTTTGCCTTGCACAGGTTTTCTTAACCTTCTTTGTGTCAGGGATTTTTTTAGGGCAATCTGTTGAAGCCTGAGGGCTCCTTCTCAGATTAAGGGAGTTTTTGTTGGTTTTTTGTTTTTAATTTTATTTTTAAAAGTTTATTTATTTCCCCAGTTACATGTAAAAACAACTTTAATGTTTATTTTTAAAACTTTTGAGTTCCAAATTCTCTCCCTTCCTCTCCCCCCACATTGAGAAGGCAAGCAATTTGATATAAATTACATGTGTTGTCATGTGAAACACTTCCATGTAGTCATGTTGTGAAAGACTTAACTGTTGTCTCTTCCATCCTATTCCCCTTCCTATTTATCCTACTTTCTCTCCCCTTTTACCCTGTGCCTTCTCAAAAGAGTTTTGCTGCAGATTAAGGTTTTTAGAGGCATAGAGTAAAATACACAAGATTACGAAGAAAACCAGTTATACTGAAATACAGTTATCAAAACACAAACACACAAATTCAGGGACCCCGGATTAAAAACTTCTGGCTTAATGGCAGTTCTTAGGAACCTTCTTTACTTAAAAATAAGAATAATTAATGATCAGCATGTCAAATTATTCTCTTATTTCTGTACCTTACTCTCCTAAACATTTGCATCAATTTCTAAACAGTCTTACTTACATTCTTTATTTGATTAGAGAACCAAACTCAAGTTAAATACATCCATTGCAAATATAAATTTCATTCCTGTCAGAATGAATTAGTGGGGTTCAAATTACTGAGATTTTACTATGTTTTACTATATCTAATATTTACTATATTTAATCAACCAATCAATCAGTATAGATTTATTAAACACCTACTATGTGCCAGGCATTGGGTTAAACTGGAGATGCAAAGACAAAAATGAAATCACTCCTGTCCTCAAGGACAAGAAGAGGTAATATACATCTCTATGAACATATACTAAATCTGTAAAGCTAAATACAGAGTCTTTATCAGGGAGGGCACTAGTGACTTGGGGAAGATGAGAAAAGACTTTATATAGAAAGAGGCTGAGTCTTGAAAGAAGTAATGGATTCTAAAAAGTAGAAGTAAGAAGGAAGCAAATTCATGTTAAAAGTAAGGAGGAGCCTGTCATTGGAAAGGTGATGGAGATAAGAGATGATGATTGGTAGGAAGGCGAGTTTGACTGGACCATAGAGTTCAAGAAGGGGAGTGATACAGAATGAGGCTGGAAAGGTAGGTTAAGACCAGGTTATGAAGCCCTCACTTCTGAAGCAGGAATTTCTTTTTGATTCTTGAGAAAATAGGGAGCCACTGAAGTTTCTTGAGGGGTGGAAATGACATGATCAGACCTGTACTTAAGGAAAACTAGTCTGGCAGTTGTGTGGAGGATAGGATGTCGAGGGTAGAGATCTGCAACAATTAAGAGGTTATTGCAGTAGTCTAGCCAAGAGATTGACATTCACCTCAACCAAGTGCATGAGTAAAAAGAAGATGGATTCCAGAGAGACTGCTTGGGCAGAAATGGAAAGTGATGGCAGCTGATTGGGTGCATGGGATGAGAAGGTCCAAGGAGTCAAGACCAACACCCAAGTAAAGAACCTGGAGCAGGCTGAAGAGTGCTGGTTCCCTTGATGGAAAGAAGGGAGTTTGGAAGATGGATGGGTTTGGAGAGGAAAGAGAATGAACTGGATTTATTGAGTTTGAGGTGCTTATGGGCCATCCTGTTTGAAATATATAAATAATTAGTAGCATTTATATAGCACTTTTATTTGCAAAGTGCTTTACATATAATTATCATAGTTGGTAAGAGGACACCAGAGCTTGAGACACTGAGGCCAGATGTATAGATTTGTACCTTCTATGTTGTGACGCTTCCCATTGTTGGTTTTGATATAGCATTCGTCGGCATAAGAAATTAAATGGAAATTTTGAGGGAGTTTTGTGGAAGCCACAGATGACATACAAAGACCAGCAGACAATACAGAAAAAGTTTAGAAACTCAGAAATGCATAAAATATATGTATAGTATTGTATAGTATCAGTCTTTTTATCTTTTAATACCATAATAATTCAGACTTCTCCTGTGGTATAAAGGGAGGACCAAAAAATTTTATGTGACTTTTCCAGATTGAGGCAGCACCACATCCCTTACCCCTCTGAGATGGAAGGGATAACTGTATTTGATATCTGGGAAGTGGGAGAAAACAGAGAAAAAAGAATTTCAGCATCCAGCAGAGTTCAGAAATGGGAAACACTATAAAATGAGGGGATTTGACTAGATGTTTCCTTTCAGTTCTAAATCTCTGATCTTAAATGTTCTTGGGATCTGGATTAAGGATTACTGTCTGGGGCGGGTGGGGTGGCAAAAGTTATTCTGTGGGGTAAAGTTGAGGGTTAGAACCTGAGGAATACTAATGATTTGGGTCAGGAAGGTTGGCAGTTAGGATGTGGGTGAGGACTAGGGGTTATTGTTTGGAGAAAAGTCACAGTTATGGTCTTAGTTTGGCATTAGTGTGTACGATCAGCTAGAGGTTATTGTTCGGAAGAAGGTTAGGGATTTGTGCCAGGTTAGGGCTAGGGATTGGTATGAAGGCTGGAGATTTGGGGAGGGTGTTAGTTCTGATGGAGGCATCAAATCAATAAACGAGAGTTAGAGGTTAGTGTCTAAATATGGGGTTAGGGGATCTAGGAAAGAAGGTTCTGTCCAAGGATGTTGGAGCCCCATGCATGGTATTAAGCTGTGGCTGGGTTTGTATTTCACAACATCCTCTGGAAGATTCTGAACACTTCTCTGCCCATGTTGGGTAAACAGAAGCAGCTGGTCTGGGCAGTGACCCATGGGCTGGGGATACTGTGAGCCCAGATCCGGTTTCTTGGCCTAGGCTCTCTGACAAGAGTTTGGTAGCTGTAGAAAAGGAGCAAGGGATGAAAGTTTGGGGGGTAGGGGAGGGAAAGGCTGGCTTTTTTTTTTTTTTTTGTATTGAAGTTTGGTCCCAAGAAGGCTGGGAGTGAATGAGGAATGGTTCTCCCATGAATTATGTGAAGGATTATGGGACTTTGAGGGGTTATTGTTAAAAAACAAACAAACCATCAGGTCACAAGATAGCTGTGGATGTGTGACAGCTCCATTTTGTCTTAGCGTTGTGGTCAGTCATGGGGTGACTCCCCTCTTTTTGAAGGTAGATCTTCAAGAGATCCTCACTTGGGAACGGTCCATGGCAGCTCTGATTTCATCCTCATACCTTTGCCTAGGGTAAGACTACAGCTAGCCTTCTTCCTGGACCTCAAGTCATGTACAGAGGCTGGACAGTGGGCAAAGTCTCTTCTTAGCTCCACTGCCCCCCTCTGCTGGCCCCCATCTTGGTCCTGAAAGCAACTATCTTGTTTCCCTTCCCCTAGAATCCGGAAATTGTGGCTTTCCCGTCTACAGACTCCCTTTAGCCTCATCAGACTGGCTGGAGGTGCCCTGCATGGACTTCATTTCATGCCATCGATGGGGGAGGCAGAAGAGAAGGGGAACAGCTCCCTATGTCAGCTACATCCGGGCCACTGTACCTTGTGAAACTGGGCTTATTCCAAATGGCACTGCTTCCATCCCCCCATTCTCCTCTCCTCTCTTCTCCACTCTAGCTCCCCCTTTTTCTCTCCCCCAGTTTCTCTCTGTAAGTGGAAAAACATTCATTTGGATATTTTCTTGAGAAAACAGTCTGATCCCTGAATGAGGGGGCCCCCTTCTGCTGTCCTTTCCCTCTCCCAGCCTTTCTGCAGAGCTGTCTCCATCCTGTTATATGTTTCTCTCCCTTCCCTTCCTCCCCCAGTTCATGTATTTCTGTGTCTTGTGTGTCTTTCTCTCCCTCGCTCTCTCTCCCTCTCTCTTCCCTCTCTCTCTCTTCCTCTCTCTCTCTCTTCCCTCTCTCTCTCTCCCTCTCTCTCTTCCCTCTCTCTCTTTCTCTCTCTCTCTTCCCTCTCTCTCTTTCTCTCTCTCTCTCTCCTTTCTCTCTCTCTCTTTCTCTCTCCTTTCTCTCTCTCTCTTTCTCTCTCTCTCCTTTCTCTCTCTCTTCTTTCCCTCTCTCTCCTCTCTTCTCTCTCTTTCTCTCTCTCTCTTTGTCTCTCTCTGTCTCTCTCTCTCTTTCTCTCTCTCTCCTTTCTCTCTCTCTCTCTTCTTTCCCTCTCTCTCCTGTCTTCCCTCTCTCTCTCTCTCTCCCTTTCTCTCTCTTTCTCTCTCTCTGTCTCTTTTCTCTCTCTTCTCCCCCCACCTCGTATTTCTGTTTTTGACTGTCTCTGACTAGTTCACTTTCTGTCTTTATCTCTATCTCACTCCTTCCATCTTTGGATCTTTCTAATGTGACTCTATCTCTCTTCCCTCCTGTGACTTTCCATGTCCTGTACTTATAAACAGGGAGTACTTTTAAGGTCTGAAGATTTCCTGGAGTCTTTCCATTTTCCCTTTCCTTGAAGGTACTGGGGCTGTTGCTGCTGGAAAAGCCAGGGGAGGAGGGAAATGGGGGAGGGAGCAGCTGCCAGAATGGACAGTGAGTGCTCTTGGTGGTGGGCTGCTCCCCTGTGTAATCCCCTCCCCCACTGGCACTGGATAGGAATGTGTGTATGCTAGTGAGCGTGTGTGGGTATCTGTGAACGTCTGTGTCTGGATGTGTGTGTATTACTGTATCTATGGGTATGCATATTTGTGTACGTTTCTCTCCATGCACGTGCCTAATTAGGTGTGTGTGTGTATGTGTGTGTGTGTGTATGCACACATGTGGTGATATCAGCATGTCTCTGTTAGTGTGGCTCAAGGAGAAATCCACAGAGGCAGTTAGTTCCAGGCCCCCCAAACCCAGCCTCTGGCCAGTTTTCTCTTGTTGCTTCTTAACAGAGGCTGTTTTGTACTATGAGCCAGCACAGGGCTCCCTCCCATCATGAGAAGGGCTTTGTGTCCCCTAAGGGGTGGAGTAAAGAGGGGGTGAGTGTGCCCATTACGGAAGCTCCCTGGCTGCTCCAGAGGCCCTGCTTGACCGTTTTGCCTGGCCAATCCCTTTGTCCTGCACCGGTAGCCAGCACGCGGCGAATGCCCTCAGTAGCCAGACTTTCTTGACCATTAGGTTTTCCACAAACTGCTTCTTTCTTCATCTCTTCCCTCCCTTCGCTGCTCCCTGTCCCCATTCGTTGGGCTCTTTCTCTGCTTTGCTCATGTGGTTAGTACTGAGCATCCTCCACCTTTTAGGGCCTTGAGGACACGTGGCCCTCCCTCTACATCATCAAGGACTTTGACTGAATCTAAACTTCACAGAACAAATTCCCTTAACAGAAAGATTTGTTCTGTGATACTGGGACTCAGTCAAAGGGCCACACTCAAGGACCTAGAAAGTCCCATGTGACCCATCCTTGATTTTAGATAATCCTATAATCCGTTTTTAGGGCACATTTAAGCCTTGTCTCCTGTGGGAAGCCTTCTCCAGCCAGCCCTTCATCTGAATGAGCATTGTGGCATGGAATTCTTTCTCTACTGTTCTCTGCTGCCCCTTTTACCCTGTAGACTGTGATCCCTCCCCTCATGACAGGGTCCCAAATCCTCAGCTCCCTTGGGACAGGGCCCGGGTCTCATCTCCTATCTTCCCCTATACCTGGTTTCCTTGCCTCCTTTGAGGCAGTTCTCAAAGACAGCAGTTCTCAACATTTAGTCTGGGGACCGAGGGTCCCCCAAAACCTTTCAGAGCACCTACAGTATCAGAACTATTCATCATAAACTAAGATGTCTTTAATTTCTGATATAATAAATATCTATAGATAAAAGCCACATTAACAAAGCTCTTTGGGGGGAGTGGAGATTTTTAGGCATGGAAATGGGTCCTGAATCCAAAAAGTTTGGAAACTGGTACTGAGACTATAGCCTCCAAACCATTTTCTAAGCAGTATCAGTCAGATTACACACAGTAAGTTCCTTATCCCACAAGATCACAAGTCCTGGTTTTTAACAATATATCATATGTTGATGTCTTATCTGCTTTCTGGGCTGTAGGGACTTATTTATTGTCCAGTCATTTTTCAGTCATATTCGATTCTTCGTGACCCCTTTAAGGGTTTTCTTAGCAAAGATACTAGAGTGGTGTGCCGTTTCCTTCTCCAACTCATTTTGCAGATGAGGAAACTGAGACAAACTGGATGAAGTGGCTTGCCTAGGGTCACATAGCTAAGAAGTGTCCAAAACCAGATTTGAACTTGGGATGATGAGTCTTCCTTATTCCAGGCCTGGCATTCTATCCACAACCTCTCCTGCCTTCTCCCCCACCCCCAGCTACCTCATTTTGGGCATCCCCGAAGAGCTCCCAAGGTCTTTCGGATTAAAGCCTATCCTGTGAAGGCCCAGCTCCCCCACCCCGGCACCCAGCCAGGCCGCTTCCTTCATCTCCTGGGATTGGGCAGCTCCCACTTGACAACCCGCCCACCCATCTGCTGGCTGTCTGCCTGCTTGGGCTGTTGCAGTTCTGTGCAGGGAGTTAGATGGTGCAGAAGAGCCAACAAGTGCTTCCCTCTCTGCTGGGTCCTGGTCACATGGGGGAAGGGAGGGAGACCTTGTTGTTCTCAGGAGCACCCCCCCTCCTTCCCATGGTCATTCATAGGCTCTTTCCTGAGCGCCTCCTGTGTGCCATGCCCAACTTTGCTACAGCAGACTGCCAGGAAGATGGAGGACTCAGCCCCAGCCTTGGGAGCTCACCTTCCAGCTGAGGAGAGCTGCCAATAAGAGTAGCCAGAGTTTCCCTTTCATAGTACTCTACAGTTTGCAAAGAACTCCAAAAACAGGCAGCCTAGGATCAATTGCTGAGGTATCCACTTCCATCCTAAGGGTCTAGAGGAATGAGAGGGAAAGAGAGAGAGAAAGAAAGAGAGAGAGAGAGAGAGAGAGAGAGAGAGAGAGAGAGAGAGAGAGAGAGAGAGAGAGAGAGAGAGAGACACAGAGAGAGACACAGAGAGAGACACAGAGAGACAGAGAGAAAGAGAGACAGAGACAGAGAGGGAGAGAGACACACAGAGACAGAGACAGAGAGAGACACACACAGAGAGACAGAGAGAGACAGAGAGAAAGAGAGGGAGAGAGAGAAAGAGAGACAGAGACAGAGAAGACAGAGACAGAGATGACAGAGAGAGAGAGAGTTTCTGGAGTCATCTTCTCCTTCTCCCTTCCCTCCTTACCTTTCCCAGAAACTAGAGCAAATGTCGGCTGGTTGAGTATGTGAAGTGCCACACTGTCAGGATAAGGCATCACACACACGTGTGACGGCATATGCAAGTATATGTGCAGATATATATATATTTATGTGTGTATATATATATATATAATTTTTACTTATTTTGTTAGCTATTTCCCAATTACATGTAAAAATTTTTTTTTAACAATTTTTGAGTTCCAGAATTTTCTGCCTCCCTCCTACCCTCCCCCTCAATGAAAGTCAAGCAATTTTATTTCAGTGATGCGTGAGGTCATGCAAAACATATTTCCATATTGACTATATTGCAAAAAAACCCTACACAATGAAACAGTAAGGATAAAAAAAATTTTTTTAAGTGTATATACATATATATATATATGCATGTGGGTACATACACATATGCATTTATTAATATGCAGGTACCTGTTTTCCAAAGGTAGTTATATGGGTGAATGTGCTGATCAATACAGCAAATATTTCTTTATTTTTTTAAAATAGATTTTATTGCTTCACATGCCCAAGATCTCCCTCCACATTCCTCTCTCCTCTCTGGAGAACCATCCATTGTAATAAGTAGTTTTTCTTCCTTATTACATTTTTGAGTTGCCAATTGTCTCCCTCCCATCCCCTCGTTAGAGAAGGCCAGCGTTTGGTATAGATAGATCTGTGAAACCATACAATGCCTACGTCCATATAGCAGATCTTTCTCTGAAGATGGAGAGCATTTTCCTTCATAGTTGCTGGAATGATCGTATGACTCAGAATAGCTCAGTCATTCACAATTACTCTTTGAACAATATTGTTGTTATTGTATACAGTGTTCTCTTAGTTCTGCTTATTTCACTTTTCATTATTTCACACAAGATTTTCCATGTTTTTCTGAAATCAACTTGCTCGTCATTTCTTACAGCTCAGTGGTCGTATTCCATCACAAGCGTACGCCATTGTTCAGTCATTCCCCAACTGATGGGCATCCCTTTGATGTCCAGTTCTTTGCCCACCACAGAGAGAACTGCTGTAGATATTTTAGAACATTATAGGTTCTTTTCCTTTTCCCTGATCACCTTGGGAAACAGACCTAATAGTGGTATTGTTGAGTCCAAGGATATACACAGTTTTATAACTTTGGGGGCATCATTCCAAATTGCTCCCATTGGTGGGATCTGTTTACAATGCTAGGAGCATAGGGTTCGTGACCTCATTTTTCTGCATCCTCTCCAGCATTTGTATTTTCCCTTTCTGTTATTTTCACCCATCTGTTCCTTGTGAGGTAGTCCTGCAGAATTGTTTTAATTTACATTTCTCTAATCGACCGTGATTTAAAGCACTTTTTTCTTAAAGAATTATTTAAAAGGAAAAAAAGTCAGCAATATTATTCACCCATGTTCCATGCCCATGAAATGCTGATCTCTGCAAAGAGTCGGTGCCTAATGTTTCCTCATATCTCTGCTCTTAGGGCAAGCTTGTTTGTTGTTTTTTTTTTTTTATGATTTTGCAATAGCATTTTTTGCAATTTGCAATTTTGCGTTTTGATTGTTTTGTGGCTGTTCTTTCCATTTACATTACACTGAGCTATGAAGCTCAGTGGATGGAGCCTGGAGCCTGGAATCAGGATAGACTTGAGTTCAAATCCAGTCTCAGACACTTACTAGCTGTGTGAGTCTGGGCAAGTCATTCAACCTCTGTTTGCCTTAATCCACTGGAGAAGGAAATGACAAATCACTCTAGTCTCTGTCAAGAAAGCCCAATGGACAGTATGGTTCTTGGGGTCAGGGAGAGTTGGACATGATCAAACAAGCCATCGTATACATTGTTTTCCTGCCTCAGCTTACTTTTCTTTGCATCAGATCTTGCTTCTCTGAATTCATCGTTCTTGTCCTTTCTTCTAGCACCTACACTACATTTCTATGTATGACTATAGTGCCTTCCACTATATTCACCTATTATGATGGATTCAGTTGTTCCTCAATCAGTGGACATCTGCTTTGTTTCCTGTTCTCTGTGATGACAAAAGAAAAGCACCTACTATGCGCAGAACATTGTGCTCGTGTCTGAGGGTAACAATATTTTTTGTAGACGTGATGTTTATCAATGTGGGTATTCCAGTTGGGGAGATTATACTTCATCCACCCCTACTTCTCTTGTGCGACTTCTGCCCTGTCATCAGTCCTCCACAGGAAGTCCCTTCAGTATTGGGGTACTTTCCTCTAGATCTCTTGATAGTGGGTAGATACTAATAGAGCATGTGTCCATTGGTTATCTGTTGACTGGCCTACCACCGCCTTTCCTGCTCATGCGTCTCTCTGATAATAATCTTTATGTTACTTCTCCTATTTATCCCCTCAAGGTAAGCTGTTGTTGTCTGCTCATGCCTACCGTGTACCTATACATTGTCCTTTGGGCAGCTCAGAGTTTTAATCCTTTGGGAATTGTGATATTCCATGGCTTAGATTGGTCAGTAATAGTAGTTGACAATTGCATAGTGTTTACTATGTGCCAGGTACTTTATAATTATTATCTCATTTGATATTCACAACAACCTCCCAATTTACAAATGAGGAAACGTAGGCAAACCGGGGTTAAGTGACTTGCACAGGGTCACACAGCTAGTAGTTATCTAGGGGGTGGATTTGAACTCAGGTCTTCCTAACTCCAGACCAAGCATTCTATGCACTGTTTCACCTAGCTGCCTAAAGCATTGCTCTACAAATATTGCTGTTAAAAAGTTAGATCTGACTCAGGGAAGATGTGCAGGATCACTAAAACCCCTACATACTGCTTCATGTGGGTTCTCAGTTCAGCTGACGAGTCTAGACGGAAGGCAGTGGCTGAAATCCCTTGAAGGTGGGAAGTGAGTGGTATCAGGTAAACTGGGTCCCCTCCATACGCCAGACTTGATGAACTAATGGCCAAGGGAAGGAGGCTTTTCCCTTTTTCCTCTGACTTGAGCTGAGCTCAGCCCATCCTGTGTAGACAGATAAGAATTCTGGTTTTGGGTTGGGACTGTGGAACTCTAAAGAAGGGAGATCTCAGTGATTCTTCTCTAGCCTCAAGGGAAGTCCAATTTTTCAAGGTATGGAGGGATCAGAAGGGAGAGGAGGCCTGTGTCTGAGAGAAGTCAGACTGGGAGAATGAGTCATCCTTCTGAACCCTACCTGGTAGCCCTGGAGAGAGGGGTGACTCTGACCTACATCCAGGACATCTGTTTCTGTTATTCCTTTGGGATTTCTTGCTCTCTCCATGCATTCGCTTTATCTCGGTTTCTGTGTCTAGCTTTTTCTGACCTCTTGCATTTGTTTATCTGTGCTGTCTGTCTCTCCATATAATTTAGTGCCTCTTAGGTAAGGGTTCCTACTTTCCAGGCGAGGCCCCCAAGTTGCTAAGGAGAGTGGTTACCTCCTTATGAGAACCTCCCATGGACTCTAACCCTGTCAGGAGGACACACCCTCTGCAAGGAATTGTTTTCTGCCTGCTGAGTCTAGGATCCTTCTTCCCTTTCCACCAGACTAGAGGGGAGAGACAGAGAGACAGGCAGAGGCCAAGGAGAAGAAAGAAACAGAGACAAGCAGACCAGGACACTAGGAATTGCATAGAAAGGGACAACTGAGTCCGATGCAGAAGGACATAGAAGGAGAATCCTGTGCAGAGGCGGAGATAGAATCATTGAACTTGATTGGCACATGGAGACAACAGAGAGGGATAGAGAGGGATCAAGTAAGATAGACACACACCAGGAAAAGGAAAGAGAGAAAGAGTTTCTGAGGTCCCAGGCAAACATCTTGATCTTTCTACAGAGACATTCAAGAGTTTCTGGTTTGGGGTTATTGAAACCCAACATAGAAAGAAAGGGGCATCGGACGTGAGCTTTGGGGGAAGGGCTAGAGCGGGGGCTAAATTATTCGGATTTCTGAAGTGAGGGGAACATTCTCCTATCGCCTGCTTTTGTTGGCTCTGCTTGTGGGAGGGATTGAAATGGGGGTGGACAGTTATTTAGTTAAGAGATTACTGAGTAATGTGGGTGGAGTCCTACTGGCCTGGCATCTCCATTCCCACATGGGCAGGGTTCTGGGAATGAAGTTGTTACTTGAAGACTCTAGGCCAGATTGGGTTAGAGAAGCTTTAGAAGGAGCAGCATGGAAAGTTCACATCAGGGAGTGTATCAGTGAAGGATGAGGAGGGCGGGGAGAGGGTTGTTATTAATATTTTAGGATCTCTTCCCTATATTATTTCTGAATTGGTAGAGGCTCCTTCCCTTTGTGAATACCCAGGATTGCAATCCTAGTTCTGAAGGAGAAGTAGGAAGTGTAGGTAGATTCTAAGACTCCTCCCACCAAGACTCTGGGATAGTCAGGTTAAAGGACATGTGGCTCCCTGAGGCCAGGAAGGGCCGGAAAGCTCTTGGAAGCCCAGCAATTGGCGTCAAAACTCATTTTGCTGTTGGCGAGTTGTCTGCAGTCATGTCTGACTCTCCGTGATCCCATTTGGGGTTTTCTTGGCGAAGGTAATGGAGTGACCTGCTATTTCTTTCTTCAACTCATTTTACAGATGAGGAAACTGAGACAGACAGGGTTAAGTGATTTACCCAGGGTCATATGTACCTAGTAAGTGTCTGAGGTCAAATCTGAACTCAGTTGCTCCTTACTCCAGGACAGGCACTCTATCCATTATACCACCTAGCTGATGTATATATGAAGCATGTGTGTATATGCATATATGTGTATGCGTGTATATATGTGCATGCAGACGTATGTAGGTATGTGTATTTGTGTGTATGTACATATGTGTGTGTGCATATACATGCGTGTTTATAAATGTACATGCAACTACTCTTAAATGATGCCTTTTGATATCACTCCACAGCTTGGTAATATGCTTCAGCACATTTTTCTGTGACTGTAATTTTTATTTTTTTGTGATTGTGGCATTCCATGATTAGCAGCCATATGGCATCTTGAGGAGAATATTACTGTTTTTTAAAATGTACTTTTATGGCGAAGAGCAGATTGAAAGCATTGCTAGCATATGGCAGCTAAGTGGTGCATTGGATAGAGTCTTGGGCCTGGAGTTGGTAAGACCTGAGTTCAAATAAGATACCTGCTAGCTATATGATCCTGGGCAAGTCAGGTAACTGCTGTCTGCCTCAGTTTCCTCATCTGTAAAATGGGAATAATAACCGCCTTTACCTCAGGGTGGTTGTAAGAATCAGATCAGATATTTGTAAAGCACTCAGCATGACGCCTGGCACATAAATGGTTCTTCTCTTTCCCTCTTCCCTGCATATCTCTTCAAGTTCAGCTCAGCCCAGTCTCCGCTCACATTCAGTTTTGAGCCTAGTTGATTGCAGTACATGTCTAAGATACATGTACTGCCCTTGGGCTTCCACTCATCTGCATGCTGGGCAATATGCATTTGTCATCCACTTGGTTTTTCCTGTGTGAATTTTCAGTCAACTTTTATTAAGCACATACTTGTGGCAAACATGGTGCTACATGCTGGTGATGCAGAGAAAGGCCAAAGATGGCTCCTGCCCTCGGGGAGCTAACTGTCTAATAAACAAATATTGTCCCGTGTGATCCTCACAACACACTGGGAAGGCAGGTGCTGTCGTTATGCTCACTTTACCGTTAAGGAAATGGAAGGCAGATAAAGGTTAAACGACTCACTCAGAGTCACCCAGTGAGGAAGCGTTTGAAACTTAATTTGAACTCAGATCTTCCTGACTTCAGCAAGTTATCGACTTTGTCACCTACACCGGGTAGGTAGGTTTATTCTGAGTGGCCAAAAATGTCCCTGAAGTGGCATAGCAGCATTCTAGGGCACAGTTGTCCCCACAAACAAGAGATTCTGGAAAACCTTTCTATCTAGAAGTAATCAATTTTCTGTATATATTTTGCTCAAGGAATCCTCCACCACCCTGGTAAACACCTTTGGAGAGCATGTGTCTCTGTTTGATGCTTGTTAATTAAAAGCAAAATGTTATTTTCATTGGTGGTTTTTGTTTTTACATCACCCCCACTCTCAAATATATCCTATCCCTGTGCACTCTCCAAGAACTATCCCTTGTAACAAAGATTTGTTAAAACAGAGATAAGAGGCATGTCAGCAAAATATCAGTTGTGTCTGACAGTACATGCAAGATCTCATCCTGGAAGTCTCCTCCCGCTTCTGCCAAGGAGGAAGGAAGATGCTTTTTCTCTAGTCTCCTCTGAGGTCATGTTTAGTCATGATAAACAGTGTTCAGTTTCATATTTTTGTACTTTCTGTTTACACTGCTTTAGTCACTGTATGTGTTTTTCCTGGTTCTTGTAATCAACCAACAATATTGTTACAAGCACCCAGCAATAAAAGAGCGGGTCCTTGTGCTGGTCCCTTCTCTTCTGCTGGAGAGAAGGGTCTGTGAAAGCAGACCCTGTTCCCAACTCATGTTTTCATTAGATGTTCTTGATACTTTGACCATACTAATAAAAATTTTACAGAAGTTCGAAAGTAGACCGTGGATTAATAGTTACTGAGAAATAGCATTGGGGGCAGGGAAAGGATTAGAACTAGCCTGATTTTTCCATCTTTTTATTCTTTCTTTCTTGGAGATTTTTAAAAATCTATTTCTGGCTGCTTTTAAGACTGTGTCCTGTCACCTCTGTCTCTGTGCTTTGGTCAGGTCTGGCTATTTTCCCTGATTTCATGTTCTTGAGTGCCATTTCTGCTTCTTCACATGGCACAGCAGGGACTGAGATGTTTGAGTCCAGATAGGGTGAGTCATTGATGAGATTGCCAGGGAAACATTGACAGGTTCATTCCATTTCATGTATATTTGTTATTCTCCTTCCAGTTTCATCTATAAATGCTTTTGGGATAACCTGGTTTAATGGGGTCTCATATTAACTTTGCGGCAGGCTAATTATATCTTCTACTAATTTCAAGTGTCTTATGAGATAATACCTCTTATATAATTTTATCTTTCTGTGTAAGCTGTTGCAGAGGAATGTATATTCCAAAGCAGGGTGACCTTGGCAACGACCCCTTCTCTCTTTAGCAGCATTTTTAATTGAGAGTGTCTCCAGACTCTTTTAGATTCTTCATGTGACATGTTTTAACCATGTCTTATGGTAATAATCAGTCAATGTCTCCATTTTAATCTATTTTTCAGAAGAATCAACTTGTCTAGATAGATTAAGCTGAAGTTATAATTACATGTAGTGCTGTCTTCCCATCTTTAGCCTTTCTTTTAATTTGATATTAATTTCTGCCTTTATATTGACAAATTAATAATCGAATTGCACACAAACTACGATTCTGAAATGATTCCCGTTATCAGTAACTAGCTAGTTCCTGTCTGTTAAGATATAATCACTTTTCCTCATCTAAAAAATAGGGGGAGTGGCTTAGATGATCCCAAGCTCAACATTTGTGATCCTATGTAGATCAGTTGCATCATGTTACACCAGTAATCTAATATCTATATTAGCTATCTTGTTAGTTGCAATTAAAATACTGTGTAAAACCCAATGTGGTTGACATCTCGGTGGGCTTGAGCATTGTCTCAACCATAGTTGAGATCTTCCGGGGCTAGAAGAACATGTGAAAAAAAAGAGGAGAAACATTTGTCATTAGTTTATGGAAACCAAGTTCTCATAATAAAAGTATTGTCCCATTAAAAAAGACAGGAGTTTCACCTTTCATGATATTGTTTGGCAGTTTCCATATCCAATGTCTTCTGACTGTACAGATGGAAGGTTTTGAGTTATCCCCTGGCCTTTGGGCTCTTTTGTTTCTTCGTTTTCAATCTTGTTTTTTTCCAGCTTTTTCCTTTATCCTTCACTGTCCCTGCCTCCAGGCAGTACCATGTAAGCTCCTTGTAAGCTGTTTTCATTTTTATCTTCCTATTGCCAGTACTTAGCAAAATGCCCAGCGTACAACAGGCACTTCATAAATTAATTAAAATGAATGAAATTCCAATTGAAGTCATTGATTATTGAGCTGTAATGATGAGTTGGTTTGGAGGATCCTGTCAAGTTCCTCATCTCTAGAATGACATCTACAAGAGATGTAGGTGCATAAACTGCAGGATCTTTGTATGCTCCTCCTAAGTACAATCAGTTCAAGTGAATTCCTGGGTTCAAATCCGGCGTCAGACACTTACAAGCTGTCACTTGGGCAAGTCACTTAACCCTGTTTGCTCCTTTATAATCAACTTGTTACAACCAAGAACAATGAAAGAGTGGGTCCTGAGTTGGTCACTTATCGGACTGAGTGGGTCATCTGCTGGAGAACATGATCTGTAAATGTAGCAGTTTCCTCATCTGTGAAATGAGCTGGAAAGGGAAATGGAAAACTGCTCCAGTATCTTTGCAAGGAAAACCCCCAATGGGATCACAGAGAGTCAGACAAAACTGAAAGGACTGAGCTACAACAAATGCTGTGAGGAGAGATGACCTAGCTCTGTTCCATAAAGTTGTTTCTTTTTTTCTTGATTACACAGTGAAATCACCTCCTTTACTCACCACCCCCTTGAGGAGAACCTGTGGGTCCATCCTTCCATTCACATGCAGCTCCCTTATGTGTTCTGGTTTTATTTATAGTGAGTCTAGTGAGAATTAGGAGGCAGCTAGGTGGTGCAGTGGCTGGAGACCTGGGTCTGGAGTTAGAAGACAGTATGTGACTCAGTTTCCTCACCTGTAAAGTGAGGATCATGACAGTATTGACCTCCCAAGATTGTTGTCAGGATCAGAGATAACATTTGTAAAGTGCTTAGCATGGTGCTATAAGTCCTAGTTACTATTAGAGACTCCACAACCCTCCATTTCATGATGAGGTGTCAGAGAAGAATTTCAAGTTATGTATCTAAGATAGTTATTACAAGTGTTCATTTTTTTTTCTTTAAAAATAGACTTCATTTCTTCCAATTTGCTTCCAAATTTCTTCAGCCTTTCTTTATCCTGGGGAACTCCTCTGTAGACCAGTGCCTCTGTACTCTATCAGCATATTTTCAGTTCCTTTGTCCTCAGCAGCCAGGTACATTTGGTAGGCACGGGGCTATATGTTCCAAGTTCTAGAATTCTGTGATTGACACTACAGCAGGTCAAACTACTTTGCCCTTGGAAGTGACTAGGCAGTACCCTGGAGTTACTGGACTGTGACTCAGGGAAACAACAGGAGGAAGAAGAGGGAGGGGTGGAAGAGGGAAGAGAGCTGTGGGTCTATCCATCAATGTTGAAAAGACTGTAAGATTCATATTCGTACTGTCAGATCCGAGTCAGAGGTGGTGCCGTGGAGGGGGACTTCCCTTCCCCTCTTTCCCTGCCCATCCCGGACTTTCAGGCTGTTCTCATAAAATTTCTTTTCCCTTTTGAGTTTCACTGAGGTCTTCCTCAGATGTCTCTTTGTGGCCTTGAGGCGACCTTGGCTTCTCAAGACTATGCCAGCAGAGGGCAAGCCCTGACAGGTCCTACCAAACTGGAAAAGCTTTGGGGATGGGCCCAGAGAAGGACTGTGTGTGAGCCTAGCTAAGTGCCAAGAGGCACCAGGGAAGAAAGATTTTTTTGCCCATGGCAGCTCATAAAATTGCCTGTTGAGGTATGAAGGGGATAGCATTGAGTTAGCTGGAGGAAATGCCCACTTACGAAATTACTGACCTTGGAACGTTGTCTTCAAAGCTCTCCTGAGTATCTGCAACCTGAGGCTACCTGATGTTTGAGGAAAGGTAACCTGGATAACCAAAAAATTTTATGTTGAGATTTGAAAGTAATATCCCAGGCAAAGTTTAACTGAAATGATTAGTCTTCTCTGAAGACAGGTGGGTTGCATGGTGAAGGGAGGTCTGTCCGGATCGTATTAGGGGGAGGGGAACAAGGAAACCAATCCAGTAAGAAACACCACTGAGGGTTGATTATAGTCTTGTCCCCCAGTCCCAACACCACACCATCACCCTCTTTCACGTCTCTCTTGTTTCTCTTCTAGGATTGGGGGCCCCTGTATTGCTGATCCATGATCTCTTTTCAAGATTAGCAACCCCATCTTTGTCACCAAGTAGGTAAGGGTCCCCACAACCTATCCCTGACCAGACTGACCCACTAACCTCCCAAGCCTATCCATCAGTGCCATACTTCTTTAAACCCAATCTCAGCTTCCCAAGACAACCCTTCTTTGGACCCCCCAAGTCATGATCTCCCCAGAGCCCACACTGGTCCCTTACATTTCCCAGATCCTTAGGAGTCCTGAGGTTCCCTGCTGTCCCCCAAACTCCTTTCATGTCCCAGCCTTCTGGCTTCTAAATCCTTTCTACCATAATTGTCCCAGGAGATGAGTAGTCAGAAGCCAGGGAAGAGAACTGGAGGTGCTCCAAACCTGGCTGCTACCCCCAGAGGTGAAATGTCCAACATGTATCAGGAATTCTTAAATGAGGGTCCATGCATAGATTTCAAGGCGGTCTGTGACTTGAATGGGAAAAAAATTACATTTTTATTTTCACTGACCACTGACTGGAATTGTGCATTTCTTTCAATTATTTATAAAGCATTATTCTGAGAAGGTATCTATAGGTTTTGTCAAACTGCCAAAGGGATCCATGACACAAAAGAAGCTGAAGAACCCCTGCCCTAGAAGGCCCAAGGCTAGGTTTCCTTTGCTTCCCTGCCCTCTAAGTCTTGGTCAAGGGAGCCTTTGGCTTCTTTCTTTGCTGAGGGAAGAGCCCTTGGTCCTCCCATCGAGTTTATTGTAGATTTGAGAGATTCTTTCTAGACAATGAGGTTCCTTGGGGCCAGTTCCACCCATTCCCCTTCCACCCTCACCCCCCATTTACCCAAGGCCGGAGTCAACCTCATGAAGTCCAATGTCCTTTCCTATGAGGAAATAGCCAGACATCCTAGAAGTAGGAATCTCAAACTCACCCACTATTTGCTAAGTTACCTAATCTATCAGCTGGGCAACAAAGTGACTCAGTGGGTACAGTACTGCGCTTGGAATCAGAAAGATCTGAGTTTGAATCTGCTCTCAGACGGTGCAATTCTACCAACAAGGTTGTCATAAGAATCAAATAAGAATATCTGGAAAGTGCTTAGCAGCATCCCTGGCATGGAAGAAGTGCTACACACATGCTTATCGCCACCCCTCTCCTCTGTTTATACTGTGTAAATGTCAAAGGGACAAGGGACTATAGAATATGACTTGGGAGGAGTGGTAGTAAGGGAACAGGGTTGTAAGCAGCCGAAACTGGAAAGAACTAGTTTCCAAAGTCTAGGTTCTAGTCCTGGGCCTATCACTAACTGGCTGGATGACTTTCTCTGAACTTTCATTCTGTAAAATGGGGATAATCATCCCTGGCTTGCTCTTGTGAAAGTTTTGAGTAGGAAGGAACCTCATAAGTCCTCTAGACCTATCCCATTGATATGCATGTTATGGATACGAGAAGACTTTGGGAAGTATGATGGATGAGTGGGTCCAAGGCTCTTACTGTTATTCATATCTCCCGGGGGGGAGACCAGCCTGGTGCTTAGGTCTCTGCTACGCCAGCCAAAGAGAACACGATTCCGTCTCCCTGTTCTTGGTCCTGAAGCCACCCTCATGACTGGCCCTGAGTTTCCTAGCTAAGAGTCCTCTCTCAAACCTCCTTAAACTTTCTCATGGGTCTTCCATAAGATGACAGGAGCCAAGATTTAGAAAGAACCTTAAGAGATCGTCTAGCCTATTCCCTTTGTTTTGAAGAGAGAGAAGCAGGCAAAGAGAAATTCAATGATTTGCCCAAGGTAACACAGATGTGAGAGAAGACAGGAAGCATTAGAACTTCCCCGTGGCTGCCTCCTTGTCAGAGGGAGAGGCTCTCACTTAGAACATGGAATTGCTTCATTTTAAGGGAGCCCTCCTAGTATTCTAAGCGCTCCCTGGGCCTTGCAGAAGCGCAGCATCTCCCACTTGTATGACTCCATGATGTCTGCCTTCCTGCCAGTGGTCACGGATCAGCTCCTCTCCTCCTCTTCGCCTTTGCTCCCCGCACCGCAGCCTCCTGTCAGGACCAACATCTTCACCATTTCCTGACTCAGTGAGATTGCATGGATGATAAAAACAGTAGTAACTGACGTTGGTGGAGCTCTTTAAGGCTTTAAAGTTGCTTGCTCCACAGCATCTCTAGGAAGGAGGCACTACAAGTCTTACTGTATCCATTTTACCCCCAAGTCTGGGGAAGCTGTTTCTGGCTTATCATCACACAGCTATTCAGGGCTAACCCAGGCCCTGACCCCAAAGCTGGGGCTCCGTCTGCTGTGCTGGGACTGCTTTTGGCCTTAGAAGTATTCAATCTCAGAGCTAGAGGACTGCCCGAGAGACCAGTTAGTTCAAACCCGTCATTTTACAGATGGGAAAAGAGGGAGGCAGTGTGGCATTGTGGAACTAGAAGAGAACGGGGCGGGGGGGTCAGAGGATGGGTTCAAATTTCAGCTCAGCGTCTATGTTCATCACTCTCTGAGCCTTAATTTCCTCATTTCTAAAAAAGGGAGATATTAAACAAAACAGTGCCCAAAGTATCTTTATAATTGTTCCTTTGAGTGATTTCCTCTAGGTCCCACAGCTGGTTATGTCAGAGCTAGAATTAGAATCCAAATCTTCAGGTGTAAGGCTCTTTCCATTACACCACTCATTGTTTCCTTTCATCTTTAGGCGCAGCCATAAATACTCTTCTCTTCTGTTCTTGCCCCCGAAAGCAAACCTTCCTCTTTCCCTAACAGGTGTGTGACCGGTGTGCTCAGCCATGGCCCCCTTCCTACGCATCTCCTTCAATTCCTATGAGCTCGGATCCCTGCAGTCTCCTGAGGAAAACTGTCAACCATTCTGTGCTGTCAAGATGAAAGAATCACTGACCACAGGTAAGAGGGAGCCCTTCCTGAGACTTAGCTGCAGGAGGAGGGGCCTAGTCCTGACACCTCACAGGCACAAGGTCCTGGAGGTGGAAGGGAATAGGTAGGGCATCCAGGCCAACCTTGCTGCCTCAGAATTCTCAGGCCTGGGAGACAGGGTGGGCCAGAAGGAAGGGACACTTCAGGATCAATGAACCTGCAGGGGCTCACAGGCTGCCCTGCGTTTACCAGGCCCTTTCCCTTTGAGCCTCCCATGCTTCCTGGTAGCTGCTGGGGTGGGGCTGGGCAGTGGTGGAGAGCTTGCTTCTGATGAAGTTGGCAGGTCAACCCTGGTGGATAATTAGATGTGGCCAGAGTGAGTTAGCAAGAGCTAGCTGGTGGAGAGATACTTTTCTGGGAGGGGGCAGTGCTTGAAAACATGTTCATCCTGTGTCTCCCTACCTCACCCCCAACTATGTGGACCTCAGAGAGAGGGAAGACACTGGTCCAGAAGAAGCCCACCATGTACCCAGATTGGGCATCAACATTCGATGCCCACATCTACGAGGGACGGGTCATCCAGATTGTCTTGATGAAGGCAGCTGAGGAACCCCTGTCAGAAGTGACTGTGGGCGTGTCTGTGCTGGCTGAAAGGTGCAAGAAGAACAGTGGCAAGGCGGAATTCTGGGTGAGGGGGTGAACTCGGGGGTGATGGAATCATCAGGGTTGGGCACTCGGTGTGCATACCCATGAATGAGTGTGTGTGTGTATGTGTGAGCATTTGAGTTTGTCTCCGTGTGTCTCTGTATTATTTTATTTAGAATACTGGTTTGGGAATCAGAGGATCTGGATTCCAATTCTGCCTTGCCTGTATGACCTTGGATAAGTCACTTCACCTCCTTCAATCTCAGTTTCCTCATCTGTAAATTGAGGGGGTTAGACTAGTTGACCTCTAAGGTCCTTTCCAGCTCTAAATCCATGATCCCTTTGTGTCCTTGGACAAATTGCTAACCCTCTCTGGGCCTCAGTTTCTTTATCTGTAAAAACGAAGGTGGGCAAGATGACTTCTGAGGTGCCTTTCATCTCTAGATCTGTGATCCTGCTCCGTGTGTGTGTGTGTGTGTGTGTGTGTGTGATCCATATATATCTACATGCCTTTGCATCTGTGTGAGCGTAGATGCATGTTGTTGTAGCTGATAGGACCCATAGAATGTCCCTGGGTTTTGCTCCCCCCAAGCAGAGATGTCTCAACAGGAAAAGGCTTTATAACTGTCCATTTCTCTGCCCCCAGTAAGACTTACTTCAGACAAGCTAGAGCAGAGAAAGGGGCAGATGTGAGACAGAGCCCCTGTTGAACTCTCCCTTCATCAGGGCTGAGGGCAGAGTCCTGAATTCATCCGGGGAATTTTCTTTCTGCACCTACTTCTGGTTGCCATAGTGGACAAAAAGGCTGTAGAAGAAGGGAACTCCCAGTCATCTGGGGAAAACAAACAGTAAATGAATAATGAGGAGCCACTGACCTGTAGGAGCCAAATTCTCTAGTCCAGCCTGGGCCAGCAGGGCTGAGGAGTGCAGTAGAGGCAGGAAGGGAAGGCTCCCTGGAAGAGGTGAGCTCCTTCGTCTGTCGCTTTGTTTGAATGTGTGAGCTGAAGGATGTGTGCGCCCTTTCCGAGGTCCCTGCCTTCCAGCGTGTGTTTGCAGTGTTCTAGGTTGGGTGGCCTTCTCTCTGCAGGACCCCCTCCCTCCCATCTGGGCTCTTCCCCTCATCAGAACAGCTGTTAGGTGGGGGCAGGAGTGGGGTGGGGAGTTTCCCTTCCTTCTCATTCTGTCCCTGGGCCTTGGCTGGGGTTAGAACTTTTCAGTTCCCCAAATGCAACAATACTTCATGGGGGATGGGGACCCTGGCTCTCACTTCAAAGCCCCTTTCCTCTACATTGGACATCCATTGGGATGAAGTTGTTTGGTGGGGCTGCAGATGGAGGGGATGGGATCAGAGGGAGCCTGATGGGTGATTGGATATGACTAGCCATGCAGCGCTTAGATTGAGACTGAGGCCAAGGGATGGAGGCCTGAGGGTCCAGGGGCTGGCTGGCTCTGGGAACTCCTTCCCTCTCCTCATGGACACACCTTATCTCCTCAGCTGGACCTGCAACCTCAGGCCAAGGTACTCATGTCTGTCCAGTATTTCCTGGAAGATACAGGTAAGGGATGGTTAGCCACATTGTGTACCTGGGCCCTGCTGGAAATGGGCTGGGGTGGGGGAGTGGACATGCATGCCTATCCTGTAGCAACAGGAAGAGGTAGAAGACAGACTGAAGGAAATGACAAATACGGGGTTCAGACTGTCATCTCCTAGACTCACTAGGCTTTGTCCATGAGTGGTTCTAACTCTCTAGCAGGACAGATCACCCTGTTTCCTCCTCAAGTTTGGTTCAGAGCGGGTGGAGCAGAAGATTTTGGGGAACTAGTTGCTATTGCCTACTCTGGATTACCCAAGTGGACTTTCTTCCCCCTCCCCTCCCCCCAGTAGCTCCTGAAGCTGACTCTCTCTACTCACCCTCACTTCCCATTTCCTATTCAGAAAACATGACTCGTCCTGGCCTTACCACTCACTCATTGTGTGACCTTAGATAAGTCCCTTCTCCTCCTGGCCTCTAAAATGAGATTGAAGTGCTCTGAGTGCCTTTCTAGGCTCCGATGTGCTATGATTTCATGACTCTGGAGTCTCCAGGCTAAGGTGAGACTGACCCTTCTAGTCTCTTCTCTAGACTGCAAGCAGTCCCTGAGGATGGAGGATGAGAGCAAATTTCCCACCATGAACCGGCGGGGGGCCATCAAGCAGGCCAAGATCCATTACATCAAGAATCATGAGTTCATTGCCACCTTCTTTGGCCAGCCCACCTTCTGCTCGGTCTGCAAGGACTTTGTATGGTGAGTGGCGGGGAAGGTTCCAGGGGCTCTCAGAGTGGGGGAGGTGTTGGGAGAGAGCTGGGAAGGTAGGCCAGGGGCTGCCTTGAGAAGTCTGAGGAACTGGGAGGAAGGTCATGCCTCACCTGGTCTCTCTGACTCGGTTTTTCAGGGGCCTTAACAAGCAAGGCTACAAATGCAGACGTAAGTATGAGCATGGGGGTATATGTGTATTGTGTCTCTGGTACATTTGTGTACACACATGTAAATGTGTGTGCCAGTGTACAAATGTGTGAGTGTGAAGACTATGGAGGGAGTTGCTTTAACCCTGTCCCAAGGAGAAAGAAAGCCTACTTCTGTCCAGTCCTTCTGTACTACCCCTCCCCCAGAGTATCTGTTCCCCCAGAGAGCCCCCCACCCCAACTGCCCTCCCTGGTGTTCCCTAACACCTTCTCAGGGTCTCATTCTCCCCGTACTCCTAGATGGTACCTTCCATTCACCAGGTCCCTCTCTCTCTGGATCCCTCCATGGACTCCCCATCCCCTTTGTGCCCCCTCTCTTTTCATCATTTCTTCCTCTCCTCCACTTCCCCCCTTCCCTTAGGGCTTATGGTAGCCAGGCAGGCAGGAGGTGGGGAGGGGAAAAGAATCAGTCCTTTGGGCCAGATGCCTCCCTAATGGTGTGGGAGGCTACTCGGGCAGGCCAGGAGAACGGGAAGCTTTGTGTCTGGGGGCTGGGCAGTGTCGGGCGCCTGCTCACAGTCTCTGCCCCCTGCCCTGCATCTTTCCCGCCCCCCTACCCTGGCTTTGCCTCCCCAAGAATGTAATGCGGCGATCCACAAGAAATGCATCGACAAGATAATCGGCCGGTGCACGGGCACAGCAGCCAATAGCAGGGACACCATGGTGAGATGGGGTGTTGGGGGCAGGGGGGGACCTTCATGGTGACAGGGGCATCCTGCAGAGGAGAGGGGGGCAAACTAGGGACATCATAGTGAGAGTGGGTGAAAGTGCTAGGGAGGGGCCACAGAGTCCTTTGGGGAACTTTTGTAGGAATTGGCGGGCACGGAATTGTTTTCAGGTGAAAAAGAAACCATTCAGCATGTGTGATTGGCAGCCACATATTACTTAGTCTTTCTTCAAAGCAGCTGCGGTAGGGAAGGCTGAATGGTTCTAGGTGTCTCCATCTGAGGCCTTCATTGCAGGGATATTTTGTGCCCCTCCTAGCGAGGGACTGGCTCTTCCTGTAACTTCTCAGGAGGGATGCCCTTTGGCAGGTGGGAGTACAGCCGACATAAGGAGGTCCCTAGAAGGTTTGGGGCTCCTCTGGGCTTCCTCCCACTCCCAGCTCCCAGAGCTGTCCTTGCCTGTGATCTGAGGCCCAATCCTTCCCTCTGGGTCTGTTTTCACCTCTGAAATGGCATGGATTGGGCAGCCTTTAAGTCCTCTGACAGTCCTGACAGTTTGTGACTCTAGACTTCAGTCTGGCTGTCAGAGGGCTGGATGGCAGGGATAGGGGGTGGGGGAGGTGGCAGGAGCTCATGGCATGTTCCTGATGCTCTCCCCAGTTCCAGAAGGAGCGCTTCAACATAGACATGCCGCATCGCTTCAAGGCGTACAACTACATGAGCCCTACCTTCTGTGACCACTGTGGGAGCCTGCTCTGGGGGCTGGTGAAGCAGGGATTAAAGTGTGAAGGTTTGTGGGCAGGAAGCAATGCCAGGGGGTGGGGGGTTGAGTGAGGGAAGATGGAGGGAACGAGACAGGGAGAGGGGACCTAAGGGAACTTTTGGGGATGAGTAGCCACAGTTCCAAGGAGGCCCAAGTCTGTCCTTCTGGCCAGGGTACATCCAGGTGGAGCTATCTTAGAGGTAATTGGAGGTGCAAATCTAGTGCTCAGAAAGAGAGGTCAGGGCTGTACTCATTTATTGGAAGTTCTGATTGGGGATCTTGCATTGACCAGATCATTGGCCGGTGCACGGGCATGGTGGCCAACAGCAGGGACATCATGGTGAGAAGGGATGTTGGGGTCAGGGTGGGACTCATCTACTGAGGCAGTGGTTGAAGCCATGGAAGTGAAACTGAAGACCAAAGCAAGAGAAGAATTTTTCAATGGCAGATCATGTCCATTGGGGTCCATTTGGGGATCATGTCTATTGAGGGATGAGGAGATAGTGGGGAGTTGGTAGAGATGGGGTATCTCTGTGTCCAGAAGGAAGGGGGTGGGTTTACTCTTTAGTGTTCCAGCCTGGGACTTTCTTCGCCTAGGTCATGCAATGGATAGAGTGCTGGCCTTTGAGTCAGAAAGACTTGAGTTCAAATATTACCCCAGATACTTAACCCTTCTCACCTTCATTTTCCTCATCTATAAGAAAGAGCTAATAATGGCACCTTCTTCACTGGGTTGTTGTGAGAATCAAATAGTATGAAAGGAGCTTTGTAAATCTTATAGTTCTATAGAAATGCTGGCTATTACAATGTCTTTTTATTATGCCTCTTGGATACAAGTCAGGGTGAATGTAAATTTCTCACCTGAAATCTTATTTCTGGAAGGAAGGAGGGAAGGAGGGAAGGAAGGAAGGAAGGAAGGAAGGAAGGAAGGGAGGGAGGGAGGGAGGGAGGAAGGAAGGAAGGAAGGAAGGAAGGAAGGAAGGAAGGAAGGAAGGAAGGAAGGAAGGAAGGAAATCTGATTACTGATCAGCTCCAATATGCTTTGTACTATGCTAAGAACTTTAAAAATTTATCTCATGTGAGACTCACAACAACTCTGCATTTCTACTTTATAGTTGAGGAAATTGAGGTAGACAGAGGTTAAGTGATTTGCCCAGCGTCACACAGCTAATAAGTATCTGAGGCTAGACTTGAACTACCAAGTCAGCCCTCTGTCTACTGCCCCACCTAGGTCCTTCTGGGGCCCTGGGTCTGTGTATGAAAATGCTCATGGGATTCAGGGGAGATTCCCAATACCTATATTTTCTCTCTCCTCTAGACTGTGGGATGAATGTACATCATAAGTGTCAGAATAAAGTGGCAAATTTATGCGGCATCAACCAGAAGCTGTTAGCTGAAGCATTAAACCAAGTCAGCCTGGTATGGAGGGAAAAATATCAGCCCCCAGGCTATGGGAGGTGGGCTGGGGAGGGGTCTTACTGCTATGACCAGGGGAGGCTCTAGCCAGCATTGATTGGATAAGGACAGATAAAAAAAATCCCAAGCCCAATTTGAAGGAGAGAAAATTTAGGATTTGGTGGGGAAGAGATAATGCATGTTCATTTAGGTCTACAGGTTTCTTCATTCAGAGCGCTCCCCAAAACATTTTAGGGCTTTTATTTTTATTTATTTATTTTACTTAGGGCTAACATTGTAGACTTAAAAGAAGAACCTGTAGGCTGGTGGGAAAAGTGCTCAGAAACTTTAAGCTGAAATGTTAGGATTCTATGTAAGATCCCCCAGAAGTGAAATGAACATATTCCAAGAAAAACAGAATATCAATGGGAAAATGGAATTTGATGAAGGCTTTTCAGCCATGCATTGAATAAAATAGAGTAAACCTGTGTCATTGAAATAACAGGGGTTCCCCCATCACCAGCCCTGGGAAGTTGTCTTAGTAATGGAGTTGGGATTGTGGGGGACCAGGATCCAGCTTCCCCTTCCAGTTGCCTCCTTTCTTGGTACTATGGAGCCGGCTCTGGTTGCAGACCCCCTTCTCTTTGCTTCCTTTCTCCAGAAATCTTCCAGGAAGTCAGACACAGGCTCTACAGAAAGCTTTGGCATCTACCAGGGCTTTGAAAAGAAAGCAGGTGCCTCTGGAGAAGATTTGGCAGGTGAGATTTCAGAACATGGAATTCAATACAGCTAATGTTTACTGAGCACCTACTAAGTGCAATGCACCAGGGATGCAAAGGCAAAAAAAAGAAACAGACCCTGCCCTTGAGAAACTGATATTCTTCTTGAAGTATATAACATACATGTACATGTATTTATAATGTAGTGGTACATGTATGTATAATATAGTGGTACATGTATGTACCAATAAATAGGTACAAGGCAATTTGAGGAGGGAGAAGTCATTGTTGGGGCAATGAAGAAAAGCTTCATAGAGGGAGCAGCTCCTGGGCTGAATCTTGAAGGAAAGGAAGGATTCAGAAATGCAGGCTAAGAGATCGTCAGGAATCTTGGAAAGAGTAGTGGGCTCAAAGTCAGATTGTGAAACATTAAGAAGGGAGTGGTTGGTGAGGTGGTGGGGACGGTGAGAGTGGATGGCTCTTTTTAGGGGCTCAGCTATAAAGGGATGAGAGATATTGAATGAGAGTTTAAGAGGATGGCAGAGACCGAGTGAAGATTTAAGATGGAGGATGGGGCCCTGTGTATATTTGTAAGCAATGGAAAATGGAAAAGGACCCATTAGATACAGAACAGGGATGAGAAAGAGGGGACAAAGACTGATGAAGGAATAGGAGGAGAAGAAATAAAGGCTACAAAGGAAGGATCAATCAGCAAGGAATGCAAAGAGGGCCATGTCATCATAGGGAGGGCCAGCTGGGATTAGATGACATGGATTTGTAGCCGGCAGTGGTGGGGCTTCCTCTAGCCAGTTTCAGCAACATTGAAATAGGAAGTAAGGATATAGATTTGGAGAGGTCATCAGGTGTTGAGTCTGAGGGTTGTCAGGATATGACAAGATAAGGGGGCATAGTATATATGGTGGAGGACAGTGTATATTTGAACTGATCAGCTGAAGGTGTCCATGGATACAGTCTTCAGCTGTGACTAAGGATGCTAGAGTTCTGTTCTGGACTTTCTATATCTCCCTGTGTGGACCCAATGGAGTTAGTACCCCTTCGCTGATCCTCAGTGTCTCCCTTCTGCATCCCCCCAGTCCTCTGGGGAGCAGCCAGTCTTGGTCAGGGGCACCTTCCTAAAAGTCCCTCCCTGCCCCTCTGAACCAAGGGAAATGTGGGTGGATGTTGGAGGGTGGTTCAAGGTCTTGATCTGAAGTGTTTACTTTCTGTTCCCACAGATAATGGGACCTATGGGAGGATCTGGGAAGGCAGCACCCTTTCCAAGTTCAACATTGACAACTTCACATTCCACAAAGTCCTGGGCAAGGGCAGCTTTGGGAAGGTGAGAGACCACTTCCAGTGCTGGGAGGGAACTTAGAGATCATTTCATCCAATGGTGTCCCAAAGAGGTGTAAACTACAATGCCAGGAGTTGAATGTTGGTAACACAGCGGCTCGTTGGGAATGGAGCAAGGCCTCCTGGCCCTCAATGGAGTGTCATTAGATTAGATGAGCTAATTCTGGGGTCACCGAGAAGAAGAGTTAGAGTTTGAATGAGGATTAGAGAAAAGGGGGAGCTGGCAGAGACAATTCCCAGCAGGGCATCTTCTCAGCCTTAGTTGGACTAGAGAATTTTCGAGAAATGGGGCTCATTTAGGTCCTAAAGCACATGGGAACTACTGGAGATCTGTTAGAAATGAGCTTCCTCAGAAAGTAAAGCAAGGCCGGGGAAAATAGGGTTTGATACACAGTGCTGTGGCATGAAGCATTATGCATGCGTGTTGCTGGGGAGGTGGGTCCGACATGGGTGGGTGTCCCGGAAGGTGCCAGGCTGTGGGAGAGTAGGGAGCAGAAGTGTCTACTACACAACCACCCTTTGGGACCAAGGGGAAGTTGCTCAGACTGTTGGTTCGGGCTCTTCCACCTCTTCTGTCCTGCTTCAGTTCCCTTACTTTCTTCCTTGGTGACTCAGGTACTGCTGGCTGAGCTGAAGGGAAAGGGTGAGTTCTTTGCAGTGAAGGCTCTGAAGAAAGATGTCGTTCTGATAGATGACGATGTGGAGTGTACCATGGTGGAGAAGCGAGTGCTGGCGCTCGCCTGGGAGAACCCATTCCTGACGCACCTTTACTGTACTTTCCAAACCAAGGTACTTTCCCCAGACATGTGTCCCATCCCCTTGTCTTAGCCTAGATGATCCCATGCTCAGAGCCATGTATGCCCCTCAGGGATGTGACATCTCACAACCAGGGATTTTTGAGGTTAGGGGTAGATGTTCTTCCTTCTCTTGTCACCTGACCTATGTTGTCTTTCCCTTCTCTAAGCCATCCACACACCTGCAACATATCCCCCTAAAGCCCAGGTCTAACCACATCACTTTTCAATTCAAAAAACTTCCATGGTTCCAGAGCTGTGCTGGCAAATGTTTAACCACCAGCTTTCTGGAGGTGGGGTGATGGTGTGGGGAATATATGCATGCACACATTTAAGTTTAATCAACATTAGTAACATTTTCTCCACCACTTTCTTAAGTCTTGACCGTCAACAAAACAATAAATCCACCCCTGAGATGTAAAATGCTCATGTTGAAAATTTAACAGTTGGTTCCTGTTCAAGTTGGCTCCAGCATACTCTTCTCTGAGTGATTCCCTATTCCTTCTTGGATAAAATATAAACTCCTGTTCCTGGCATTTAAGTCCCTTCCCAGCCTGGCACAGTCCAGCCTTCCTTTCATATTTCTGTCCTTCTCGTACCCACCAGATTGGCTGTTCCCCAAACTTTGCTGGCCATCGCTGCCTTCTTGGTCTCCTTCCTAGCTCTGTCAAGGCTTCTCTTGGGTGCCAGCTCCTCCAGGAAGCTTTTCTCAGGCCCCTCAGTGGGTAGCATTCTTTCTCACCTCTAGTTATCATACACTTACTGTAGCAGTAGCAGCGGTAGCCATAGTCATAGTAATAGGAGGAGGAGGAGGAAGAAGGACCACTTACTTACATGAGGTGTCCCAAAAGTCTCAGCGAAGCTTTAAGCTTCAGTAGCTAAAGACTGCACTAAGACTTCTGGACACCCCATACACAGCATGTTAAGATTTGAAGATTATCTCCTTTATTGCTGGATCCCTCTCATTGCCCTCCTTTTTTGCCCTGCGGATCATAAGCTTCTGAGGGGAAGGGGCTGTTTCTTTTTTCTTTTTATCTCCAGTGCCTAGCACATAGTTTGTGAATAATAAATGCTTGTTGAATTGGCATGTCTGGCATCAACAGAGTGGTGCCCACAGGGGTACGCTGTAGGGGATCTACCTACCTCTCCCCATAAGCAGGGCTGTGGCTCCTGTGCTCACCACCCTTTCCTTCTCCTGGCCAGGATCACCTGTTCTTTGTGATGGAATTCCTCAATGGAGGAGATCTGATGTTTCACATCCAGGATAAGGGGCGCTTTGACCTGTATCGAGCCACGTGAGTGATGAGCCAGCTGGGCCAGAGATTCTCCCAACATAGTAGAAGGCATTGTAGTGACCCCTGGATCCTTATTCATTCCCTCATTTTTCTCTCCTGGGAAGCTGTCCTTACCCTGGTCTGAGCCCCAGGGATCCAGGCTATTGGAAGAAAGATTTGCAGCAGGCAGAACATTCTTGTACCCTTCAGATCATCCCCTATTAGAAGCTGGAGTAAATTGGAAAAGAGTAAAGGAGCCAGCCTTATCTCAAATTAACTGCCACCTTCAGGAGTTCCTTCCCATTCTGGCCTTAGTTTCCTCATCTATAAAATGTCAGGGCTTGGGAGCTTGGATGAGCTGATCCCAGATTTTCCTGCTCTAATGTCCTGTTTCTTCTCTGGCCATGTAGAGGAATGATAATGATTCCTTATGTGCAGAACGGGCCTTCTTCTTTCATATTCATTCTCCTATTGGATCCTCACAACGGGAAGGTCAAGTCAGAGACTATTATCCCCTTTTTACAGATGAGAAGGAGGCTCTGAGAGACAATAATGGCACCTTACATTTATACAGCACTTCCACATAAATGATGGTATTTGATTACACGGTCACACCTTGAGCTGGTGCCACGTGGAAACTCGAGGTTGGGCTTTTGACTCCTGACCTTTGTCTCGGGCTTGATTCTTTGGCACTGAGCTTGAGCAGGCTCTGCTTTAGAGGAACTCAGTCACCCAGATTGTCTTAGGAGAGGAAAAAAAGTCATCTGTCTTAGTTGGAGTGATTTAGGGAGCACCTCGGCAATGTTCTTTTGGGGAAAGAGAGTTTAGGTATAAGATTGGCCCTTAGCCCAGCATGGTCTCTGGGGCACTCCCATAAACACCCTCCCATGCTACCATATCAACTCAAACCTCACTTTATTCCCATGGTCTTTAGTTGGCCTGGTAGTGAGAGAAAGGGAGGGGGAATGGGTTCTAGAATGAAGAAAGGGCAGAAGAGGCAAATCTTTCAGCTAGCCCCTACACCATCCCAGAGGATGAACCTACTCCCATGACACCTGAAAGAGCCCTAACCTGCTTTTCAGTCCTAACATCCTCTATAAACTTAGTGCTCTCCCCTTGACTTTAAATCTCTGACACCTATTAACATTGCTTCTTTTGACATTGCCCTATTTGGTTCTGTGGGGCTAGAGCCCACTGCTGATGGTCAGTTCCTGTCCTGAACCTAATTCCCCTGCTCCATGACCAAAACCCCAAATAGAGGGGATCTAACACTTTCTGATGGCCCCATCTCCTCATAGCCGTAATCTTCTTCCAATAATGCTAGCTTCCTTCGTGGCCCTAACACCTTTGCAATGGCCCTATTCCACCACCACCCTGCCCTCACCCTCCACCCCAAAGAGCTTAACATTAGTGGCCAAACCACCTCCATTGCCATACCTCCTTATGGGTGTAACCACCCCCTCCATATCCCTGAACTTTCCTGATGAGCTTAAACCCCACTGTAGCTTTCAGCCTCCTACTGGCCAAACATCTGCCCCACCTACCTCATCGTGACCATTGTCCTGATACCCTCTGACTCCAGCAGTCAACTCTCTGATAGCAGTCCCTTATTTCTCGATGGCCGTAACCCCCTGCATACCCTGAACCCTGTTTTTCTCTTCCACCAAGACCCTAAACTCCCCCAATAGTCTCGACTTTCCACCTTCTCTGACAGTGACCAATTCTCTTTCCCCTCTCTGCCTCCCTTGGACAGGTTTTACAGTGCTGAGATCCTGTGTGGTTTACAGTTCCTACATAGCAAAGGCATCATTTACAGGTGAGTCATGGGCAGGAAGTGGCCATGGGGGGGGTCTGGGGATACAAGGCACCAGAGAGCTCCAAGAACACAGAGAGCCTTCCTAGCCAACTGTTAAGAGTCCCTCCAGCTTGGAGTGCCATAGATGCTTAATAAATACCCATTAAGGTGAGTTGAGGCCAGGGCACACAGGGCAGACAGGCCAGGTTCAGCAGAGCTGAGGAAGATATCTTTCCTGAGGACTCAAGCTCTCCTTGAGGTAGGGAGAAAGGAAAAGGAAGGAGAGCCCATCAGGGATCCATTTAAGCACTCTTCATCTTAGGGGTCAGTTGGAACCCCTTTTGTGTCGGCTCCATGGAGAAGAGTCCCTGTCTCTTCCTCCCTCCTCCCCTCCATTGATTCATAAAACCCCCTTAAGTAAAACTCCCTTCTGTTTCCTCCCCACCCCCATGTCTTTCTGTATCTGGGTTGGTCTGCCTCTGACAGTCCATCTCTCCTTGACCTCTAATGCCCTCCTTGAGAGGAGGACACCCTAAGTGCTAGACATCTTGGAAGGGGGAGGACTCACCTCCAGGGCTCCTCTGCTGTATCAGGCTGACTTACCAGTCCCTCTTTTTATCTTACGGTCCCACAGGGACCTCAAACTGGACAACGTGATGTTGGATAAAGAAGGCCACATTAAGATCGCAGATTTTGGGATGTGCAAAGAGAATGTGGTAGGGGAGAACAGGGCCAGCACATTCTGTGGTACACCAGACTACATTGCCCCTGAGGTAAGAATGGACCTGGGCAGTAGGCCTTCCTTCCCCAGCCCAGGAGGGCAACCTACCCTGTGAAACCCAGAGCACAAAGGGGTTCAATAAGTGGTCCTCTACACCCAGCTTTGGCCAGAGGCCAGTCATCACCTGGCAGTACCCACCTGTGAGGCCCTGACAGGAAACCTCCAGAACCATTTAAAGCTTGGTTGCCAAGACCAAGAGCTCCTCTGTCTGGGGACCTCTCAGCATCTGCCCTGTGGGAGTCACCAGGGGGCCACAGGGGAGTGCCAAACATTTTAACCTCTGACCAGAGTGACATAGCAGTGAAGGCTGTGCTCCATAGCCATAGCCCCAAATGCTGGAAGGCACTGTCTTGGACTGGGTGTCCCAGAGCGGGAAAAGGGTCATCTCTTTTCTGTCCATGGCCAGTGCCAGGGCTCAGCACTATCACCTGGTGGGATACCTGGGCCTGCTGCCCCCTGGATTGTTGTGTAATCTTTGATGAGCAACTCTCTCTGGGCCCCGGTTTCCCCCATCTCCCTACTCTCACCTATCTCTCTGGATAATTTGACTTTAAGAAAGTGCTTTGAATTCAGGAGTGGGAGGTGGGGGGATTGGTTTTCTGATCCCTTGGCAGAGGAGGTAAGAAAACAATCAAGAAAATGTCTGAAGTGGAAAAGACCTTAGGAGGGATGGCATAGAGAAAAACCTACTGATCTAGGAGTCCTGAGATGTGGGTAGCTCTTCCACCAGCTTCCTGTTGCCCTTGAGCCATTTTTTTCTCTTTTCTGGCTGGGACTCTGTTTCCCTCTATGTCAGATGAAGAAGTTGAACCTGATGATCTCTTAGTGTTCCTTCTATGTAGGGTAACCCCCAGGTAACAGGTAACCCCCTGTTTTATGTACCATATTTTTATATATGTTAACTAAATGGTCAGTTGCTCCTTCCCTAATCTCCAAAGATGGCAAATGTGGAAGGAAATAATTTCCCACAAAGAAACACATGAAGGGACCCAGGGAATCTAACTGGGCATCACTGTGAACAGAAGGGAGTCACACCAGCACCTGTGCCATTCTGTGCCCATCCCAGAGGAGCTTCTGCCTGCCCTGACCCCAGCTCTTCCGCTTTGTTCCTACAGATCCTGCAGGGCTTGAAGTATACATTCTCAGTGGACTGGTGGTCCTTTGGCGTCCTCCTGTATGAGATGCTCATTGGGCAATCCCCCTTCCATGGGGATGATGAGGATGAGCTCTTTGAGTCCATCCGTGTGGACACACCCCACTACCCACGATGGATCACCAAGGAGTCAAAAGACATCCTGGAGAAGGTATGGAGACCCTGACTGATGGCAGGGGGAGGGGAGACAAGGATTTCAAGATCTGGAGGAATATAATAGCTAATAAAAGCTAGCATTCATATAGCAGTTTAAGGTTTGCAGAATGCTTTGTAGATAGCTCATTTTGTCTTCCCAATAACCCTGGGAGGTAGGTGTGATTAGTATTCCCATTCTACAGGTAAGGAAACAGATTAAGTGACTTGCCTATGATCTGAGGCCAGATTTGAGCTCAGATTTTCCTAACTCCAGGCCTAGTACTATAGCCACTGAGCCATTTCGCTGCCTAGAGATCAATCAGGAAGCATTTATTAAGCTCTTACTGTGTACCAGGCTCTGTGCTCAGTAAGCACTGGGGGGCTATGAAGACAGGCAGAAGACAGGGCCTTTGAGGAGCTCAGGACCTTCCAGATACTACTTTCCAAGGGCCTGCATTCCCATTGTCCCCTTGAGGGCCAGCATCTATTCCTGGTCATGGGCTCCTTCCAGAGGTGTGACCCCGCAGTTGCTACACTTCTCAGAGCCATGACTCGGGGGAGCTCTTAGCCACTGAGCTGGGCCTGATGGGATTTGTTCTCTCTGCTGAAGAGAGGCTGTGATGGGGGTGGGAAAGGAGCTGCGGGAAAGGAGGGGAAAGTTTATTTTGGTGCAAAGGAATCCTCTCAAGAGCGCTGGGGAGAGGGTGGGCTTAACCTACTTAAGAAAACAGCCTCTTGTAAGCTCTCAAACTCACTTCCAAGACAGCATTCAGTTGAAGAAAATAATGCTGGGGTTTCTTGTTCATTCATTAAAACAGTTCTGTGAGATTGCTACTTGGTCTGTCTTTGTTAGCCTTATTATTTATGTGTGTGTGTGTGTGTGTGTGTATTTGTATCTGTGTATAGTATGTATGCGTATATATGCATGTATGTATAGCATATGTGTACGTGCATGTTATGTGTATATAACAGTATATATACAGTGCACATGTGGGTGTATGCAGATACATGTATACACACGCATGTGCGTGCGTATATATATAGCATAATACTAAAGCCATATGTCTTTAGAAAGCTTCCATCATTCCCATTGCCAGCCAGCTTGGCCTAGTCACCCCTGAAGTCAGTCTCTGAATCAGTGATGTTTTCTTCCTCTGCCATGATTACTTTTTGTCTATTACCTGGAAGGATCCATAGACTTCTGAACAGGAAGGAACCTTAGAAGTCATCTAGTTCTACCTCTATCATGTTTTTTTTGATAGATGAGGAAACTGAGACCCTAAAAGGTTAAATAAATGACTAGCCTAAGGTCGCACAGGTCATTGGTAGCAGAGTCAGTATCTGAGTTTGGGTTTCCAGTTCCAAATCGAGAGCTCATTCACATTTACAATACATTAGCCCTTCTGCATTTAATCTCACTCCATCTTTCTAATTGCCAAGGTTACCCAAGTACTTCCTGTGTGCCAGGTGCTGGCAGATACAGGTGCCTACCCTCAGAAAACTCACAGTCTAACCCAGGAGCCCAGACTCACTCACATATTATTCACCATCCTAAGAACAGAGCTGAATTGAGAGGTTGAAAATAAAGACTTCAAGAGCCCAGAAAAAGAAAAAGAAAAATCACTTTTGCCTGGGGATGGTCAGTGATGACTTGTTGGAGGATACTGGTCTTGAGCTGAGCCCTAAAGGAAGGTGGAATTTGTACGGGTAGAGAAGCAAGGCTGAATATTCCAGAGTGGTGGGAATTACATCATCCAAGATGTCCCATGTTGAGTGCCACGTGCTTTTGAAACTTTCCCTCTTCTTCTAGCCCCAGCTCTGTTGTCTGCTAGCCCTATACGATAGACAGTTACTTCCCTCTCTCAGGGCTTTACTGCCCTCATCTTTAAAATGGGGATAATCATTCCAAACATAGGATTATTTTGATGATTATCTTATTTTGATAATGGTGTAAAGGTACTTTGTAACCATGAAACATTATAGAAAAATAAACAGGACCTTATTCCCACCAAGAATTTTTTGGTTCACTTATCAGACCATCATCATCCCTGTATATCTGCCTTTAGACTTAGCTTCTGTTCTGGCTAGGGCACTTAGAACCAGGTTGGGGAAGACCACGGCCAGCTTCTCTGATGCCATCCTCACTCTATCCACTTAAGTCCACCAGTGATTCATTCTTGTAGGTCTGTTCTCTGCCAATTTGCCTAAATCCTTGCTGAGCCAGAACATAAACAGGTGTTTGTATAACTTTCTAATATAACCATGGTGTTCTTTTGGGTTACAGTTGTTTGAAAGGGATCCCACTAAGAGACTGGGGGTGACAGGTAACATCAAAGTCCATCCATTCTTCAAGACTATCAACTGGACTCTCCTGGAGAAGCGAGAAGTGGAGCCACCATTCAAGCCCAAAGTGGTAAGTGGTCCCAAGGCCTCGTGGTTGCTTGGCCCCTATTCTTTCTTTCTCCCCACCCCATCCCAGACCATCTCCAAACTTCAGGCTCTCCTGCCTTCCTTCCATCCACCACCTCTCCTCTTTTCACTATTTTACCCCACTCTCTTCTCTGACTTTGACCTTACCTCCCTCACTCCCTCTTATTGTTTCTCATTCTTCAGCTGAGCAGATGATTCCTGTCCCCATCATGGTCTTAGCATTCAAGTAAACTCCATGAAGTCAGTGACTGTCTTCTCTCTGTCTTTATATTCCCAGACCTGATACAATGCCTGGCACATAATAGATGCTCAGTTGATGCCAGTGGGTTGAACTGAATTAAATTAGAAGATATTGGTGATTGAGGGTCTACTTTGTGCCTAGCCTTAAGCCAGATCTCCTGAAGGATCGAAAGACATGCAGAGACTTGACTTTGTCTTTTAAAGAGTTGACAGCTTTCCCTGAGCAGGGGGGAGGTGGGACAAATGTACATGAAAAGCTTTATACATTGCAAGAGTTATATCTGTATAAGATGTGTAACCACCACCATCGAGACCCCTTCCATACATCCTTGCCCTTTTTCTCTACTATTCCATTTAACTTAGGTTTAGCTCTCCTATGCAGGAGACAGGGTGGGGCTTAATCAAATCTAGACTGTTCTGTGACATTGCTTTCTTATTACTTGCCTTAGAGTTATACTCTGTTCCAGTACTTGGGCTTCACATAAGAATGAGACTGGCCATTCTGTGCAAAAAGCATGTTTTAATTCATAAAAGGGAAGCATCTGCGGTTTGACTTGGGACACCCGAGGGTGGGAGCACAGAAGGGTGAGCTAGTAGGGGTAATGAAAAGACAGTACCCACTCTCCCCCCTGCCCAAGTAGGACATCAGCTCCCATGTCCAAAGTTAGAATGGCAGCCATCCTCCACAAAGGGGTGGCCAGCACATGCAAAAGTGGGACTTAAAGGTGAGGGGAGGATTCTAACCAGAGTTTAGGGCATGAGGTTTTCAGGCCATGGCAAAAGGAGGGAATGCACCATGTTCCTATGAGAAGCCAACCATTGGGACTTGGGCCACATTCTTACCACTCCTCTGGGGTTAATAGATGGGACTCCCAGATCTATTATCATTCTATGCTGAGGGCATCTCTCAAGGATGCTGAAAAGATAAAGGATTTTATAGGAAAGGGAAGGGCATCACATTCTGAGACTGGCTTCCTACCTTTGATGTCACAAGTGGGGAACTAACAGGGCAGCTAGAGAGTTTGGTAACTAAAGGAGGGAGTATATCTAGAATAGAGGTAGCCCATCTTGTTGAAAAGCTAGGCCCAGAAAACTAGAGAGGTTTTCTAGTCTCCCATATCAACTCACTCTCTTAGGTACCTAACGTCTTCCTTCCTTCTCCCACCACTGTGCACTACTTGTAGGAAGAATCATGGCCTGTAGCAGCAAGTGCCCTGGATGACCTGCTAGCACAGGTTCTTAGATCTGCTTTTCTAAAGAGAAAGCAACTTTTGAGGCATAAACAATCTTCTTTAATCACATATATCAACAGAAAAAATACAATCAGAGAAACAGAGACCAACAAACAGGGCTTCTAACTTCTGACCATAAGGAATACATACATTACAGATCAACAGACATGCTTCCAACTGTCTGACCATCACATACATACATAGTTACCAGAAAGAAGCACCAACATCTGGGTTTTCAAAGCTGGGGCTCTCCTTAGCAGCTGCCCAGAGTCTCATCTGGCACATGAACCTTCTTCCAAAGAGCAAGCCCCAGAGCAAAACCTCACCTCAGAGTATATGTATACTTTTCAGAGTCAAAGGCATCACCATCCTCACAACCCAGTACCTCATTAACAATTAACAAAAGGTGTGGACCTTCCTACAAAACAAACCTCCCCTAATCAAGCTTCCCTTAATAGGCTCCCCCTGAAGCCTATTAATGGAGGGGACTATCACAGTCAAGCTGGGGACTTATGGGAGGGACAAGTATATGGCCTCCTTCTGGCCTAAGTTCCTGGCCCTGCTCACTCTGACCTCTGACATCCTTGCCTTCATACCTCCCCATCACAGAAGTCAGCTGGTGACTACAACAATTTTGACCGAGAGTTCTTAAGTGAGAAGGCCCGCCTCTCCTTCAGTGACAAGAACCTCATCGATTCCATGGACCAGACAGCCTTTGCCGGCTTCTCCTTTGTCAACCCAAAATTTGAGCGACTCCTGGAGAAATAAATGAGTGTTCTGTTGAACCCTCTGCCCCCTTGGTCAAAAGCCCACCAGTGCTAGCTAAGTATGTGTACCGGTCCCCCAGGGTGAACAGGGCTAGGATTTCTCCTGGACCCTGCTCAGCACTCTCCTGGGCCCCCATAATATGCAATAGTGTGATTGCAGTTATTTTGCCAGCTGCCCCTGTGCCCATAGGCAGCAGGTATTTTGCATGGTTGGGGTTTTAGGTACCTTCCTCTGTGAATCATGTGTGAATTTTCTACTCCTCTGGTTGAGGAGGGAGATTGTAAATCCCATGTTTTGTTACTTGAATGTAGTTATCTATTGAAAATATATATTATATATAAATATATATATGAAATGCTGTATATATTGCTCCATAGAGAAGAAACATGTAAGGGAACTGGTGATGTATTAACTTTTTTTTTTATAAAAACACACAAACAAAATCCAAACTTAAACTTACATGAAACCTCTTGGTTCTTTTATTTATGTCTCTAATAAAACAGTGGAATAGTCTGGCTGTCCTTATAAAGTTTTTTTGGCCACTGTCACTTTCTGATGCCAACCCATGGGACTCAGGAAGTTCTCTGCTTTTGCCCTGGGTCAGCTGCCCCTGGGCCTCTGCAGTTGAATCATCCTACCCACCAGGGCAGGTGTCTTCTCCACTAGCTGCACATATGCTCTCTCTGGCCATGCAAATGTTGGTGTTTATATATATGTTCTTACTACATGAGGGCTGGGAGAGAAAAAGCCAAGTTCAATCAGCAACTATCCTTTGCAGTATGTCCCTGGCCATTCTCAAGGAGGGATTACTTATGAGAGATAGAGAGAGGGAGGGAGAGAAGGGGCATGCTTAGACCTGCCCTCAGGGAGAGTATAGTCTGAAAAGAGACCCAGGAGCCAGACCCTGCCCTCAGCCAAACTCCTAGCATGTGTGGAAGAAATGGAGGACAATGTGAGAGCCAAGGAAAAGCTCAGTCTCAAGTTGTGGGCTGGCAGAGAGACAAGACTGACGATGAAAACCAAAACAAAACTTGGAATAAATAGTAATATTTGCTAAGTGGCCAGTGGGTGGGGTGCAGAGAAAGTGCTGTGATTCAGAGGAAGTAAGTAGAGCCCTGTGAGCTGGATCGATCAGGAGAAGCTTTCTGGAGGTGGGCAGACTTGAGTTGGCTCTTGGAAGAAGGATAGGATTAGAAAGAAGCATTCTAAGAGAATATGAGGCAAGAGCATGGAGGCTGGAATGTTCGAAGTATGGGGGTGGGAGGAGGTAAGGGTGAGGAGGAGAAGGGAAGTGGTGACTGTCCCAAACACTGGCTCAGTGGAGCTCTGGGTCCATGAAGGGGCAGAGGGGAAGGTAAGTTTGGAGAAAGGAGGCTTTGGGGTAGCTAACTACACTCTGGTCCAGTTTCCCTTATGTACAATCATGTTAGTGTGTCCAAAGCCCAGTGGTAGGAGTGTAGTATGTACATTTCAGGACACAGTCAGACACTTGTCCCTGTTTCTTTTGGATGTCTCTTACACTCATTTGTCATCCCCATCCCCCAAGAACTGAGATAACTGGGGAACTGGCGTGGGCTAGAAAGAGAGCTTCACGTCTCCCTGTGTCCTGCCCCAAAGGGCCACATTCTTTTTCCTGAGAGGACTCAAGGAGGAGGGAAGCAGCCGCTGTCTGCAGAACTTTCAACATCTGGCATCCACAGAAGCTCATTTCCTGCAACCACATTTTTATGGGCTGAAGTACAAGTTTCCATGGCTAGAGTAAGCCAGTCAGGGAGTGTAAGCCAGTCAGCTGGGCAGAGAGCCTGACAGAGGGCTGGTGACCACAGCCCAGCCCTGCCCAGATTCTCACCTGGTCAGCTGCAGGAAACCCCAGGGCCAAATGGAGAAACAGGCTCAACTCTGCCCCCTATGCCAGCATCTTCTATACATGCCTATCCAAGAAAACCAAGGCCTGAATCCCAAAGGCCCTGCCATAAGCTCTAGGACACTGGGTAGTAATCATGGTGGGGTTGGGGGGAGGGGTTGGGTATTAGATAGAAGGAAATTCCAGCTGTTGGGAACTACAGCCTGCCTGGGACTCCTTTGGGGGGTGGAGGGGGGTGGTGTTCTATCAGCTTACAATAAAGGCCTCAGGGGAGACGTGGGGGAGTCTTTTCTACCACTGTTAGCCTGTGGCTGATCCAGATTTGTCTTGTCAGAGTTCCCAGGGATTCACTTTTCTGCACTGGGCGGAGGAAGGACTTGGATGGAGTTAGCCAGGGGGAGGGCAGGGGGGAGGAGAGGAAAAAGAATTCCTTTTGATGGTGAAACCATTCATGCTTGCCTTTACCCAATCTGGAGGCTTCGAGGAAGTTGGTTCTGGTCCCCTTTTCGGAGCAGAAGCTCTTCACACCTTCATCCCAGCTCAGCCAGTAGTAGGGCCTACAGTAAGTCTGGTTTAACCAGAGGTCTGGGGGAAGGCACCAGGCCTCAGTGTCAGTGGAGTGAGGGCAGCTAGGAGTGGCCCCCTGTCCATGGACCTAGAATGTGAAGCCTGGATTGTTTCAGAAGAGACACAAGAGGCTTTGCCATCTTAGGGGATCAGAATGGCAATGGGTTTATCCCTTATGTCTCTGGCACTTGGAGGACTCCCTGGTGCAGAGAGGAGACGGGGAGGGGTTGTGGGAGTCAAGACAGACCAAAGCAGAGATAGATTGGGGAAAAGCGAATACCAGGAGCTACGGGTTGAGGTGTTTGGTGATGGCACAAAATGGAAGGCTTGGGATATATCGAACCAGAGGAACATCTTCCCATCCCAATGCACGTGCACACACACACACACACACACACACACACACACACACACACAGTGGAGATAGAGGCTCAGAGAAAAAGCAGCAAAGTACACAGAGGTAGAGGACGTAGCTTGTGGGATGGGGAGATGGGCCTTGGGCCAAGCTAGGCCACATTCTTCTCCAGTCACACTCCCCTCACTACCCCTTTCCCTTCCGGGGAGGTGAACCAACTGTGACTCTTACCACAGCAGAGTAAAACCTCTGACTTATAGCTGCAAAGCCAGATCTCTCCCTCTTTTTTCCAGGAAGTAGAATACAATATATTAGAACACACACATATATATGTATACATATATACATGCACATATATATGTATACACACATATCGTATCTAATGTTTCTTTCCAGTTCTAAATCATGACTCTAGAATAACTTTGGGGGAGGAAGGGCAGGGATTACTATCCCAATATTATTGTCCAGGGAAACCAGGTCCAGTCAGGAGAAGTGGTCAAGGTCACAACTCCCAAGGGAGAAAAGAGAACTGGATGGAACTTGAATCCATCCCACTCAGATTATGAATAATAAAGCCCTGCCCCAAGGTAAACCAAATTTTTTCTCCAACCTCCATTAACTTTTTTTTTTCTTTCCTCTGTAGTTCAGGGAAATTGGAATAACCAAGGTAGTACAGGTGATGTGATAGCACCCAGATTAGGGGGTACAGATCCTGGGTATACTGGCCACAGAGAGGCCAGGAAAAACAGCTGTAACCAAGAGCTGCCAAACCATCACCCCAGGCATTCTGACAAATCACCCACAACTGCCACCAGCCAATTTGGTTTACCCAACCTCCTTCCCAAGCCTCTAAGACCAGAACTACGCCTGTCACTGCACTGACTGCAGAAAATTCTTCTCATATCTGGGCTTGAGGCCATGCTTTAATTTAGGGGAATGTGGACATGGAGTAAGCATCCCCAGGAAAGAATGTTATAAAAACAAAATGGATAAATCAGCTTCCATGTCTGTGTTTATATCTGTTTCCTGGGAGTGGTATAAAGGACAGACACCAGGAGGAACTCAGATACCTTCTAACTCAAGGGATTGTCCAGTGATTTCATTAAATAGCTCTCCTATTTGCTAAAAATCAGAACTGAAACACATTCAGCTTCCTACAGTCATAGTGTCTGAGGACTCCCAGAAAACTTCTAGCCCAATGACATCATTTTACAGAAGGAGAACTGAGGTCCAGGAGAAGGGGCTTTCAAAGATGAAGTACCCATGATTATAGAAGTTAATTTAGTGCCAAAAGTAGAACCCAGATGTTCTGGCCTTCTGCCTGTGTACCCAAGGCAACTCATATTTCTATTGCCAGATTTATTCTTCAGTGTAAATGTAGTCTAAGAATAAAGTCTCTCTTCTCCTCTCAGAAAGCCACCGAGTGCTAAGGGATAAGATGAAACCTCTTTGTGTACGCAGAATCTTCCAGGAAGGACACTGACACATTTTTCCCAAGTGTCCTTGGCACCTTGTAGTTTAGTTCAGCACCTGCCATTTTCACAAGTGTTTGTGCTGTTAGACCGTTCTCATTCCCATAAGACAGAAAAGTCATCTGGGGGCCATCAGTCGCAAACAAGTTTCCTTTGCTATTCTAATCTTTCGTATCTCTGGTGTGATGTGTTCCTGAAATGCTGACTGGAAAGGAAATTTCTGTAAACCACAACCTACTTCCCAATGATTTCAATCACGAAATAGAGATGCATTTTCATGAGAGAAAGTGATTGCCCACAAAACACTCACTAAAATAGCATCAATAAAAATAAATTCTAAAAGAGAATCAATAAAACATTTTTAAAATACCCAGAAAAAGGGTTTTTTTTAAGTGAATTTGAATGTGGTATAATTACGATGACCAAATTTAGCCTTGGAAAAGACTTGAGAAAATGTATTTCCCTCCCTTTCCTGCAGAGGTGGGGAGCTGTGGGTTTATAGTATTGCATACACTGGCAGATGTGGTCAATGTGCTGGTTTGCTTTTTTTTCCTCCTTATTTTTAAATCTCTGTTACAAGGTTTGTTTTGCTGAATAATGGAAAGGGAAGAGAGATCCTTGGAAATGAATATGTGTAAGAAACAAAAGACAATATAAATAAGAAAAATAAAGCAAAGCAATTACAGGTTAAAAAGAGTTTCTAACCTCATATCCCTTCGGAGAAAAAGAGATGTGTTATTACTCAGTGGTCATCAGAATGTGCTTCAGCATTTCATCCGTGATCTTAGGCAAAGACTGTGAGCTCCTGAAGAGCAGGGACTGTCTTCTGCTATTCCTTGTATCCCCAGCACCTAGCACAATGCCTGACACACAGTAGGCACTTAATAAAGGTTTGTTGACTGACTGGCGTTGACTGTCTCTTCTGTAGTGCAGAACTCAAGCCTTCCATACCTTTTCATCAAGTGTGGCCTTGTTCACATTCTTCCTTAAATTCTCTCCAAGCTACTGACCAATGTGCTGAGTGAGGGTCTTCCTTGGTGCCTCTTGACTTGATGGCACGTAGGATGGCCAACAATTATCCCTCACTAGCACTACCTAAATGGCCAGTTCTCTACTCTGTTATTTAACCGGGATCTCCCTCATTAGAATGTGCATTTCTTGAGGGTAGTGATTGTTGGTCTTTTGGCTTTCTTAGTATCCCTAGAGCTTAACATGCCTTGGTCGTGCATTAATCATTTAATAAATAAGTTGACTGACTGACTATATGGTACACCTGTTAGCACACTTCTAAAGTATCAATTTGTATGGTATCCAGTTAAGGCAGGGCCAAGGTAGACAAAGACAATAGTTCTCAAGATGCCTTGGATCAGTGAATAAACATGTTTTGGAGGAACGCCAGTTCCAGGAGGAGTGCTGGACACTAGGGCAGATTGTGCCGATGAGATTGAGGAAGATGGAAGACTGTTGGAACTCTGTGGGGTTGGAGCCACTAGAAGGTCCGAGCTGAGAGCAGCAAAGACACTAGCAATGAGGTGAAGAAGCAGGTGCCAATAGGTGAAGCTGCCAAGCAAAGAGGCCAAGGCTGTCTACAAGCTAAAGGTCCCAGTGCCCTGCTTCTGGTTGCAGACAAGAGTAAGAAGGAACCAGAATGGAGGGGTTCATTTCCCAAGGTACCCTGGAGAGGAGGAGGAGGTTGGACTTATTAGGGAATGTGGCTGATACATTTCTGTCTTAATGAAATGTTCTGCTATTTCCAAGCTTTTCTTTAGCTAAGTCTGTTTGCAGGTTGAGTAACTAAAGACATAGACCCAAATTCCACCACAAGTTTCCAAAGCTTTTTTTCAACCAAGTGAGTAAAAGTTAGATCAGGTTCCCTTGAACGAGTCAGATGGTTGGAATACAGATCCTACGGAGGACATGTATGCCTTCCTCTTTCCTGGCATGCATAATAACCCTGTAAAGCATACTTGTAAGTTACAACTCTAAAGTACCCTTGGAAATGATGGTGCAGACCCAACTCCTTCATGTTACCATTTCGTAAACTGTAAAGCTCAGCTGTCCCACAGACAGAATACTGACCCTGGAGTTGGGGGACCCTGGCTCGAATATTGGCTTTGCATTTCCTGTCTGTGTCACCTTCAAGTTATTTCACCCCACTGGAATGGATGACCTCTAAGATTCCTTCTAGTTGAATCTGTTTCCTTCTAGCTGAATTTTAGATCTCAATCCCACTCCCTTTACTCTCACTAGACTGTAAAATGCCTGAGGCCAGGGATTGTGGCTCAACCATAGGATTTTGTGGATAATAGGCACTCAAAAAATGTTTGATGAATGAGCAACTGAAGTTGGCTCTAAACAAGGGGTGGATAAACTATGGCCTTCAACTATATTCATCCTGGTGCCTGGTGAAGTTTACCTGGGAGGCAGCACACACATGGAAGAGTGACCGCTCATTCTTTCCATTAGTTATTTCTAAGACAGAAAGGTACAATTTACAGATATTCTGACTTATCCAGTCTTCATGAATGGATGGTGCTGTGCTAGTGAGAAGTATTAGCTGTCACATTCACCCCTCTCCTTTCCGGGGAGCTTGGTTACTCTTCAGTAACCATTCTTCAACTCCAGCCCTCTAGGAGGAAGGGAGGAGGTAGGTGGGGGATCCCAAGGGCAGAATCCTAGGCTCCCTACTAGCCCAACAAATCAGCATCCCTCTGAACACTACTGACTCATTCACTGCCTAAACAGATTCTGAAATAAGCATCTCTTTGCCTCGGTAAGTTGTAAAAAATGAACAAATAATTCTCTCTTTCTGTTAGGGGCCTGGGAGTCTGGGCCTGATCTGTCAGGCCCACAGGCCTTATCTGACCAGCAGAGGCCTGCAGTCAGTCCTTGGTGAAGTGAGCTGTAAGCAATGCCGGAGGCGGGAGACAAGATAGTGAAGAACTCCGTTCATCGAAGCAGGGAGCGGTGCTTTTATCTCTTTACTGACACTAGAGCCCTAAGTGAACCTATCAGCAATTAGTTTGCCCTTATAAGGAAGTAATATACCTATGACCAGGACTGCCCAGGGTGGATACTAGCCCCTAGAAAGAAAAACATCTTGGGCCTTCTTTGTTCTCCAAAAGCCCGGGAAAATAGCCTTGAACAAAACAGGGGCGGAACCCTTCCTCCCAGCGCCATCTTGTTCATGCCTTACCAGTCTCCCCTCAGTTTACCTGAGTCGTGCCCAGTGAATGCCGTGCAAGAGGCTGGGGGTTGGCAATTCCCTTACATCTTTCAACATCAATTAATTAATCAGCGGATTGTGGGCATAATATGACTGCTGTTTCGAAATCTCTCCCTCCCCCTTCTAGGTGCTCCCCAAATGTCCCTCTCTTCTGGGTTTTAGCAAAACTACACTAGATTATCAGTGTAGCGTTGACAGCCTTTGTATGAGACAAAGTAAACAGACTTTTAAGATAGTAAAAAGAAAAATAAGAAGGGGTGGGAGGGTTACTGACTGGTATTACTGCCTCATATGTCTAGAACGAATTAACCCCATGATATTGGTCTCAGGAGTCTGGCTGGTGTTCCACCCCTTTCCTCTCTCCCACTCCAAATAGATTCTCCTGTTCTGTCTGCTTCTCCTCTTTATAATCCCTTATTATGGGAGGAGCTATCTTGTCAAAGTCCAGCAAATCTTTAGTTCAGGGTAAACTTTCTAGTGACTAAGAGATTAGGAAGGGAGGAACCTGGGAGACATTCCCTCCCTCCACCCCCAATCAGCTGGTATGCTCTTATGTTCTCATTGCCTTAGCAATACCAACATTAAAACAAATTATAACTCCATTAAACATTTTCTTTGTAAACCTTAGAGCGCTATGTAGATGTCAGTGATTTGGGAACCTTTGGAGGTACAAGGACAGGAGAGTTTCCAGTAAGGGGAAGGAAAGTGACTGGGGATCCTTCAGGGCAGGGTGGAGGACTGAGACACAGGCCAGCTCCGGGCTTTTTGTTATCGTTGTTCAGTGGTTCTGTGACCTCATCTGCAGTTTTCTTGGCAAAGATATTGGAGTAGTTTGCCATTTCCTTCTCATTTTACAGTTGAAGAAACTGAGGCAAACAGGGTTAAGTGACTTGCCCAAGGTCACACAGCTAGTCAGCGTCTGAGGCTGGATTTGAACTCAGATGTTCCTGACTCCAGACTCAACATTCTAGCTACTGAGCCACCTAGCCCTGGGCCTTAGCACCTTCCAAAAGTATTTGTAATTAGAAAGAGGCTTCCAGAGAAAGAGATATAGAAATCACTCTCTAATGGTGGAATTTTAGGCACTGTGGCATCTGGGTAAGAGACTGACTTTTCAGCAAGAGTAGCCTGCCCACATCTACACAATCTTCACCTATGTTGCCTCCTAAAGCTAGCTCTGGTAAAAACTTATTAGGGCAAGAGGCAAGGGCCGGAAGAGAAAATCCTTACTGAAAGTAGAGTTTTTCAGAGTTCCCTATGACTGTAAGAAATCACTAAGAATAGATAAAAGGTGCTCGGCCTTTCCGGTCTTCTTTGCCCAGACGCTGATTCAGGAACAGGGAGAGTGGGGGTGGGGCACAGGAGTTGATTCTGGCTTAAAGGGTAGGAAGGTGGGACGTTGTATCCCAAAGCTTGGGTGTAGAGAGCAGTGAGGGCTAGAGCTGTGTTTTTGGTGGGATGGGACAGGGATAAATTGGGTCCAAAATCCACTTAGTGGACAATCCACTATGTTTCTTGATGTCCCATACAACCGAGGAAGGCTGTCCAGCCCTGGGCTTCACTGATTCTTGAAGAAGAGGCAAATTTGTGAATGAAAGTTAATGAGACAGAGGAGACTTGAAAATACTAAAACCGACATCCAAAAAGTTCCTGTGAGATAGACCTTGCCTTCCAATCGTAGGATCTGAGAGAGATGGGAGTGGTTTGCAATCTTGACCATTATTCCAGGGTATGGGAGGGTTCCTTGGGACCTTTTCCATACCCGTTTGGATTGGATAAAGCCCAAATCATTTCCTGAATCCTTTTATAAGCATTGTCTTATCTTAGTAAGTATTCCCTGTGCACCTATTGTGTGCAAGGCTCTATACTAAAATTCTGTGAGTAGAAACAGGTAGACAAAACCCTCAGAAAGTTTATAATCCACTTAAGTGTGAGGTAGGTAGGAAAAGGCTTTACTCTGATCATCTGAAGGATGAAGAACCCTGAGACCCATAGAACCATAGAACGTCAGTGTGGGAAGGAATCTTAGGGGAAAAGATGAGTCCAACCTTCTCATTTTATGGATGAAGACTGAGCTTTTCCAACCAGTAAGTACCTGAGTTGGAATTCAACTCAAGTCCTCTGACCCCTAAATTCAGTATTTTGTTTTCCCCCTTTACATCATGGACTTTAGAGAGATTCTAATCCTAGAAATGCAGCAGATTATGCTTGGACAAGATCCAGTGCTGTCACTGACATACTCATTCTTCTCTGTCATGCACAGCATTCAATACCAAAGGGCACTCTGGGATAACCACCATCCCCTGATTGTCAGAGAACAGATCCTCTCCCTTTAGCTCCAACCTTTATGGGTTAACTAATCAAATCATGCCTCTAGCCCCAATCCTTCTGGTTCCTCCCTTTTGGTACATCACTGATTAACTTATAAAACACAGAAAATTATAAAAGAATGTTAAAAATAAAGTAAAAAACCAAATGTACCCCATCTCATGAAACATGTTTCAGACCAGGCTGCAAACCTTGTTCTGCAGGCAAACCTAAAACATAGCAGCTAAGGGGCCCCCAGCCACTTTCAGGGGGAACCAGCAAGAAATCCATCTGGGGCCTTTTTTTTTTAACTCATGGTAAAAATCTAGTAGAACTGTGCTCAGCTCTTTGATGGGTAACCTCTTCTTGTCAGGAATTGGTTTGTTTTTGTCTTCAGTTTCCTCTAATTTCTAGGCTTCAAGTCTGGAGGTGAAACACTGAGGACATCTAATACAAAAGCAGTTACCTATATTTGGTGGTTCCAATATTGTGCTATAAGGGGAAATGTCTGAAATGTTTTCACTGTGCTATAAAAAAAGAGAATGCAAGAGAGATAGAGAAAGCTAGTGAGATCAGGGAGAAGGGAAATAGTGTGCCCAGCCTACCCTCCCAGAGGATGTGGCAGCTTTCCCCCAAGAGACATTAGAGGAAGATCCTCAAAGAACACTCCAGAGACCTGGAAAAGGAGGTATTGATACGACAAGGTCCCAGGCCTTCTCGCAGCCTCTTGTGAACTACCCAGCAGAGTTTCCTTTGCTTGTTGACTGTCTGACCGTGTTTATTATCATTACTCAATCAATCGATAAACATTTATTAAGCACCTTCTGTGTGCCAAGGATTGTACTGAGTGCTGAAGATACAAAAAGATGCCAAAAACCCCCCCCAACAAACCCAAAACCCAATCCCTGCCTTCAAAGAGGTCACAATAAAATAGGGGAGAGATTTATATTGTTAACGATAACTATATATCTATTACTATACTATACATTACAATTAACTATAACTATCATTATTATTTCCAACAGTAATATTACTTCACATTTGAGTAGCTTTTCATAGTTTGAAAATTTTTTTTGTTACAAACTCCCATATGAAGCAGATAGGTCAGGGATTATTACACCTCTTTTAAAAAGCAGAAACTGAGGGTCAGAGAGGTGGTGCTTCACCTGAGGTTACGCAAATGCTCAATGCTGAGGCCCAGGGTTTCTGATTTGGGGTCTGTTGTGCTTTCCTGGCTGGATGTTGTTTTCACGAACATGATAAATTAGGCTGTCATCTTTGTCTGGGAAAAATCACTGTGCTTCAGTTCCGGCTAAGACCCAAGGTCTTAGGATCCAGTGTGGCTTGGTCTGCCCTAGTTGTGAATGGATGATACCAGAGAAGAGGAGGCAAGCAGAGGTACGTAGGCAGTACCAAGACGCTGCGATGGGATCCCTAGAATCCTGAGGGAGATTTTAATTGAACCAACCATTCCAGGGACTTCAAAGCCATCAATAAGCTAGATGGAAGCCCAACCTACTTTGAACTCTGGACACACAGTCAAGTCACACTTAGAATCTCAGACTCCTAGAATGTCAAAATCAACTCATTTTAAACATGGGGAGACTGGCATAGGTTTGTTCAAGGTCAGAATCAGACCTGGGGCCTCTTAATTCCCATTCATTCTGGTCGCCCCCCCACCCCCAACATGGCCTCAGATGAGCAACTTTGCTTGTCCTGGACCTGTTGAAACTAGTCATCCTTCAAATCCCAAAGGAAATTCACCTTCTTCATGGAGCTTTCTGTGATCCTTCTGGCATAATATTTTCCCATTCTTTTCTAACTCCCAAATGTAACCTATGTTTGAAATACCTTGGGTTGTTTTTCTCTGCCAGACAAGGACAGAAAATGCAAGGGCTATGAATCGAATTGTCTGGGGTTTTTAAAGTAAAAGGAATTGCTTAAGGTTGTTTAATGTCATGCAACAGTAGACCAGTTTAAAAAGAAAGACTTTACAGAAAACATGCCAAACATACCAGAGAAGCAGCAGAGATAATGAGCTGGCAGCATGCAAGCTGCTATTGTGGCCCCAGGCTCAGAGTTGACAGTGGGTGATGCTGGAAATGAAATGCCAGGAAGACCTTTGTGCGACCATCTTGCTAAAGCATCAGGCTCTGGAGCCAACAAGCTGACTGGGCATGGAATGAATTGGGACAAAGGTTAGTTAGTGTATGACCTTTGAACTTTGTGATGGAATACTAAGGAGTGGTCCCCACCTAATAAAGTCTGTGAGCATCAGACCTAGAAAAGTGGGCAGAGGTGAGATTTCTGATGTCCCTGGGAGGGAGGGGGTCTTTGAAGAGAATACTACTAAGTTTCCTTCAGCTTTAGAAAATGTACATTTAGAAGAAATACATTTAATGCACGTGGGTAAATAATTTAGTTCTTGTAAAGTATGTAAGGGGATAGAGAGGTGTCTCCTGTGGGCACAACCTAAATAGTTTAATGACTTGTGATTTTATTGGGAACCTAATCAGACCTCAGAGAAAATCTGGGTAAGGCGCTAGAAAGAAAGGCTGAAACAGAAAAGTCCTGCTGGTGTCCTACACAAAGGAACTGTTGGGTGGGTTGGGTCTTCGAGTGCCATCTGGTGGTGTATGTAAAAATTGCACTCAAGTAGCTATTCCAGCTCCTTTCCCATCCTCTAGAGGCACAGATGATTTCTCATGACCTTTCCTTAATTCAATTCAACAAACACTTATTTAGCCATTACTAGTCTATTTGATGGGGAATGCACTGGATGGGGACTCGAGTTGTATTTGCAAAATTATTGTTACCCCCAGAGAACCAGATTTCAACATTCATGTGAATGTACCTTAGAGAACTTTGTGTGTATATGTATGTATACATTTAGGTGTGCAGTGGATACAGCACCAGTCCAGGAGTCAGGAGGACTGAGTTCAAATCTCACCTCAGACATTTGACACTCACTAGCTGTGTGACCTTGGGCAAGTCACTTAACCCCAATTGCCTCATCTTGGGTCATCTCCAGTCACCCTGATGAATATCTGGTCATTAGACCCAGATGGCTCTGGAGGAGAAGTGAGGCTGGTGACCTGCACAGCCTTCTCTCCCTCAAAACAAAGTCAAGTGCAAGTCATGTCATCATTTCTCTGATGTCATGGTCTTCTTCGGCAATGAAGGACAAACACACACACATATGTGCATACATATACATATATGTATATGTATATATGGATGATGATAATAAGGAGGATAATAAGCTGGACACAGAATTGAAAAGAAGGAATACGGCTGGATTGCTTTTGAGAAATTGCAAAGCTTTTTTGCTGACACTGTTTTCCATAAAAATACTTTTCACTACTAACATCTTACAGTATTTTCCCATGGTAATGCTATCTGAATGCCTCTGAAGTTTTAAGGGGCAATGGAAAGGCACACAACTGTGAGCAGGTTGCAACATATAGTCAACAAGAAACTCTGAAGAAATGGAGGAAAGGATGCTATCAAGAAACTGTATGAGGGGAAAAGGAGATGGGTCACGTGGCAAAAGCAAGGGATCACAGGCAGTTAGAAAGGGTGCTCTACAGGTTTCCCTGCAATACCTAGAGACATTGAGAAAGGGCCCTTTCCTTCAGGGTTAATGCTAAAGATGAAGAAGGAAATGTTCCCTCCCCAACCCCCAACCATATAACAGAAGCCAAGTTGAAGGCTTTGGAAGCCAAGAAGGTAGTGTTGAAGGGTGTACATGGCCACAAAAAGGAGAAAATCCTCCCACATTCTGGGGGCTTTGAAGACAGCCCAAGACCTCTTCATTTCATTTGATGACAATTCTATCAAGTTTCCCTTGACGACTGAGTCAGCTATGAAAAAGTGTGAAGACCCCACCACCCTGGTAGTCCTGGTCAATGTCAAGACCCACAGACACCAGATCGAGCATGCTGTGAAGAAGCTATATGATACCATTGTGGTTAAGCTAAACACAGCAACCCTGTGTGATAGAGAGATGAAGACCTAGGTCCAAACTGCTTCAAACTATGATGCCTTGGATATGACTGACAAAATAGGAATCATCTGCACTAAGTTTCACTAGGCTTGTTTAACATACATGAAAATGTCTACTGAATGTATAAAAAAAAAAATCAAAGAAGGCTCCCAACATGCTAGGTGGATCCCACCAATCAAATATTGTGAAGAACCTGGACAAGCGTCTCAGAAGATGGGCAGGCATGGATGAGCTACGATCTGCACTGCTGGAGGAAACCACCGAACTAATATGTGAGATCTCTTTGGGTATTTGCATAAGATGTCCTCAAACATCTCACCTTGAAGCTAAGGTAGCAAGAGGTTCAAGAAACTTTGGGGTGTTTGCCTGTGAGTCTTGGAATATTTATAGGTTTATGGATTGTTAGATCAAGTTGAGGCTACTTATCTTAGGACTGCAGGAATCCAGTGAGACTTTTTAAAAAAAATTTGCTTACGTGGTAACGTAGAGGATTCTCCCGGCCTTTTTACTTTTCAAAGTCTTAGTGGTTTTCTTTTCTGGTAAGATGTCATTAGAGGGCCAGTTACTTTGATTCATGGATCTAGTGCACAACTGTGTTAAAAATGCTTTTATATACCTTGTTGAAGTGTCATTGTATACTGGTTAAAGTTCCATTTTGCTCATGTGACATTTTCCCCAGTCAATGGCTTCCTATATATGGGGTAAATGGTGTTCAGTGGTGAGACTAGAACCTCATAAAAATGATCTGGAAGATACACAAAGGCTGTTACGACAAGGATTTTGAATAAAATTTTTAATATGCCGTAGATTCTTTGGAAACAATGGCATGAACTACTGGTCAAAACATTTAAGAAAGAAGACAACTCTGTCACTATTTGAACCTCCTAGAACTATGGGATATTCTCAGATCCTGAAAGAGATCAATGACAAATGCAGAAATTGGAAATTAGTTATTAATCACAGAGCTCTTCACAGAGCAGGTACATATTGTGCTAAATTTCCCACTGTTGACCAGAAAGTTCTGAGCAAGTTGACAGCCCTTTATGGTGAAAGCTGGGTAGACTTTAATTGGCCTTCTGAGAGCCAATAGCTAGCATCCTCCTTTCTGGGCAGTCATCTGTTGCTGATGGAGGCCAGCATATGGTTCAGGTTGTTACTCATGCAGTGTAGCCTTGGTTGAGTGGAGCCAATAATGATGTTCTCATGGAGATCTGGCTGATTATTTGAAAAGAAAGACTTTGATACTTTATCTGACAAGAAACAGATGTTAGAAAAGTGTGGCATGAGACTGATGCAGAGAAATATAGGTGATTCTTCTAGCGATCCAATGCACTTGGCTCTGTATGCACACTGAATTCTTAACAAATAGGACTCATATCAGACTCCACAGAAAATAAAAATGCTCACCAGTAAGCAACTTGAACCCCAAAGTACCATCTGTGTTACAGGAAGATGCACCTTTGCATGACACTTCAGGAGCCAGAGAGCAGATGGAATGTGACCAATTGTTGCAGAGATATGTGAGAGGTTTCAGTTGTCACTCTTAATGTGTCCCCTGGCCACATACGTTCCCTATTTATCATAGGACTTCTTATGTGTTAGCCATGTGTTTCTTTATGTGTGTGTTCTTCAAAGAGGATCTCTATACATGTCCATTCTGATGGTGTGTTTATATATGTTGGGTGAATGTTCTACTGCTATTTTATTAAATGCCTTTATTTTTAACTAATTAAGTCCTTTGGCTAGTAAAAATAAACACCTCGATGGGAGATCATTAGCAATAGTTATGAGTGGATATACCCACCTTCAGAGCACTCAAGAAAGTAGTCATACCATCCTGCTGGTACTGTCTTCATCAGAGGAGGAAAAAGTTTTTGGTGTACTCTACAATCGATAATTTTGAATTGTTCAAAGGGGGTAATGCATCAGTCATTAACCAAATTGGTTAATGATAACCAGATAACTCCCTGAAAGTTCTCCAAGGCCAAAGTTTCACCATACTTGGTCTATATAAGGAGTATAAGGACCACATGTCTCTTACCAGAGAGCTATTATAACAATTGGGACGAATTTATCAACAGTCTGGCTGCAGGATGATTAATTTTTTTTGGCTGCAACAACTAAGACTGTCTATTAATTTACTGAAGGTTGTCACTTGCATTGAGTTGGGTACACATATTAAATAAAATAAAGTATTGAAAACATAAAAATAGCCACTAGGTGGAAGTGCTGTCCAACATGGTGACATTCTGAGGCTTATCAGTCTGGGGCCACCCTTCTAAGAGTACTAGCCTACAACTCTAAACTTAGGATCACACTTTTAGAGCTGGAAAGATATTAGAAGTCCAACCCCTTCATGAAGAAACTGAGGCCCAGAGAAACATTCTCTGTCAATAGCTTAGGATGACGAATGACCTGTCCCCAAAACCCCATTCATTTAAATCTTTAGTCACCCAAGGGCTCTTAACCTTAACACTTTTAGCAGGCTAGTGAAACCTGTGACCCTTCTCAGAATGTTTGTAAGTGCATAAAATATAAAAGCTTGTAGAGGAAACAAGTTATATTAAAACAGTTATCATAATGCTTAAAAAGAAATTCACCAAATGAAGGTTAAGAGCCCTTGCCTAGTAGAAAGGCTTCTGGAACTGGAATCCCAAGATGTAGGTTCGAATCCTTCTCTTCCTTCTCTAGGTATAACCCTAACTCCAGTCACTTTTCCAGGTGTCATATTTTTCATCTGTAACATCCCCAGAGGTCAATGAGAGCCCAGGACCTCAGAGGCTACAGAGGAGCCTCAAGTTCCAGTAGCTGCTAGCGATCATTGGATATGGACTCATGGAGGGGAGAGGGGAGAACACTGTCTCCTCTAAGCTGAGGGAGGTGTCTGAACGCAGGCCAGGCAGACTGTAGTCCAGAGTAAAAGGGTTGGAGAGAGTCATCTTGGGGCCAGGTGGAAGCTCTCTTTGCCTTAACGGGGAGCTTTATCGGTAACTGTGCCTCTTGTTCCCCATGGCTCATCCCGTAGTTCCTTCCCAGTTTTTCCTCTGAGTACGAGGAAAGAGTGATGGGGGGAGGGCAGAAAGGAAGGAGGGATTCCTCTCACCCTCCCAGCCTGGGACTGGGAGCCAGTATTTCCTTATTAAACGCTTATTTGTGTGTCTAAAAGGGAACCATGGTTGTTTGCTAGGCTCTGTGTCTGAGTTTATGAACGTGGGGAGGGGGAAATGACCCCGGGAGTGGGGGGGCAGAGCCAAGTAAGAGTCTGAGACCTAGGCTTTCAGAGTGTCCTTTCCTTCCGACTGACTGTTAGGATAATGGTGCCAGGGGAGGTTTGTCTGGGAGGACCCAGTCTGCCCGGTCTTGGCACTCTTTGGTGGGCATTCCGCCCAGGTGCTACGAAGGGCAGCCACCTTTCAATCATTAGCCGAGGTTCAAAACGATTGTATTATTTACTAAGTCAACGGGCCCTTCCTACCTGCAGAACTCACGGCACTCACAAACTGACACATTTCAAGAGTACTCGAGAACTCCCTGAGGACTACCCTGCCTCCAATGAATGATCGCCCCGAACCCTTCTGAGGCGGCCACCTCACTCACCTGAGATAGCACAGCCACAGCACTGCGCGCACGCACGTGCGGTTTGTCAGCGCTGTGCACGTGTCCCGCACAGTCCAGCCACGCAGTCTTAGCAGCCGGGAAGGAAGGGCTCCCACGTGGAGGGGGAGCCTGCAGCGCCAGCCTTCGCCAGCAGGGGGCGCGCCGAGCCTGCACGTCCCACGGTCGGCCTCCCCGAAGGAAGGGCGGGGGCCCGGAGTGGAGCAGGCCTCCTTAACCTGCAAGGGGAGGGACGGGCCGAGAGCGAGGGTTTGAATGCGCCCCTGTGCGCATGCGTTCTCCTCCTTCTCTCCCCCCCGCCCCCCCGCTTCCCGTCCTCCTCCCCATCCTACGGCGCCGCCGCAGGCCCGGGCTGCGGGAGGACTGAGGTCAGTCCTCCTGGGCGCGCGGGGCCGGCTGGGAACTTCTACGCCCAAAAGATGGCGGTAGGCTTGAAAAGTTGGAGCCGAGTTCGCCGCCGCCGTCGCCCCTGAGGCACCCCGCGCTCGCGCGGAAGGAAGGCCCGCGCGCGCCCGGTGGGGGGCGGGGGCGCGGCCTGGCGCGCGCCTGGGGGGCGGGGAGCGCGGGCCCGGAGGAGCGCGATAGGACGGGGGCCGTCAGACCCGGAAGCCGGGGGTGGGGCGGAGGGGACCGGGGCGGGGCCTGTCCCCGCGGAGCCCCGGGGGCCGGGCCGGGCCGGAGAGGGCGGGGCTGGGGGTGGGCGGTGACGGGCCGCGAGCACGGCGGCGGCGGCGGGAGCGGTGGCTGTGGCGGGGACCGCGGGGGCGGAGGGGGCATGTAGCCGCCGTGGCGGGGGCGGGGTGCCCCTGGGGGGCCGCGCCGGTGTCGGAGCCACCGCGTGAGACATGGAGGAGGAGGGCAAGAAAGGGAAGAAGGTAAGGACCCGGGGAGGCCGGGGACCCCCGCCCCGCGGGGAGGGGCCCCGGAGGCCGGACTGGGCGGTGGGCTGCCCCGGGAAGTCCGCGCGTCCACGTCGCGGGGTGGGGGACCCCGCGAGGAGGGGAGGGCTGAGCGGGACAGTCGGCGCACCGGGCATCCCGGCCGGGCGCGGTGGCGGGTGTTCGCCGAGGAGGCTCGCTCCGCGAGGCCGGGCAGGGGCGGCCTGGGGTGCGAGAAGTGCGGCTCGGCACGCGCGCCCGAGGGCAGGCCCCCCACTGGGTGACTTAGGGAGAAGGCATTTCCTCGGAACGGTCCCTTCTCGGGGTCAGCCCCGGTGCGGCGCTGCCGGAGTCCTCGAGGGCGGCGCTGCCGGGGTCCTCGAGGGCGCGGGGAGTCCGTCCGCGGGGCGGGACGGGACGCTGCCCGCTGGAGTGTAGCTCGGAGCCGAGGGTCCGGACTTCACTCCGGCGATGCGGTCACTTGTTAGACGGAGCCTCTGGGCAGCCGCGCGATTGGACGTTGCAGCCCCTCCGGCCGTGGGCATGGGGTTGTGCCAGGCTTGAGGCAGCAGCTAGAGTAGCGCGTTTTGTCCGCACATAAAGGAGCAGCGCTCCAGGCGCTGTGGCTGCAGGGTGGAGGGCACGCGTATCTTAATAAGCAGTGATCCGCTTCGAGCGTCTGCCTACAGCTTTGTGTTTGTCTGCGTGCACAGGGCCAGCCACACAGGTCTCCGGCAGAAATCTAGTCCTAGAGTTTGTCCTTCTAATTAGTTTTTACCCCTTGTGGAGAGTGGCCCACATAAGACCGGTCTCACTTGAAGCCGTGTACTGCAATGAGGGCTAGGGATGATGTAAGATCTCACTTTTTCTTCTGCCTTCTAAATGGCAAATTAAAATTGAAGTTTTACCAGAAATTACGATTTGGCAGGCATCAGCCCCAAACAACGCTTCCAAATGATCGGTTTTCAACTCTAGAACTAACTGAATAACCACAAAGGAGAGGTCACGAGTAGGGGCTGCCTAATAATGGCAGATGAACATGAGATGCTGAAAAGAACCAGGTCTGTTTTTTGTGGGTTGTTGCAGTAACACCTGTCACAAACTGGTTGTTAAAATTGACTTAGAAGGGCAGTGCTCTACCTACAGTAGCCGTCATGTAGAAAGGTGGCAGCAAAGAGTACTAGAAACGCTGCTAAGAGAAGTAAGGGATTTTTCTTAAATATTTTTGGTCTGCCGGTCTGCAAGTGGGTCAAGGTTAGAACATGGGATAATCTTAAATAACAGCTAATGGTAATCACTGGCGTTTAGGTGATGTTGTAAGGTTTGCAGTGTCCTTTACAAATACAAGGGTTGGGGATGTTATTAGCCCCATTTTACAGACAGGGAAACTGAGGCAGAAAGGTTAAGTGACTTGCCCAAGACGAGCTAGTAAGTATCTGAGGCCATATTTCAATTTAGATCTTCCTGATATCAAGTCCATCATCCTATCCATTCTACCACCTACTTGGCTCAAATTCCCTGTTCAAGCTGGATTGCAGTTGGCTGAGACCTCTGAGTGTTTATGTAGGTAGTAAAACTTTCTCTTTAGGAAACAAATAAAATATGTGATAAAAGAGTGGAAAGCTGGGCATAATTTGTCATACTCTCCAGACTTTAGTAGAACAGCCTTCAGAGGAAGGATAATTAGGATGTCGTGGACTGGTGAATGTCATCTTCGGGAGAATAGGAAATTCAAGAGTGGAAAACAGACACAAAAGGAAGAAAAATGGGAATTGTCTGAAGAGATGAGTATGGATGTGCAGAACTCATGGCCCCCTAGGTTTTCAGAAGATAATATGCAGAATTTGCACACAAGGGCAGGTGGGATGCACACAAAGGTATGTTGAAGGTCAGAAGGACCTGAGGTTAGCAAAATGCTAAAGACAGCTAGGGTCTTTTAAGGTGTATTGGGGAGAAGGACAAATGAGGAATTGGATCACTGCTTGAGGGGCCATTACTACCCCACTTTCTTTGCTACACAAAATGACCTTTAGGAGGGAAAGGATAGAATATTGAGTTGAATTTCAGAAGATGAAATTTAATAGGGACAAGAAAATTTGTGGGAGGTGTGATTCAGTAACAGCAAGAAAAATATCTGAAGATTGTATTATTTCCAAGTTCAACATGAATCAACACCTTGGGTGGCCTGGCCTCCGGGAGAGAGAGGCACATATCTTCTAGGAATGAGATGGAAACCGTGCACAACTACAGTACTGCAGGAAGTACACTGGTAAGTTGAACACCTCCAGGAGAGAGTAACTAACCAGAATGGTTAATTAAGTCCATCCTAGATGATGATTGGATGAACCAATCAAATATTAATTACCTGCAGCGTTCCAGGCATTGTGCTAAGTGTTGTAAATAAAAATACATTTAGTGAAACAACCTCATAAAGAGCATGTTCTAATGAGAAATAATAAGGATGTGTTAGTGTAAACAAAAGAAATATGAATAACAAATGCAAATAAATACAAAGGAATTAAATACCAGGTAGTTTTGAGAGGGAGAACACTAGCAATTGAGGGAATTCAGAAAGGTTTCATGTAAAAAACTGGTGCTTGAGCTAAGTCTTGGTGGTGCTTTGGTAGGAAAGAAGCTTGGAAGAGGGAAAGATAATGAGATCTGTTCTGGACATGTTGAGTTTGAGTTCTCTCTCCATCATGCAGTTTGAACTGTCCAACTGCTTACTGGTTGTAAAGGATTAAAGCTTTAGGAATCTGGGAGTCATTGGTGTAAAAACGATAATTAAAATCCATAGGAACTGATGATGTCACCAAGAGAGTCTATAGATAGAGCAGAGGACTGAAAGGTACAGGGGGAGATTGATTTCATAGCTGTCTTCAAGCACTCTAAATGCTGTCATGTGAGAGATAATTATAGCATTTTATATAGTGCTTTGAAGCATTTTATGTGTGATATTTGATTAAACGAGAAATGAGAGATTCAATTTGTTCTGTTGGGGTGGGTGCAGGGGGCAGAACTAGGGTCATTGGGTAGAAGTTTCGAGGAGAGAATTGAAGCTTTACTTAAGGAAATACATACTTCTTAACCATCAGAGTCATCCACAAGTGGAATGGATCGCCTTTAGCAATAGTTGGTTGCTTACTCTGCGCTGGAACTCTCCAAGCAACATAGTAATAATAACTCACTTACTGTGACGTTGTGCTAAATGCTTTACAACCCTTGTTTCATTTGATACAACAACCCTGGGAGGTAGACGCTATTATTATCCTCATTTTACAGGTGAGGAAACTGAGGCAGACAGGTTAGATGACCTTCCCAGGGTCACACAGCTTGTGTCAGGCCAGATCTGAACTCAGGTCTTCTTAATTCCAAATTCAGTGAATTGGCATTACCTCACCCTAAGTGAGTGCCTGAAGGGGGCCAAGGTCTCCCAGTGCATCCTAGGTCATCTCCAGTCGTCCTGATGAGTATCTGGTCACTGGATTCAGGTGAGTCTGGAGGAGAAGTGAGGCTGGTGACCTGCACAGCCCTCCTTCACCCTAAGAGAGGTGTGAGTCATGTCATCGTGTCTCTGCTGGCATGGTCTTCTTTGGCAACGAAGGACAAATACAACAACAGTAAGTACTCCATCCACTGTGCTGCTCTGCTGCCCCGTGTAAAACGATTATATAACTAATGAGACCCATTTCGACCCTGAGATTTTGTGATTTGGGATTGAGAAAGATGGGGACATATAAGATGTTCTGGAGATTTGGTTAAATAGTAAAACTTCGGATAATTTTGAAATGAAGGTAATGACCAGACAGTTGAAATGCTGACACTGTGACTATTTTTATGTTATAGTTAGAGGAAATTCAGTGAGCTATCCTGAATGGCACTAGAATTTATTTTCACATACTAGCAAGTTGCCTTGGCTTATTTTTATATAGGCCAGATCATTTTGGGGCATTTGTGCGTATCTGAGCAATGACACAGTGTGCTATATATAGACGCAATACAGTTTGCTGAGGTCATGTTAGAAGTTTTGGTCTACAACTATCTACCTGAGATCATCCCAGATTCATGAAATTTGATGTTTAGCCATTCCTCACAACTTGGTGAACTGCTAGAGGTATTTAAAGTCAACACATGGAATCACACTTAAGCAATTGTATTCGAAAAATAAATGCAAAAAAAAATTCTTTGTTAAAACGAATAGGGGAAGGTACAGGAGGAAATTTAGCAAATATAAATATGAGACAGTTTACTTTTTAATGGTGTCTAGTTTTTGATCTCTGATACCATGTCTACTTGAAAGTTCTTCCACAGGGGTTCTTAACCTTATTCATGTCCTGAATTCCTTTGATAGTCTGGTGAATGAACCCCTTCTCCAAATAATGTTTATAAATGCATAAAACAAGCAGTAATAATTGATTTTGAATAGGATGGAGCAAGGTACCACTGTCAGTATTTTGCTGCCAGTTTTCAGCTACAGCTAGAAGCTCAAATACAAATTTGAGGTTAAATGTCTTATGTTTTGGGTTTGTTTTCATGCCCATTGAGATGTCTCTCAAGTAAAATGACTTACATTAGTTCACTTGTTTAGAAGATAGTGTCATCATGTGGCTACCTTTTCCAGTATAAGCTCTCCCATGTCTTAAATGATTTTCCTTTTTTTTTTTTTTAAAAAAAAACCACTATTTTGTTTTAGTTTTTAAAGATTAACCTGCTTTCCTTGTGGAATTATAGCCATCTTAGGTCAGACATATTCCTTGGGCTATTTGGTTCACCTCTCTGCTAAAGCATTAAAATTAAACTAGTTGTTACCAGTGATCAGGAGAGCATGTATTGAAATTGTCGGAATCATAGGCCATTACCTATGGATGGAACCAAAGGGTTTACCTACCCTCTCATTTTTTAGTTAAAGACTAAGGCTAAGGGTGGTTATGATCTGCCCAAAATAACAAAGTTAATGTGACATGTTCGAATTTTTCAAACAGATGCCATGCTGAGACTTAGGTGGTCACAAGGACAGACTAGGGAGGACCAGGACTAGTCGTTTAGCTAAACTAGAGGTGGGTTAGCAGTTAGCAAAGTCAAGGAGGAATGGGTAGCTGTTGACAAGTAAGGGGTCAAGTCTAGAAATAACATCTCAGGAAAGCAGATAACTTGTAGATCAGTCAGGAGGAATCATAAACTCAGCTGGGGAAGAAAAAGATACTGGGATTCAGGCCAGAGAGACTGGACAAGAAGAGGCTAGAATCTAGGCTTAAGCACTCAGTAAGCATTTATTTAGTGTCTACTCTGCACCAGGCAAAATGCGTTCAAAGCACTCAGCATACAAAGAAAAGAAAAAAAAAACTGTCCCTGATCTCAAAGAATTTCCATTCTTATGAATGAGACAGTATGCCAACAACCAAGTAAATGAGAGTAAAACACTGTAAATGAGAGGTAATATCAGAGAGAAGGGGGTGAAGGAATAGCCTTGGAAAGACTTCCTGCAGAAGGTGGAATTTGAGCTGAGTCTTGAAAGCCAGGGGAACCAAGAAGCAGAGGTGAGGATCAAGAGCATTCCAGGCATAGAGTACAACCAGTGAAAAAGCACAGACATGGGGGACAATTGTCCTGTTTAAGGAATAGTAAGAGGCCAATGTTTTAAGCTTTTAGAATAGAGAAGAATAAATATATAAGAAATCCGGAAAAGTAGGAAAGGGCCAGGTTGTGAAGAATTTTAAAAACCAAGTAGCATTTTATATTTGATCTTGGAGGTTTAATAGGATGCCATTGGAATTTATTGAAAAAGGGATGATTTGGTCAGACTTGTGTTTTAAGACTATCACTGATAACTAGGGAGAAACTTGAGGCCTGGAGTCAGGGAAGACTGTTTATTGCCAAGGTCTAGGTGTGAGGTGATTAAGGACCTGCCCCAGACCCTCAATGATAGCTCTTTGATTTGAGATAAAGGGAAATATTCTAGAGATCTTGGGAAATTAAAAATGACAAGATTTAGCCAATGTGGGGTAAGAATGAGAGTTGAAGGCAACACTGAGGTGTTAATGGTGGTATCCTTGATAGAAGAAAGAAAATTGAAAACCAGAGGAGGGTGGTTTTGGGGGAAAGAGAATGAGTTCTGGATTTTGGGTAACCAGTCCTGTTTGTTGAGTTTGAGCAAAGGGTGTTAGGCAGGTGATCACAACAAGACTAGAACCTTAATAGTTAGGCAAATGTCTTCATAAGTAGTTTCCTTTTGTAGTCTCCTTCAGTAAGCAGACCTGTTTTTATAGAACAATGCAATATCATGGAGATGGAGAAAAATATTTTAGGGTGGGAGAAACATCAGGTAGGCCTGTATAGTTGTGCTGTAGCATACATGGAGGGAATAATATATATGAGAACAGGAAAGATAGAAAGGAGCCAGGTTGTCAAGCATAAATGCCAATTAGAAGAGTTTATATTTGATCCTAGAAGTAAGTAAACTGAAGTTTTTGAGTAGGGAATAACATGGTCAGATCTGCAATTTTGGGAAATCATTTTTAGTGGTTATGTGGAGAAACTTGCACCTGGGGTGTCATTAACCAGCAAAGTGACATTGGCAAATCACTTAACCTCTTTTGGCCTCATTTTCTCATATTTAAATTGAGGGCTTTAAGATCCCTTTCATCTCTGAAAATAGTTAATTCTGTAAGTTGGAGGAGGTCTCTAAAGCCATTGTTATGATAAGGGCCTTTTATTGTTGGCCCAAGACTTGTGTGTCCATCCTTCGTTTTCGAAGAAGACCATCACATCAGAGAATTGATGACATTACTTGAATTGACTTTGATTTGAGTGAGGGAGGGCTGTGCAAGGTCACCAGCCTCACTTCTCCTCCAGAGCCATCTGGATTCAGCCACCAGATATTCATCAGGATGACTGGAGAGTCCCAGGATGCAATGGAAGACCTTGGCCTTTTAAAAATAGGCTAGGCCTTTTCAGGTACTCACTTAGAGGGGAGGTAATGCCCATTGGGTGAATAGGCTTCTTTAAAAACTAGTCAGGGAATGGCCCAAGACTTAGGATCAAGAGCAAAGGTGATAAGATGTTCTTGAACTCACATTCTCCTCATCTATTGAAGCATTAGAAATTAGAGAATTGGGAAGTGTAGGTAATATTAAAAAATTGGAATTTAATGTTTTGGGTACTGGGCTGTCAAGGCAGTGTACTGTATGAGGAATGGAGAGTAGGCCTTCCTCCTTTGCATGTTAATGTCACTTTGAAAGGGTCTGTGCCAGCCCTTGACATGCTGCGTTTTTGTTCTCAGGTAGCTGTCACAGAAACTGTGTACAACAGCTGTTCTTCAGATCGCAAGGTCAGATTTGCCAGCTTTGCCTTGGATACTTTTTCCCAGCCCCGTGGGGGATAAAAGGGAAGATTCTTGGATTAATTATATGGACCAGTGCCAGAATTCAGGGTTTTTTTCTAACTGGAACTAGCTTTTAACATTTTTAGTTCATAGTTGTGTTAAGAATTAAATCATTTATTTGATAGTGAGTATTAAATGTGTAAAATTAAGATAATATCTTTTAATATGTATTACAATAAGAGGATTTGGAGTTAAGGATGGGTTTGGGAGTCATTGTGTACTTTGTAACTGAAGGAAACAAAACAGATCTATCTAGGAAGGATCAGAAAGGAACCTGTCATCCTACATCATCACTGCCATAAAAAATGCAGCAAAATGTTTCATCATTGTAATGTTAATCAGAGCGTTAAAGATCTTTCCCAACCATTAATGGGCCTGTCCTTTAAGAAAAGCTTGATTAGGGAAAGCCCCAATCTTTCGTTAATTTCCAACGCACCGGTTCTTAAGGGTTGTGATGCCCTCTGATTGAAAAATGTCCAAGTACTGTGAGGTGAGATTTTACTTTGGGGCGCTTACTCATTGGAAGTGTTTGGCCAGAAGAGACTCTGGATAGCCCTTAAGGAACTCCCTTTCCTCCCCTCATCTCCCCCACCCCCCCCCCCCCCCCAGCCCCTTTCAAAAACCCAGATGGTGGTGCTTCTCTCTCTGGTGACTACGTATGTATGGTCAAGCAGTTGGATCTGTTTGTTGATCTGTGATGTATGTATTGCTTATGGTCAGACAGTTGGAAGCTCTGCTGTTGATTACTACTTCTCTGTAGTTCAGGGTGCTGACTTTTCCCCCTGAACTAAGTGAATGATTGAAGTGATTGTTGAACTCTCAAAAGTTGCCTTTCATTCTAGAAAAGCTGATCAAAGAACCTGTGGTAGCCGTCTATCCTGGATGTGTCAGGGAGCTTGGTTTTTACAGTCATTTGTTGTAGTTCATTTTTTACTGATGAATAAAATATCCACTGTAATTTTTCGAGGAATAATTGAACAGTCTTTATTCAATTCATTATGATTCACCCATGACACTGTTTTATATCCTGTATCAGCATCTTCTCATTGCTTACCATGCTTCCTGTGTGTTCTGTCAGGTATGTTTGAGGACTTGGTCATTTTTTAATGAACTTATAACAAAATATAAATATGAAGGTAAATATGCTGCCAAACATTCATAATGTATCCCCCTATCAGAAGGACTGGAGAGTGTATTAAGAGACCTGCATTCCTGTTCTGGTTCTGCCACAGTGTAATATATAACCCAGAATGAATCACTTTACCTTGCTAGGCCCCAGTTTGCTCATCTGCTAAATGAGGGACTGGATTAAGTAATTAGTAGGATTTATCCCAGCTTTGAAATGAAATATTCTGGAAAAAAGTCTTGGGACTCTAGAAATGCAATTTTCTTTTAGAATTTTAAAAATCTGTTTACTTTTTGGTGCAATATAAACTCTTTAGAAATATCATTTATCTCTAATGAAGTAGAGAGAAATTTAAAAGCCAGACTAAAAAATGGATATGCAATATAACTAACACTTAATTTCATGTTTTCTTATGGAGATTGAATACAAAGATGACCTAGGTGACTCCAGTAGAATTTTTTTTAAATTTTAGATAAGTTACTTTAGACAAGTATAGGTAGATTGCTTAGTACCTAGGGAACACTATTTATTTCAATTAAGTGAATACTAAGTTCCTACCCTGCACAGTCGTAAGTGTTAAGGTTCAAAGGCAAAACAGGAATATCTCTGCCTTCTGAGGAGCTTCCCTTCTCCTGGAGTAGCTTATCAAGAAAAGTTTGGAAGAAATTCTTTGTAAAAAATGAATTGCTTACATAGGAATTTCAACTTCTTCAGACTGGAAGCTGAGTAGACCTTTTAAACCCTTTTAAAATTGTTTTTTATAATATGAAAATAGTTCATTTTTTGTCCATGTATTCCCAGCACCTACTGCAGTGTCTGGTACACAGTAATAAATGCTTATCAATTTATTAACCAAGGAAAACACTTAATCCAAGATAAGGTACCCAAAAAAGTATTGCCATAATGTAGCATTAGTTTTTGGGTATCTGGAGTTTATTAAATTTCAGGATCTGAGAAAGAAAAATCATGGTGTCAAAGGGGAAAAAAATAAGATTTAGAATTGGAAAGAATCTTAGATATTATCTGGTTCAAGCCCACGTTTTTTTACAGGACATAGAATCCAATATTACATAGGTAGCAAGTAGCTGATCTAGAAGGTGAGCCAGTGTCTTTTGACTCCAAATTTGTTTTATCATTCCGGTTCTTTTGGCTCAATATGAAGAAAAAACTCTTTTGACTGTCTTTGGAGGCAGCGAGAATCCTGTCACCAGAAGTATTCGTGACCCCTTATCAGGGAGGCTGGGGTAAGGGATTAGATGAGATAATTCCTATTTCTATCATACATGAATGTTTGCTTCAGTGTTTTTCTTCCAACAAAACTGTAATAAGTTGGACAAGTCTTTATTTCAAAGAGGGGAAAACTGAAGGTTTGGAGGTGAAGTGAAATGGCTTGCCCATAGGCAGAATGTAAGAGTCAAAAAGTCTGACCCTGGTCTCTTGACTCCAAGATACAGACTCTTTTTGATTCTTGTTTGATTCTTGTCCATATTCTTCTATTATCTCATTCCTCCCTTCACCTTTCCCTCTGCCCCAAGCATCTATTGTTTTGAGAGCCCCAGTGGAGTGTCGAGGCCATCTTTCTTACATTCCTCATTCATTCTACACTAGCAGCTTTCTTAATGCCAGTTCCTGAGCATAGGTGAGCCTTAGAAAAAGTCTGTAACTTATTCATGCCCACCATGCATCTCTCTCTGTTTCCTTTTTGGTCACCCACTATTTCTGTTCTCCAAGAACAGTTGTATTTAAAACATGAGTCATCAGTTTAGGTTCTCAAGAACATAGTGTGAAATACTTCCTTGTTTTCAGTAGAGCTTGGGTCTCCAGGTGGAAGCTGTTTTATTAACTATCTAATAAGGTCATTTTGTAGTTTGGCCTTGCTTAATTTTTTCTTTGTCATGAGAGCGTGTTCAATCCAAGGTTGGGGAGAGGGGATATTAGGAAAGGACGATGGTATAAAAAACAAAAGGTATCAATAAAATTTTCAGAAAAGATGAGTCTTTGTATTGGAGAGCACTTTGAAATTGTTAAAAGGATTGCAAAATTCCCCAGATGTGGTCCAGTCTTCAGTTCTGGTTCCTACTCATCTATTTGCATTGCCATTATAACTCAATAGATCAGCCATCTAATTCTACGTTATAAATTGGAATAGTTAGTTTTTCACCTTTTCAGTTTTTCTTGTATGGAATGTTAGACCAGTCCTGTTAATTAATGATCACGAATGATATGGGTTTGAGGGAGTTCCTGTAGGTAAATGTTCTGAAATTGATGCTGTGGTCCCAGTTATTATTTGCCAATAACATTTGGAGGACTTCAGCAACTATAGGGAATCTCTTCCATTTGTATGATCTTGTATGATACACCTTTCATGCCTTTATGCCTTGATAATAATGTCATCAAAGTTATTTCTGTGGTTGCATTTATCAAGGAATATCACATGACCTTAAGCATGTGTATGAGAGACCACTTGTTGGAGGAGTGTTCTGAAAAGTGCATCTACTCTATCAAATTAAATGCTGTTTTGCAGCCAATAAACATACATGCCTGAAACTTTTAGTCATTTGTGTGACTATAAAGATGTAATCTGCAGAAGAGAATTATTTGTGAACGTCTAGGTATTCCCTTTCCATTTTCATCAAGTATGCCCTTGATGTGTTTGTACATTCTGAAAGATGAAAAAATAGGTATATGAGTTATTGATGTTTTCACTTGTTTTTTGGGTGTTTTCATAGTGTATTTTTCCATTATTTTTGTTATCTCCCCCACCCTACGATCATGTAAAGATTCTTTGATGTAGTACTTAAAGATTGTCACCTATATGTACTTCTGTAGTATATATGCATAAGAATAAATTTTGTGGAACTTTTTAAAAAAAGATGTATCATGAGGATGTGTACAGCTCTGCAAAATGAGAATGTTTTGACACAGCTCTCTAATTTGTATAAACACATGTATAAACAATGAAATTTTTTCAGGGCCTACTGTGTTTGGGATACTGCAAGCCTGTGGAGATAGCAGGAAGTACTTATTGTCCTCAGGAAGCTCACAATCTAGTTGAGGAAATAGGACACATATGAAGAAAAGTAAATAATATTATAAGGTATTCTTTAGTAAATTATATGATTAGTAATAATAATGAAAGTTTTGATACCATTCTCTAAAGTTTGCAAAATGCTTGACAAATATCCCATTTGATCTTAACCTTATGAGGAAGGTGGTTTTATTGTCCATATTTTGCAGATGAGGAGAACTGGGGCTCAGAAAGATTAAGTGAGTTGTCCAGGGTCACATAACTAAACAAGTGTGTGAAATACGGGATTCAGACTGATCTATAAGACTGCAAGGCCTCTAAACACTGTATCACAGGGAATGGTACAGGAATTTAAAAGCAGGAGAGACCAATGATAGTTGAGGTAGTTTAAATGCCCCAAAGGGGTAATCTTACATTGAGGAAAAGGAAGACTAAAGAAGGGAATGGATTAGAGGGAAAGACAATAGATGGTAGAGAAAGGATAGAACTATTCCAACATTTGCATGTTCCTTGCAAAAGAGAATAATCTTTTATGGCAAGAACAGAGTAAGCATGACTCATAGGCACTTGGAGAAGCAGCCTAGCACATTAGAGAGTCTTGAATTCAAGTCCCAACTCAGACATTCTGGCTTTATGACTTAATAAGTCACACAACTTCTCAGTTCCCCAAACAATTAAATTGCTGAGCAGTTGCTGATGTTAGATAGGTTCCCAGGGTGGGCAGTACCAACTTCTGGGGGCACTGGCATGATCTAGGGCAGTGATAGTAGCCTTGGGTGCAATTAGAGGTGTTAAATAAAAATAAGGGGGTGGTGGAAGCATAAGGAAAGAAGAGAAGAAGATTTGAAAAACTGTTCATACATATTTCATCTGTTGTATAATAGGGAGTGCCTACTATGTTCCAGGCACTGTGCTGAGTGCTTTACAATGATTACCTCATTGGATCCTTACAACAGCCCTGAGTGACAGGGGCTACTGTTGTTCTCATTTTACAGATGAAAAAAGTGAGGCAGACAGTTACTGATCATTGTCAAAAGGGTGTTTTTTTTTTCAGTTCTAATTGATCCTGGACCTGGAGTCCATGATAATAGTATTACAACATAATCGGTTTCCTATATATTATGTTTTATGGCTTTAAAAACCTTACTCTGTCCCCAGCAAGCTGGAGAACTTGGACCCCATGGGTTGTTTCTGAGCCTCATTAGAGCTCCTGCAGTTTCTGGACCCCAGGAACACCCTGCTGGGAGCATGTCTAGTGGTTTGGGGCAAACTGTACCTTCCAGCAAAGCAAGGGAAGCTTACGGCATGGTCGTCTTTGGCAGCGAAGGACAAACACATACAACAGAGTTAAAATTGTCGTTATTACATTATTTTCCAACTAAACACAAAATGCAAGTTATAACCAGTCAGTGGTCAAGTCCACCAATAATTCTTAACAAGCAAGTATTGGCAGGCAGTCATGTTGTGCACTGTCGGGAAGTCCAGCATGCCTTAGCAGGAATGTGAGTGTAATGACTTCTTTACAATACTATATAGTTGTATCATCAAAATTTCAGTGCAGTTAAAAACCCACTAACTTACAATGAATTATTAAATTTAAGATGTGTCATTTTTGTGTGTGTGTGTGTGTCTTTTTTTCAAAAAATATTTTAGTTTTTGAACTAATGCAAATTAAAAAGAAAAGTTAAAGGGCTAAAGAAAGTAGATTTCCAGGGGAGTGCTGAGTATTTTTTTTGTGAGGGGGTGGTAGACTAAATAAGTTCAGGAACCCCTGCCCTACACCAAAGAAATTACAGATCCAACAACAAAAAAAAGAATGAGGGATTAAAATTTGAGATAAAGGAATAACGAGAACACCCAGCTGCCGTTTGAGTCACGAGGCTCAGGATCCTGATAGAATTCATAAACAGTGATTGAAAGCCCCTCTATCATCTTAGATTCTGGAGTGGGGTAGAGGTGTGGAAGAACTGGAGAAGGATAAATGTTTTGATTTTCAAAAAAAAAAAAGATTCTGTAAATCATCTAAACCAGTGATTTTGATGTTGATTCCTGGCACAGTCTCAGAACACATTAAAAGAATGGTTGTGAATATCTAGAAAAAAGAACTGTAAAGAGCCAATTACGGCTTCCATCAAAAAACGGGTCAAGTCAGCCTGGAAGCAGGGATACCCAGTTAGAAGGATGCTACCATTGTCCAGGTGAGAGGTGATAAGGACCTGAGCTAGTGTGGTGGCTTTGTGAATAGAGAGAAGGGGACAACATGAGAGGTATTGTGGAAGTAAAATTGACAACACTTGGCAGCTGATTCAGTTTGGGACATGAGGGAGAAGTAAAAATAGAGGATGACTCCTAGACTGGAAACCTTAGTGATAGGAAGAATGGTGAATTGGATTGGAAGAGGTTTGGGTTTAGGGTGAAAGATACTGAGTTCAATTTCGAACGTGTTGGTTTGAGATCTCCTAGAGACATGTAGGTAGAGGTATACAGCAAGCAGTTGGAGATACAGAACTAAGATCCCTTCCAGACTCCACTGGGGGAAAATAAAACATTTCTTATGACAAATATGTATAGGGAAGCAAAGCAAATTCCTTCAGTAACTCTATACAGAAAATAAATTATGCCTCATTCTTCACCCTAAATCCATTACCTCTCATGATTAACAACTTTCAGTATTTGTGCTCCGGAATCATAAATGGTTATTGTAGTGATCATGGTTCTTACAACTTTCAAAGTTGTTTGTTTTCACAGTGTTGTTATTGCATCAGTTGTTCTCTAAGTCCTGAGCATTTCATTCATCAGTTTTTAGAAGTTATCAGTTACTGTTCATTTTGATTATATTGATTTTATAGCATAAATTGTTCACTCTACATCAGTTTATATATGTCTTTGAATGTTTTTGAAATCCTCTATTTCTTCATTTCATAGAGTGCAATAGTATTCCATCACATTCTGATACCACAACTTATTTACACTTCCTCAGTTGATGCTTACAGAGGATCCACAATGTTATACTCACCTTTTCTCCCCACAGTAGGAGGCAAATTGTTGGAGGGCAGGGTCTGTCTTAGATTTGTGTTTGTATTCCCAGCGCATAGCACAGTGCCTGGCCTGGGGAAAGCACCTACTAAATGCTTTATTAATTTATTTTCCTTTTCCCCTTTACTTTGTTTGTCTTTGAAAATGAAAATTTCCTCTCCTTCACTATACCACAGAAGTACCTTTCTGGACTTACCTTACTTTGATATTTGTAATTCCTTCAGGTTTTATAGATCTCAAAGATATGAACAAAGCTTTGGTATGAATACCTGTAGTCTGTACATCTTGGTTTGATCACATGTGAATAATTTCTTTTCCCATAAGCTCCATAGTAAAGAAGCAGCATTATATTCTTAGAGTCAGAAGACATAGTTGTATGATCTTGAGTAAGTTACATTCCTCCTTGAATCTCAATTTCCTTACTTGTAAAATGATAATAATAGTACTTATCCTACTTTATAGAATTCTAGTGAAGCAAATGATTTATACATAAGTTATTATTATCAATCAGCAAACACTTATTTAGTATATACTATGTTCTAGGCACTGTTCAAGGCTCTGAGGATACAAATTCAAACCAATTGATTTGTACTATCAAAGAGTTATTGGAGAAGGGGTGTGTGTGTGTGTATGTGTAATATATAAAGAAAATAAATACAGTGGAGGGAGGACGCTGGTAGTTTGGAGAGATCAGGAAACACTTCATATTGAAGCTTGGGTCATAGAGCTGCATTTTCAGAAAGGCCTCAGCAAGGGAGAGATGAGGAGGGAATGCATTCAAGGCATGGAGGACAGCTAATGCAAAGGCACAGAGATGGGAGGTATGGAGTGTTGTGTGTGAATAACAGAGTCGTTTGCTGAGTACTTTAGGGGGAATAATGTACAGTGAGAATAGAAAGACAGGTTGGAGCTAAGTTTGTCAAGGACTTTAAAAATCTAAAGAGAGCTTATATTTTATATTTTGTCCTAAAGCAATAGGGAGCCTTTGGAGTTTATTGAGTAGGAGTACCTTGTTCAGACTTGTGCTTTAGGAAAATCACTTTGTCCCCAAGTGTGGAGGATGAATTAGAGAGGCAGGCAGATCAGTTAGGAGATTGTTGGAACACTCAAGAAGAGAGGTGTTAAGGTCCAAAACCGAAGTAGCATATGCAGTTGTGTGGTAGTAGTCCTGTTTCATTCAAGGATATCATATAGCTGTGATTAGTAATCCTATCATTTCTGGAAAGATTGCAAATTATTAACAAATCAATTTTTATTTTAAAAAATTGCTTCAGTCTCGAATATCATGGGAACTGATGAAAAGAAATGCTCAGTAAGGTGACCTAGTTCTACCAGATCTCAAATTGTATTATAAAGCAGCAAGTATCAAAATTACTTGGTGTACTGGCTAAGAAATGGAAGGGTAGACCAGTGGAATAAGTTAGATACCCAAGACATGGTAGTCAGTGAATATAGCAATCTGCTGTTTGGTAAACCCATGGACCCCAGTTTCTGGGATAAGAACTCACTGACAAAAATTGTTGGGAAAACTGGGTAACACTGTGGTGAAAACTAGGCAGACCAATGCCTGACACCGTACACAAGAACAAAGTCCAAGTGGGTACATGATCTAGGTATAAAGACTGATACTATAAACAAATTAGAGGAGCAAGGAATAGTATATTTATCAGATTTATGGAGAAGGGAAGAAGAATTTTTGACTTAACAAGAGATAGTAAACATGAAGTGCAAAATGGATAGTTTTGAATACATTAAATTGAAAAGTTTTTGCACAAACCCAATGCAACCAAGATTAGGAGGGAAGCGGAAAACTGGGAAAGAATTTTTACAACTAGTGTCTGTGATAAAGACAGCATTTCTAAAATATATAGAGAACTGAATCAAATGTACAAGAATACAAGTCATTCCCCAGTTGATAAATTGTCAAAGGATATGAACAGACAGTTTTCAGAGGAAGAAATTAACTTTATAGTCATATGAAAAAATGTTCTAAATCACTATTGATTAGGGAGATGCAAATCAAAACAGTTCTGAGGTACTCCATCCCACCTATCTAATTGGCTAACATGACAAAACAGGATGATGATAAATGTTGGAGAAGGTGTGGGAGAGTTGGAACACTAATTCGTTGTTGGTGGAGCTGTGAGCTGATCCAGCCATTCTGGAGAGCAATTTGGAATCATGCCCAAAGGGCTACAAAAACGTGCATACCCTTTGACCAAGCAATATCACTTCTAGGACTGTATCCCCAAGAGATCATAAACATGGGAAAGGGTTCCACATGTACAAAAATATTTATAGCAGCTCTCTTTGTGGTGGCCAAAAACTGGAAATCAAGGGGATGCCCATCAATTAAAGAATGACTGAATAAATTGTGGTATATGAATGTAACAGAATACTATTGTACTGTAAGAAATGATGAACAGGAAAACTTCAGAGAGGCCTGGAAGGACTTATGAACTGATGCTGAGTGAAAGGAGCAGAACCAGGAGAACTTTGTGCACAGCAACAACTACAGTGTGCGAGGATTTTTTTTCTGGTAGACTTAGAACTTCATTGCAATGCAGGGACTTTAAAAATTCCCAATAGTCTCTTCAGGCAAAATGCCTTTAACATCCAGAGAAAGAACTCTGGAATTCAATCGCAGAATGTAGCAGATCATTTTCTTTTGTGTTACGTTTTGGTTTATTTTATGATTTCTCCCATTCATTTTAATTCTTCTATGCAGCATGACTAAGGTGAAAATATATTTAATAGGAATGTATGTGTAGAACCTATATAAAATTGCATACTGACTCGGGGAAGGAAGGGGAAAAGGTCTAAGTTACATGAAAGTGATTGTAGAACACTGAAAATAAACAAAATAATAATAAGTTAAAAAAAAGAATCAGCCCAAGCATTGCCTTCTGCAGAACTTCTTGGTCCTCCTTAGAAGTCTTTCTCATTGTAATGCTAATGGGTTATGAAGATCTTCCCAGTCCATTAATAGGTCTTTGTGACCTCCTTTGAGCTCTGCCCAGATCACAGTTGTGATACAGCCTAAGTCACATGAAGCCAATTGTGGGAGGAGCTTGCCCAACTGAAATAGAGTGTTGGGAGGGAGGAATTTTGTATAGGGGAACTTGTGGGGAGGCCTGACAGAAAGAATTCCTAAGATGTTGACACTCTCTGGATTGGTGATGACTACCTTGCTAAATCTTACCTCTTGATATCCTAATAGTGATGCTCTAAATAAATATTTTGGTTTTGCCTTTAAAAAAAAAGAAACTGCCTCTTCTCACTTGTTAATTTCTGAAATCACTGGTTCATCAGTGATTTGGGAACTCATTCCCAAAGCATAAACCAGTGAAACTGGGTTATTGATTTGTTTCTTTTTAAAATATGTTTTTATTGATGTCTTTTGTTTCTTATGTCATCATCTCCAGTATCCCCCTTCCTCCCAGAGACCTATTCCATGTAACAGTATTTTTTAAATAGTATTTTTTAAAAAGGAAAAACATTAGCTCAGCTAATAAATACTTTGAAAAATTATCAAAACATGCAATATTTAACCAATGTGGACCCCCCACCTCTCTGAAGGGTAGATATCTTCTGTTGTCATGCTTGTTCTTTATAATTTTGTTACTTTTGTTTTTGATTTTTTTTGTGTATGGCTATTCCATTTACATTTCTGTGGCTATTATGTATATTGTGTATATTTTCTTGATCCTGCTTACTTCATTCTGGATGAATTCTTGTAGATCTTTCCATTTTTCTATGTATTCATCACATAAATAATTTCTTATAGCTCAGTAATATTCCACTACATTCATATACCACAATTTGTTTAGTCATTCCTCAGTTGACAGGCATCTATTGTTTCTAATTCTTTGCTATCATAGAAAGTGCTACCATAAATATTTTGATGCATATGGGGATTTTTGCATTGATAGTGTTTTGGGGGCATAAGCCTAGTAATGGAGTCTCTATTTCAAAGACTTTATTACTTTGTTTGCATAATTCCAATTTACTTTCCAAAAAGTTGTACCATTTCTCAGCTCCATCAACAGTCTTTTAGTTTGCCTATTTTCCTACAACCCTATCAACCATTGACCATTGCCTTTTTTTGTAATCTGCTAATTTCTAGGGTGTGAAGTGAAACCTCAGGGTTGTTTTGATTTTGAAGCCTTCTTCCATGTGGTTGTGAATACTTTGCATTTGCTTTGACTACTTTTTTTCTGTAGAATGGCTATTAGTCTTAGATTTATTAAAACCAAATCTTTACCAGAGAAATTTAATATAAAGATTTTTTCCCCTTCAACCATTTCCCATCTTATCCTAGATTCATTAATGTTGTCTCTGCAGAAGTTTCCTGTAATCAGTTATCTATAATTGCCTCTGTCTCATTTGATTAAGAATATATCTCCTACCCATAGGTATAAGAGGTATATTTAATCCACTTCTCTTCCAAGTTTTTAATAGTATGATTTTTAATATTAAGGTCACATATCCATTAAGAATCTATTATTGAATATAGTGTAAGTTGTTACTCTAAGCCTAATTTCTGTCATACTGCTTTCTAGTTTTCTTAACATGTAATCAAATAAATTTAATCAGATTCCCAATATTTAATCCAATAGTTTATTCCTAGGTAATTTGTTTTCCATTTTATTGAACACTAAGTTAATGAGTTTTATTATTTCTGAGTGTCCTTGGTCTAGTGTTTCATCAATCTATCTCTGTTTTTTAACCAGTACCAGATAGTTTTGATGACTACTGCTTTGTAATGTAGTTTTAAACTTGGAAATACCATTCCCCTTACTCCTTATTTCTTTTCATCATTTCCTTTGATATTCTAGATCTTTTGTTTTTCCAAATAAACTTTGTTATTATTTTACCAGGTCCTATAAAGTATCTCCTTAGTAATTTGATTGTTATAGCATTAAAAGTATAAATTAACTTTGGTAGTATTGTCATTTTTGTTGTATTGGCACAGCCTAACCATGAGCACTGAGTATTTCTGCCGCACTTTAAATTGTTCTTTATTTCTTTAAGGAGCACTTTATAATTGAATCTATGTAGATCAGCCTCAGAAATTTTAAACACTTTGTAGTTATTTGGAATGGGATTTTGCTTCCTATTTTTTACTTCTTGGATTTTGCTCTTATGTAGAAATGCAGTTGCTTTCTGAGGATTTATTTTGTAGCCTATAACTTTCCTGAAACTTTTTAATGTCTCATTGTCTTTGCTGATTTCTTAGGATTTTTTGAAGTATATAGTCATATCATCAGCAAGTAGATATTGTTTTATTTCCTCTTTATCTCTATTCTTTTAATTTCTTTTGTCCTTTTGCTGATGGATTTGAAAATGAGGATGCAGTAAAAAGAAACTAAAATAATAAAAAATAAAAAGTGTTTAAAAAGAAATATCATTTTATTAGTAAAGCTCTTAGCACAGTGCTTCACACATACTATGTTATGTAAATATTAGTTATTATTGTTGATTATAAAACAACAGACAAGATTTTAAAAAACAAGATTCTTCAAACGTTGGCATCCTGTAGCGCCTTTTCCTCACCTGATGGGACCTTTAATCTTTTGGTCAGTACCATATGTAGTTACACTGTTAGCCATGGGTTAGATGATTGTGGCTGGATTTGCCTAAAATGTAACTTTAAGCAGTTTAAGAGCAGCAGGAAGATAAGAAGAAAACGTGACCTTTTGGATTTTAAAATTTTTAAATAAGTTTTACTCATGCTATATTGAGTAAAACTTATCCAAAAGGTCACGTTTTCTGCATATATATATGAAGTCATTTCCAAATATGCCACATTTCCAAATGAGCCCTTCTGGAGCCAAAGAAAAAGAGTTAAATAAAACTGATGAGCCTGATGGTATATGTAAAATTCCATCCCATAGTTCCTTTCCTTCCCCTCCCTTCTTTACCAGAAAGAGGGAAGTATGTTTCATCATCTGTTTTACAGGACCAAAATTGGTCTTTGTAATTAGTTTGGATTCCTTATAGTATTTTTGTTTACATTACATTCATCATGTATATTGTTCTTTTGGTTTTCTGCTTACTTTACTCTCTATCGGTCAATTCTCCTCTGTTTCTAAGTCTCTCATTTGTTATTTCCTACAGCACAATAACATTGCACATACTAGTCTGTTTCGTCATTCCCCAACTGATGATTGGCCACTTTGTTTTCAGTCTTTTGCTATGCAGATAACACTGGTGTGAATATTTTGCTTTGAGTTGTGTGTTTGCCCAATAGTGGGATTATTGGGTCTAAGGACATGAACAGTTTATTGACTTTATCTGTATCCAACTCCAGCATTGATTGTTTCCATCATTTTATCATCTCTGAGGTAGCTTGTTTTTAATCCTAGCACCTTTCACAAAGCTCCCAGAGAAGAAGGCAGCCAGCTGCTCTACCTGCCTCTTGGCTTCTGGAACATGATGTTCTCTGGCTGGAGTTATGTTCCATTGTTCTTCTCTCTATTGGTCATCAGTCAGGAATTTCTTGTTTTTTTCTTCTTTTTTTTCTCTCTTTTTTTCCTAAGAAGCAGTGATCACTTCAGGATCCTTGCCTATGAGTGAGTGGAGAGATATATTTTGACTTTTACAGGCAAAATAAAAACAATACAAAAGGGACAGTGTTAGTTGTGACACTCTCAGGAGTCTTACGGGAGTATGGTGACAGTATCACAGATCAACCATAGGAGTCAGGATGGGGTATAATGCCATTTCTTTCATGATGACTTTCAGCTTGCCCAACTGAGAATCCTCAATGCTTCTGCAAGCTTGGTTTCAGAATATTTAATAGAAGTGTAACTTTGCATTTGAAAATTTTCCTAACTCCTGATTCATGCTGACATACCTGGCTCTTTGAAAAATATGTGTTTATTTAGAAATGGTCAGGTCACTGAGAGGAAATCTTGATAAATAGCCAGAACCAGCTGGGGAAAATCTGAAGATCTGAACTATATTCTAGAGCAGTGCTGGCTGGGAGCCTCCATCATTGAGGGGTTGGGATGTACTTTTATTTTTTTTCTTCTAATTATTTATTTATATTTTTTAGCCTCTGATCACTTATTACATCCAATATAACTCCCCTAACCCAATAATACCCTCCCATTAAAAAAAAACAAAAAACAACCCACCGTTTAAATAATGATTTGATATAACAGTGAATGACAAGAGTATGTCCTATTTTTACACTTAATAGTTAGGGTTACATTTGGAATAACAAGTACATGTAGTTTGACTGCAGGTTACCTTAAATAATTGTTTGCAACTTACCAGTGAATTGAGAACTTCACATGGTTGTTCTCCAAGCTCAATTGTTCTCATAATCATCTCGTCCAGTCATTTTTTCAGTTGCATCTGACTCTTTGTGATCCCATTTGAGGTTTTCCTGGTGAAAATTCTGAAGTGGTTTGCCATTTCCTTCTCCAGCTTGTTTTACGAATAAGGAAATTGAGGAAATGGGGTTTTAAGTGACTTGCCCAGGGTCTCACAGCTAATAAGTGTCTGAGGCAGATTTGAACTCAGGTAGTGAATCTTCCTGACTTTAGGCCCAGTGCTCTTACTCACTGTGCCACCTAGCTTAATTACCTGGAAGGTATATATTTCAATCATTTTGTAAACTAAGAGGAATCCTGAATCAAAATTTTAACTTGGATATATTTTCATTTTATTTCATTTTCATTTCAATTTCAGTTTGTCAAAACATTTCTAATATGTTTCCTGCTCTTAATCTGTTACCATATTAAGTTTTAATGTCCTTAGGGTCATTATTTGTGAGAAGGCAAGAATGCATTGCTCATTGTATTTGGCAATATTCATAAATGATGTGGGAAATAAATATTTCTTAATTCATGTGGGAAAAATTTCCTTTACAAATACTGAAAAAAAATTTCTCTTTAGAATATTCATGCTAAGTCACCCTCAGGTTTTCCAATTTATGCTTTGAATGGAACACAGCCCTTGCACTAGAGAGATATGCTCCTGACCTTAAGTAGTTCATCCTCTATTAGAAAGATAAGACTAGTACCCAGGAAAAAATTAGGTAAGAATATAAGACAGTTTTTTTTTTTTAATGGTGAATGGTGTGGTGGAAAATGTAATAGGAATCCAAGTAAGGTAGAGCTGTGCAAGTTGGAGAGTACTTCATGGAGGAGCTGAGACCTAAAATAAAAAGCTAAGAGTTTACAAGTACTTTAAAGGTCTAACATTCCACCTCATCCTAACTCAATGTAATTTGTCAGTGCCTCTCAGAAAGTGTGCCTTTCAAACTCAATACAGTGCTATTTTGATGAGTTAAGAGCACATTCTCCTAATAATAGCCTGAATGCGTTAGCTTTTTGGCAATCATAGCACACTTTCCACTTACATTGAGCTTTTAGTTGAGTGGGTGAACTGCTAAATCAAGTCTTCACCTTCCTTGATTTCTTTTCTTGATATGTGAATGCAAGACTTTACATTTATTGCTGTTAAATCTCATTAGACCTTAATTTCAGGCTTTCCAGATCTTTATGAATCTTGAGTTTATTAATAAGAATATTAGCTATTTCTTCCAATTTAACATCATCCACAGATTTTAATAAACTTGTCTTCTGTATGTTGTGTATCGTCATAAAAGTCACTGAAGAAAAATTGTGAACAGGATGGGACTAAGCATAGCTCATCCAACCTACCAGTTAGGGATTAGAGGTTTTCTTAATTAGCATTCCTTGTGTCTAATTGTTCAGTCAACAGTGCAGTGTACTGATGACACTACCATTTAATTTATAATTCATCTTATCAATGAGGATCTTTATAAGAAATTTTTATCAGATACTTTAGTAAAATTCATATAGATTATGTTTAAGAAGCTCCTTAATCTACCAGTTTAATTATAGGAAGAAAACATATCTACATATTTTAGGTTTACAAAGCATTCTCTTTACAACAATCCTGTTATAGGTACAGGTATTATTCTCAGTTTACAATAACTACAGTGAACCGCAGAGACTTTAAATTACTTACTTAAGGTCACACAGAACTGGGATTTGAACTTGGATCTTCTGATTCAAACTATTCTTTTCATTACATCATGCTACCTCTATCAGAAAGTGAAATGGGGTTAAATTTTCGTTACTTGTTTTTAGTGAACCCATATTATCTCTTTGTTGTCATTGCCTCTTTTTCTAAGTGCTTATAATAATTTGTTTAATCTTTTCTAGAATTTTCCTTGGGTTTGGGCTTCAGTTCTCTTAGAACTTTGTCCTATTCTTTCTACTTTGAAAATAATTCTTTTTCCTAAAGAAACAAAAGCAAAGTGGGAGTTGATTTGCTACTTTCTGTATTTTAACACAGTACCGTCTGCCATAAGCATTTGGGTCTGGCTCTTCCGTGTGTTCCTATGGCTCCAGATTTTTGGGGTCTGTGCCCTTTCTATCTTCTCTAATTATCCTTTTAAAATTTAAGTTCATCAGAGCACTCTTTATGACCACATTGGTTTTATCAGATACTTTTTCCTCATTTCAGTGAGGATTTCTTTCTCATTGTCAGGATTGTATTGTTAGAATTGCATTTTCAGAAATTGTGGTTATGGGATCATACTGGTTTTCTGAACTTCTTTAAATCACTTTCTGAGATAGTACATGTCCGATTATGTCCAAGGTTCTTGTTTTTGTCTCAAAATTCTATAATGATACAATCACTTTCTCCTGACTTTACTCTCAACCTTTATTAACTTCTAACTTTACTCTTGCCTAATTTTTTTTGTGGTTAGAATTAAATTCTAGCTTTTCCATCCATTCTACTTCCACCGTCTTCGTCTGAGGGATGAAATAGTTATTGAGGCAAATTAAAAAATGTATCAGATTCTCTTCCAAAATTGAGCAGAATGAGATTTTCATTAGTTGCCTGGATATTTGAAATGTTAACTTTGTCTGTATCAGAAAAGTATAATCCACATCCTTCACCTAGCTTGGATAGTTTGTAATAGACTCCCATAACAGCCCTTGGATAGTCATTTCATGGAAGCCAAGGGAGGAGAGCATTTCAAAGTGGGACGGTAAGTAAGTAGCATCCAGTGGTATTGAGAGCTAATGGCTACATAGCAATTGTGACTTTCAGGTGGGTGTGTCAGCAAGCACCCTGACACCTCCCAGACAGCCTGCTAGCACAGGTTCTTAGATGTGCTTTTCTAAAAGGAAAGTGACTTTCAGGGATGGGGGTGGGGGTGCAGGTGCACCTGCAGCAACAACAGTAAAAGCAGAGAAATAAAGACCAACAACAGGGCTTTTGTCTGACCATAAGCAATATGTATACATGCATCACAGATCAACAGACAGAGTCAACTGTGACTGTTACATAGTTACCAGAGAGAGATGCACCAGTGTCTGGGGGCTCATCTGGTCAAATCACATGAACCTTCTTCCAAAGAGTAAGCCCCCAAAGCAAAACCTCACCTTGGAGTATATGTACACTTTTCAGAGCTGGAGGGCAATCATGCCTCATTAATTAACAAAACTTGTGAGCTTCCCTTAATCAAATTCCCTTTAATGGGCTTCACCTGAGGCCTATTAATGGGGGGGAGTCTTTAACTTGCCTTACCTAGGTGATGGGCTAAAAGTCCATTGTAGTGATTAAAGTGAGAGGGGAGAAAATAGAAGTAGATGTGAGTTTAATGATGAAAGGACTGATGGTAGGTAGAGGATCAAGTGAAGATGTTCTCGAGCTGGGAAGAGATACCTGTATATATTTAAAAAGAATACAGAATACCTGTGTGTATATATTTAAAAGGAATACAGAATGAAAGACTACAGAAGCTGGATGGAGATGGATGGATGTGTGACTGTGATCACAGGAGTAAGGAAGTGACATTGAAGGGTGAGAAAGCATAGGTAGTTTTAGGGAATAGGAAGAAATATTCTCCCCTCTAAGATTTGGGAACTAGGACAGGGGGAATAGATATGAAGATAGAAGTGTGTCTTCAGAATGAGGAATTGAGAAGAAGAAATTAATTCTCTGATCTTTCCAATAATTTCAAAAGACCTTTGCCTAGCATGGCATGGTAGTGTGCCTAGCATTCACAGCTAGGTAAACAAAAATGAGGGAAGGATAAGGACTTGTTCAAGGTTACCAAGTACGTGAATGGTAAAGCTGAAAACAACAGACATCTCCTATACGTTGCCTCTCTGGCATAAATGCTGTTGCACAGTTTGGTTCGTATGTATCCTTTTGGCTCAGTGGACAGACCAGCTGCTTCCAGATATTTTTTTAAAATACAGAATACAGAGGGAGCTATAAAATCTTTTGATATAAGCCTCTGTATTTTTGGCAGGAATGTAGGTCAGGAAGTGAAGAAAATTAACATGAGTATAGATGCCAAATTTATCTCAGCAGCCTGAACATGTGAGTTATGAAGGTAAAAACCTAGTCACTTTGCCTTTTATAAAGCAAGCTACAGATGGTACATCGTCTTTCCACTCCTCCTCTGTCAAATGTTGGCTCTATCCCAGTACAGCAAAACTGGGAATTGACACAGGTAATTGCAAGGGGTTTTATTGGTTGGTTTGCTAATTTATATTACAAGCCCAAAACATTTCAGTATTTCAGGGATTGGTGATTTGATCATTGAAGGTGCTGCGTTTATCAATGCTGATCTCAAGAAAGGCTAGTTTTTGGAAGGTATATGGCAGAAAGATTCATGGTCTCACAGCCAGCCTGTTGAGGAAACTTTTCCAAACCGTTGTCTACAGAAAAGAGAGTCCGTCCCTCAAGTTTTTGCCTGCTTGTTAGAACTTGTGCTTCCTTAACGGAGCCTGCAGGAACCATGAGGTCACCTCTAGTCCATGAGGAAACCTTGAACTAAGACTTTAGTGGAGGCCAGCCCAAAGTAATTGTAGTAATCTATAGATAATCCACCAAAAGTGTCAGTGGTTGTTTCATAGTTAGGCTGAATTTGAGCATTCCAATAACTGTGTGGGGAGTTAAAAGGAGCATAAGACTGGTCCTGACTTCTAGTAACTTCTCTGGTGGAGGAGATAGACATACACACAAGAAACTAGCATAAAGCAGTTTAGTGACATACTTTGCCTCATGTCATTAATTGGTTGGAATAGTTTTACTCACATACGCTGCATGATGACTACAGAATAGGTTATAGAGAGGCTTTCATTGGTTGAATGAAGAGGGAACAAGCAAGAGGAATAACCTACTTCAGGACCAGTCTTCCTCGTGTCATACTGCCCACCAAATGACTGCGATTCTGATGTTGCTACTTCTTTTTGACATTGAAACTAACAGATTGTTACTTCTGTAAGAGACTATGGGCTCTCCAACATTTTGTTTCCTAACTGGGTTCCTGCAGGAAATTTGGGAGTGGAAAATGTAGCAAATGGTCTGAGATGAGCTACCTACAACTGTAACCTAAATTAGTCAGAGGATGCTCTTGTATTGTGTTAATCATTGTTATCCATGTTGAAATCTGTTTGGGATTTTAAAATTTCAAATGGGTACTACCTTTTGTCCCCGCCTTAGGATCACAAAACCTTATTGATAACTAACTAGCTTGGGGTTGTAACAAGAAAAGTGTAGGAGCCATTGCACTAATTCCTTTTATAGGGCTTGAGCACTGAAGGACATGGTTACTCTCTCACAGCTGGCTTCCACATGGAAGTAGATCCGTGCCTTGTGCCCATGGGATCAAGTGGAAAACCATACTAACTTGACTCAAGCAAAATTGGACTCTACCAACATGAATCAGTCTGGGTTTCTGCGTAAGGATTATGTTGCATGCTAACCAGGGATTGTAGCACAGACAAGAGGCCAATCTGTTTCAGTTTCTGACTCCGCCAGAAGGGTAGCATTCTGTTTGGACTCTGCCAAGTAATGTACAAAGCAGGGGAGGAAGTTTTAGCACATAGTTTCAGGGAGACACTTTGTATTTTAATTTGTGGATTAGAAATCTGTGACTAACTTTAGAACTAGCAGAACATGATGTGATTAAGATTAGCCAAAGGTGAAAACTGGAAAGTGTCTCTTGTGGCAAACTGTCTAGGAGTAATTGTATGTGGAAACATTGCTGGATGTACTTTTTATGTGCTCTTTTGGACTGGCAAATGCATTTGTGCATTTGCCAGAGAGCTTGTGCTTTTAAATCTGCTCCTAGGAATGTGTAGCCACAAATGACTTCATGGTGTTGAGTCAGGTGTGGAGGTTGCAAAAGACTGAGGAACCCAGAGAGAACAGAAGTGAACCACTGGCTGGAGAGAATAGGGTTAGAAAAATTGAGACAGGGGAGACAGATAGCTCCTTGAGAGCAAGAACTAACTCATTTTTGTATTTGCATCTCATTAGTGCCTGGCATGTAAGCTAAGCATTTAACAAATACTTGATTGAGAACACTGAAGCAAGCAAGGGAAAGAGAAGAGTTCATTTTCCCTCTAGTCCGGTCCTGCTGATTCAGTTGACAATGATTTTTAGGCTCCCTACATTCAAAAGAGGTTATTGTCTAGTAGGGAAAACAAGACGAACACAAGGAAAATTAACCATTTGAATTAAATGGTAGTACAGCAATATAAGCTTCCAACCTCATCATTCAACTGAGACTGCTTTCTCCAGTGTTACCAGTGATTTCTTAATTGCCACATTTAATGACCTTTCCTCAGTTCCTGTCCTTGACCTATCTGCAGCCTTTAACAGTGTCAGTCGCTCTCATCTCCTGGACGTTCTCTCCTCTATAGGTTTCCGTGACACTCTTCCCTCCTGCTTTGCCTCCTACCAGTCTCATTCATTGCCAGGTCTTCCAGGTCATTCCCACTCACCATGGGTTAGGCTCTCAAGAATTTGTCTTTGGCTCTCTTCTCTTCCCTCTCTATACATCTCCCTTGGTGATCTCATCAGTTCTTGGGTGTTCAGTTATCATCTATGTGGATGATTCCATTAGCCAGCCCTAATATCTCCTCTCCCATGCTAGTCCATCTTTCACTCCTCTCTCAATAAGCATGCAATAAGCATTCGTTGGGCAACTGCTTTGTTCAGTGTAAGTGCTGAAGATACAGACGTTGGAGGGGGTGGGGGTGGGGGAGAACTCACAGTGTAATGGGGAGACAGCATATGAAAACAAATTAAAACCAGGGGGTGGGGCAAGAGGTGAGGTGCAGGTTACCTGCTGTGACTTTTGTCTCATCTACAGAAAGATGAATTTCTGGAGAAGATGAAGTCCAGGAAAGCAGCTAGGTGGGAAATGATCAGGAGAATTCCCTGGATAAGAATTCTCCTTAAATGTCAGAAAATCAGGAAGGAGCTCCCAGTACACCTCTTGCCCCGCCCCACCCTTCTTCCAGCTAGAGAGATGGAGAGGCCCTAGGGGGCAAAAGTTGCTGAGGAGCTGTGAGTTCTGGAGATGGGGAAGTCCAGGAAAGAAACAGTGTGAAATAATCTCTGTCAAAGTGATCTTCCTAAAGTGCAGATCTGACCTTGTCACTATCCCTGCTCAATGAATTCCAACGTATTCCTTTTACCATCAAGATCCAAATAATCTGTTTTATCTCCTAAGGCCCTTTACCACCTGGCCCCTTCTAACCTTTCCAGTCTTCTGAAACCTTACTCTCTCTCCATGTACTCTTACTTGTTGTTCCTCACGTACCCAATTCTGTGACTTTCTGCTGGTTATCCCCGTGCCTGGAATGCTATTTCCTTACTTCTGCCTCTTGCATTCCCTAGATACTTTCAATGCTAATCTGAAATTCTACCTTCTCCAAGAGGCCTTTGCTGGTTGTTGTGTTACCCTCCACCAAGTATGTTTCCTCTGTGATTACCACCTCATGTATATATCTTCAGTGTACATGGTTGTTTGTATGCTTTGTATCCTCTGCTGTTAGCACAGCACCTAGTACAGACAGGCTAGGGGCAATATACTAGAGTTTAAAAGAAGGGTGAAACCAAATTGTGGAGTGTTTTAAGTGTAAAACAGGAGTTTGTGTTTAATTCTAGAGACTATAGTGGTTACTGAAATTTAAGCAGATAAGCTGATGTGATTTAGGCATACTAATTAGCTCTCTGGGGGATTAGAGGAGGAAAAAGGCAGGGAGACCTTTTATGAAACTGTTGGAATAATATGAGTGAGAAGTCATGGGGACTGAACTAGAGTAGGTGTGGTATGACTGGAGAGAAGAGGACAGGTATGAGATGTTCTGGAGGTGGAATTGGCAGGACATGGCAACTAATTGGATATGGGAGGGGAGGGAAAGGTAAGAAGAGTTAAGGATGATCTCTGTGAACTTGAGTGACTAGAAAAAGTGGTGGTTCCCTCAGCCAAAATATAGAAGTCAGAAGGAAGCTTAGGTTTCTGGGGGAATATAATAAGTTCTGCTTTATACATGATGAGTTTGAGACGCTTTTGGAATGTCTAGGTGGAAAGGTCCAGCAAGCATTTGGAGATGTAGGATTCAGAAGAGAAATGAAGTCTAGATATGTAGATTTAAAAATCATACGTAGAAATGATAGCTGTATCTGTGGGAGCTGGTATGGCTACCATCAGAGAGCGTAGAGAGGACCAAAAGAGAACATGTAGAATAGAGCCCAAGGAGGCAGTGGGACATGGATGAAGATTTTGCAAAAGGGTACTGAGAAAGAATGGTCACTTCCAGCCCAGTTCTCAAGACAAACAATGAGAAATTACTCTAAGAAATTTCTTCATCCACAGGGCTTACAAAAAATCAGCAAGAAGCTCACTGCCAGTAGCAAAGGGGGTCTGTCAGAAAAGCCAGTACATGTTCAGCCAAACAAGCCATTGGCCTTCTGCACTTCTGCATCTTGTAGATCTTGTCTGCATCTTGTAGATGGCAAGACTTTCAGTCCAGAGGTAGCAAGAGTGGAGGACTCCCCAAAGAGAACTCCAGGGTTGTGGGAAAACCCACATTTGTGGACCTTGGAAACCACCAGGAATGACACTGACCAGTAGCGTGGTAGCAGCATTCAGACTGGAACACCTAAGGCCTCAGAGTTCAAGTTTCTCACTCCTCTAGCCCAAGGTGCCATAAAATGCCCTGAAGATCCAATGTTCTACAGCTGAGACACAGGAGAGCCAAACCTCAGGAAACAGGCTAGCTTGGAGACCCAGATAAAAACCAAGTAGGACCAACAACCCCACTCAAGCAGAGCAGAGGGCAGAGCACAAAACCCTAATTCAGAGAAATGAAGCAAAAGATAAAGTAAAACAAAAGGTTTGGAATAAAGAATTAGAGAAGAAATAACCCAGAATAGAAAGTGGCCAATCTTACTCAAGCCACAGATTCCCTGAAAATTAGAATAGACCGAACAGAATGACTTCATGAGACAGCAAGAAATACTAGAAAAAAATTAAAAGATAGAAAAAATAGAAGAAAATATCAAGTATGTGTTAGCAGAAACAACTGACCTGAAAAACAGGACAAGGAAAGATATTTTAAGAATTATGAGACTACTTGAGAAGCATGATTTAAAAGAAAAAAAGCCTGGATACTGTATATCCAGAAATCATAAAACTGCTCAGATTTGTTAGAACTGGAGAGTAAAGTGAAAATAGGAAGAATCCACCAATCACCTCCTAAAAAAAAATCTCAAAAGGAAAAGTTGAAGGAATGTCATAGGCAAAATCCTTGAAGTTCTAGATCAAAGAAAAAATACTGCAAATATACTAGTAAGGGTGATGCCAAAACAAAAAACAAGAGGGCCGTTGAAATATTTTTAAAAGTGCACAGTGGAGTACAGAAGGAAACACAGACAAACAGGATAATTTTGAAAGTTACTGGTTGAACGTATTAAATAATTTTTACTAAACTAAGCAGCATAGAATGTATTATATATACACATATGTTTTATTTATTAAAATGCTTGGAATTTTTTGGTGTTAAATTTTTTTTAAAAATGTTTTCAAAGCACAATGGAGAGGAGAAAGAAGTACAGAAACCACTTAGGAGTCTGGTGTAACAGAGTCCATCCAGTGCAGACTTGAGTGCTTGAAATAAGATAGTGGCTGTGTGAGTCAAGTAAAAGAACATAGGAAAGATGTTGAATCTGCAAGTCTCAGTGAAAAGCAGCCCCGAGGAAGGGGAAGAATGAATTGACCCATTCCAACTATTACTGACTGGAGGCCTGGGCAGTTCATTCCAGCTAAGAGGTACAGTATCACGGAGATCATCCAGACCAGATATTGTATTGAGCAAGCTAACATAAAGCCAAAGGGGAGAGGTTGAGTAGGATGGACAGGGGAATCTTAGCAAGAGGCAACCACAGGGTCATTTATCCCACTGTAGTGGGTAGCTCGGTTCAAGGTGCCTTTAATAAACTGAAATTGTTGGGATTAACTAAATTATATCCTGGAAACTTAATTGGCCGACAGTGCACATGTGCCTGAGTGAAATAGGTGTTCGTCAGATATATAGGTGTTGCCTGTGCAGACCAGGAAAATAAATGTTTGGGCCAAAGGTTCATTACTGGGAAAGGGTAGATCAAAGACTATAGTATAGATGTGGTGGTTGAGAGATCTCTGGAGGTAACCATTTCTGGATTGAACAAGTTAACAAAATGTGTAGCAAACAAACTGGATGATTTGTTTCTTGGGGACAGGAATGCTAGCTATAGGTTGACCTAGGGAAGAGATTCTTAACTGTGTGTGTGTGTGTGTGTGTGTGTGTGTGTGTGTGTGTTATGTCTTTAGCCATCTGGTGAAGACTGTGAAGCCCTTTTCACAACAAGATTTTAAGTGCAATAAAATAAAATACATGGGATTACAAAGAAAACAAATTATATTAAAGTAGTTGATCAAGTCATTTTTAAAAAGCAAGTCCACAGACCTAAGGTAAGAACCCCTGGCCTAGGGCTTTGATCCTTTATCTGAACAACCATATTTATCTATTTACCTTCATCTAGAGTACCTTCTATTTGCTAAACCATTTTAGTAGTTATTCCTTGTGTCATAATTCTTTAAAGCATCCTTTTTTTTCCTTTTTCCTTAGGAAGGGAACAGGTGTAATATTTAATCTCCTGAACTACTTTGCTGAGGAGTTGTGGGATGATAACTGTGGGGCTTGAAGGGACATCAGAACCCATTTAATCCAAGTGCTTCATCTTTGAGATGAGGAAATTAAACATCACACAGGTAGTAAATATCATCAGAGGCTGAATCTGAATCCCAGAATTTGAATTTGAATTCTGTAAATCCTGAGCCAGTGCTCTTCCTACTGAATGCACATTGCTTAATCAGAATATTTAGCAAATGAGAAGTGGGGTTTATCAGTCGACATTTATTGAGAACCTGTTAGGTGCAAGGGAAAGAAGGACCTAGAGTTGGTATCTTGACTCTGCCATTTGCCTGTGTGATCTGGAATAAGTCACATTTTCTCTGATCCTTTGTTTCCTCATCTGTAAAATGAAGGGATTGGACTAGATGACCTCTTTGATTCCTTTCTGCCCTCTGATTGCAGTAGATACCATGGGGAAAGTCAAGGGCCCCAACCCTCAAGAAATTTATGGAAGGGATGCGCCTTGAAGCATGTGTAAATCTTAGATAAGTAGAGGACTAAGAAGAGTATTTCATGTGGGTAAAACTAGCATAATTAAAGGTGGAGAAGCAGTAATGCCCACTGTATTTTGGAGGACAGTGTAGTAGTATCCTATTTCATTCAGCCCCACTTTTTTTCTGTCAGTATGGTATCCCTTCATATGAGAATATTAACAGAACAACCATTTATGTAGTAAGGCAGTGGTAAAACCAAGAATAGACTCAAGCCCTGGCTGTAGATTCCAACCACAGACTTACACTCCTGCCCTGTTTTCCTTAACAAAAAACAAACAACATTTGTTCTGTTTACTTGTATGTAACAAGTTGGACCCCAAAAGCCCTCAAGCAGCCAGCTCCCTCCAGTGTCACTCAGATGAAATCTGACCACCATTATAGGGGCGGAATGGACTTTTTGTTCCATGGAATAAAACATCTCTTTAATGAAGAGGAAAATATCTGACAAATTTTACAAATTATTATAAGTAAAATTATTCTCCTGTAATAATGCAACTTGAATTATATGATTAAAAATCTAAAATTTGTCTTCATCCACTAAGATAGGGAGCATGGTGGGTACTCTCTAGACAGAGTACCAGACTTGGAGTCAAGAAGATAGCCTGAGTTTGAATTTTGCCTCAGATGCTTTATATCTGTGTGACCTTAGGCAAGCCTTGAACTGAGCTGGTCCTCCTTTGCTCTTCTGTAAAATGAGGACGTTGACTTGATGACCTGGGGGGGAGGGTCCCTTCCATCTCTAGCTCTCTGATGTTATCATACTTGGTATTCCTAATGAATGGAGCAGCCCCTAATCTGATGATTTCAACCAGACTGCTGTTGAACTCTTTCTCTGTGAAGAAAAATTCCTTAGTGTAAAAAAAAAAGATTTATCTTGATGAGAAATGTTGTAAGATTAAAAATGTTAACTTCAGTGCTGCACTGTGTATCTACATAAACAAAGTTATGCTCAGAATTTGGTGATCCACGTAGGAAGAGAATAGTAAACTCCTTTTAGTCAGTCTTCAGACATCAAAAGACCCTTTTAGGATGCCCCCAAATTGTGTCATTGAGAATGGGAATGGGAAAGGTGAGAGTTTGAGAATTTAGAGGAGCTGTCAGGTGGTGATGAGTAACACTCTAATCGAAAATGTTTAAAAGTTAGAATACCTTTATTGAGTGTAGCCATTCCTACATCGCTATGATGTCCCCAGTGCAGTCTTCACCAGGCACTATGATGAATGTCTTTGAATATCATAATTTGTCCACTCCTTGTTCAGAGCCATATTCAATTATTCATTCAGCAAAAATGTATTGAGCGCCTCTTGCATGGAGGGCCTTATACTAGAGCTAGAATCTCTGCCTTCAGGGAGTTAATAATCTAGTAAGGGCAAATGGAGTGTATATTAGGTTCAGGAAGTCAGTAATTTATAGTGGAACCTCAGAGGTCATCTAATCCAACTGGCTTATTTTGCAGTTTCAGAAATTGAGGCCCCAAGAGGCCGTTACTTGCCCAAGATCCATGCAGCTAGGAAGTGGCAGATCCAGAATTCTAACCTGTGGCCTCGTACTCTATGTCCAGGGCTCTTTCCACTGTCACATGACCTTCATGAAAGCTAACATGAGGTAGCATTTTATAAATGCCATTTGAGGGGCACAAAGTCCTATTAATTCCTCATTGCCAGAGAGGTTTTTGTCTCAACTGAGTTAGAGGAAGAAAACTAGATTGACTTTTGTCTCTAAAGTGCCAACATAATTTTAAGTTACAAGCATGTGTCAGATTTTTGTGGTCAGTATATCATCTTAAATAGATGCAGCTGGTCAGAAGCCTCACCTGACAAGTACCTCTTGACTGGATCTGCCTGCTACTGTTAGGATTAAGGCCCGGCAGACAAGTCATTGCAGTTCATCATTGTTTCATTACTCTCCAGTCAGCTTCCACCAGGGAATCTGCTCCATCTCACCTTCCAAAGAGGCAGATCAGATTCAGACTTCGTTGAAGTGTCTCCATCTCCTGGCTGAGTCATATGCTACTCAGGTTGAAAGGAAGAAATTACTAGGTGATAGATATTAAAAGGCTTTAAAACGTGGATATGAAGAGAACATGTTTTTATCAGTTAGAGCTTGGTAACACAGAGGTTCGAGGACTACTGAGAAGGTGCTGTCTTTTAAGAATATTTCCTTTTTGCAAGCCTGATGTATTTTTTAAAGTACGAAATGAGAATCCTATGTAGTGCTTTATGTCCCCTACTTGTTCATTTCCTTTCTTACTTTGTCAGGGTGGAGTTTTTTCCTTCTCTAAATCCTGCCAGATACATAGTTTGGAAACTAAGAATAGAGGGGATAGTTCCTGGGAGCGGCTTTTTCCTTTTTCCCTTTTTTAAAAGAAAATTCCTTTCCAGACAAGTTGTGGAAAGGCTCTGGGCTTTTGGTTGCCTGCTAAGGTGTATCGGATTAATCATAAATGAATAACGGCAAAGTCATCCATGCTTTCTAAACACATCTGGCCTGGCAAGGAAATTAGGTGCTTTTGGGATTCCTGTCATGGTATGTAGGATTATGGTTTCATTTTTTTTTTTTTTGGATTGTGTTCAACCAGTGGCCCGCGGTTGAAAGAGTACTTTGTGAAATACTTATTTGTTGTATCTGGGATGTCCATCCTTAGAAATCAGAGATAACATAAAACAAAATGTGATGTTCCAGAAAAGAAGGGCTCCAATTTTTAGCTTGTGGGTTTTAAAGAACCCTTCTTTGAGTCAGTTATATAAGGACAATACTGGACTAGAAGGCTTGACCATACTAGCTTTATGGCCTTAGGGAAATCACTTAACCCTTGGGCGTAATTTTCTTCAGAGTGGATGTGAGACCTTCTAGCTTTAAGGTCATCCTCTGTGCTCTTTCTCAGTATTTAAAAATTGGTTTTTAAAAAAAAAAAAAAAAAATGAACCCAAGCTAGTAGCGTATTAAGACTGTTATAGTAATTTAAAATGAAAAAATAATTCCAACAGAATAACATGAAGCCCTAATTTAAACATCTGATCCAGGATGCTATCTTTTAGACTCTTTCCAGGCTTACTGATTTATGGAGGATCCTGGGAGTCATAGAAGGAAGAACTTAACAAAAGGAAGTATTTAGGGAGGTGTCTTTGGATAAGTTAGCTGACTTCTCTGACCTTCAGTTCTCATTTGGGAAAGGACCTTTTAGAACTTCTAGGTTTTCTTCCTCCTCTAAATCTATGGGTGTTTTGTTTTGTTTTGTTTTTTCTTTTGCTAGACTTGTATATATGAGAAAATAAGAGGAAAGGGATAAAAGCTTGGATGTTTTAATGGTGATTTTTGTTAAAATGAGAGTGAGTGAATTATATAACTAGGTTGAATTCTGTGCCACTTGATTATAATCTTAGCCTTAAAAACCTCTTGCTTGATTGAAAAATGTGAATAAAAGCAAATTTGGTGTTAAGGAGATGATATAGATTTTGGATTGTTCTGTTCTGTACTGACCAACTCATCATTTATATACAAAACAGAAAATATTTCTAGCTTATATGTCTTGTCAGCATTTTAAACAATTGGGAAGCCATATGCCTTTCATTGAAATGAAAATTTTAGCTAGTAGGGTCCTTTTCTTTTCCAGTGTTTCTAGGAAAATTATTTCAGCTTAAGTCCTAAGTCCTAAAATTTTTAGCTAAAGGCATGGAAAATTTGTCATTCTGATCTTGCCTGGATGAAATATGAATGTTAACTTGCGTTGTAGTGTCCAGCTTATTCTGAATTTCTCAATCACATATTCTGAGATTTTAAAATGGAGTAGTCACAGAGGTTGTTTTCGTGAACCTTTGCAGTTGGAATTATGTGTTATGTTTGGAAAGCCGTAAGGAAATTGCCACACCTCTTCTTCCTGTTCAGTCTTTCCTCCTTTCCCTCCCTTTTTCCCTGGTCCTCAAGATACTAGAATATATGTTGCTTTGGAGTTTTTAGTTGATGTCATAATTTGGCTTATATATCTTTAAGTATATTGAAGTTTTCTGTGCAGCTGGTATATTTTGTCAATGATAGCATCTTTTTAGCTTCTAAAAAGTAAGCTAATTTAAAAAAATTATGTAAGTAGATGTTATGAATGATTTTTGGAATTATAATTGCAGATGATCTGGGGGAACTAGCTTTAATTTATTTGGACCAAGAATAAGCAAAATTTTCAGAAAATACACATTGACCTTTTTTCTCTAGTGAAACCTATGACGTGCTGAAAAAGTTTTAGTAGACGTGTTTCATATCCTTAGATTTTAAAAATGTGCTATGATAATTATTGGCATGGTTGCACAGTTTGCTTTCATAATTATGTTCTCTTATTTCTAGTTTTCCTTTCATTTTATATAAATATGCTCCACTCTTGATTCCAAGAAATCATGATGATAGGTGAAAGTGTTACATAGGGTCAGAGCTGAGTGGTGTAGTGTGGAACTAGTGGGAGCAGACAACATAAAGTAAATAGGGTGAATTTGGGCAGTAGGAGCTGGCGGCTGGACTTAGCTGATCTAAGTCTGGGTGAACTTCTTAGCATCAGAGAGTGAGTGATGTGATATAATTGGTTATAATGACTTAACAAATTATTACACAATCTCGCTGGGGTGTAGGTTGTGTTCAGGGAGTACCAATAGCTTTGGTATGATGGCTGCTGAGCCGTTGTGGGGGCTCTTTCCACCTTTGGAGTTCACCTGTTCTACCCACCTCTCACCTGTGCCTCCAAGAAGCTGCAGCATGTGCAGCAGTCACACCCTGGTAAACTGTTTCAGCAGATGGGCCAAACCAGGTTGAGGGTAACCAAGGGATCTCAAACGCGTTGATGAGTTAGGGGAATGTCTACCCCAAGCATGTGAAGAAGACTTCCTCTGTGGAATGGGTAGATGAGAACAATTTGTTCTAACAGCCATGAAGGCAGCTGAAACAGGCAAGGTGGAGTGCTTAGAGTGTGGTTAGACATCCTGAGCAATCTCCAGCATCCTGAGCTGCATCCTGAGCTATCTCCAGCCATCTTGACTCTGTCCTGCCACTGAACTATGATGACTCTGGAGAGGAGAGTGACAACTTAATGCAACTCTGCCTCACTTAAATCCAGTTTACACACAGATCAAAAGACATCACCCATACCAATTTACTATTATGCCTCAAAGTTCCGTGGTCACACTCAAGTAATGAAACAGCAGGTGTGGATACACTGTGAGCTGTAATCATAACCTTGCACACAGGCGGCCCAGGCCATCGTTTCTCACTGGAAGCAGTAGTGGGACTCGCAGCCCCCTGGGTATCTGGGCAGTCTTTTAAGGATCGCACTGCTCACCTCTTGGTATGAGGAAGAGGGCTAGAAAAGGTGCCCTAAACATTGTCTACTTATCCAACCCTGGCCTGATTACCAGTTACCGTGGCAGGTGGGAAACCCCATTATGAAACTGAAGCACAAAAAATGTACAAAATGCACAAAAACATCTGCAAAAATGATTCCACTCACCACTGGCACATGGAACATTCTCACACTTACAGATTTGACTATGCATCATGGGAGAGGGAGGCACTGGCACAGGACCTCTCAATATAAATGTGCCAACATCAGAAAGGGTGCTGTGCTCTATGAGCAAAGCAGAATTGAGACAGCACAAAGTAAACATAGAATGTGGAGTGTCCATCCCAAATATTCATGTGGACTCTGTGCCCAACCTGTGGTAGAAAATTCTGAGCTCCTGTTGGTCTGATCAGCCATAGGCAGAAACACTGAAACTTGACTTTATCGTAGTGATATCATTTTGGTCCTCTGAGAACGAAGGACAACAACCCACTAACCAACATCTCACTGGTTGGAGCAGCTTAGGTGGTATGTAAAAATGCCTTCAAGCTGACTCGTCCAAGTTCTCTCTTCTCTCGCAAACTATGTAAAGTTCAGTATGATTGAGGTCTTGATTTCTACGAAATAAGTATAAAGTGTAAAATGACCTAATGTCCCACAAAATGAGCTCTCTGATTTCCTTTGCATGTATGAGAAAAATTTGCCACCTTCCTTATTTGCCTCTTTAAAAAAAAATTGTGAGTAACCTTTCCATTTAGCTGTACCTTCCATTTTCTAGTTTCATTCATATCAAGAAAGTCAGGATTGATAGAATTTAGTTACTCCGGGAAGATGCTCATTTGTCAGTGGACAAGGATGTTACAACTTTACAAGAATACCAACAGCTATCTTCTTGTTGTTGTTTGTTCTTTCTGGAAGAGGAGCATGATGTTAGGGAGGTGATGCCATGACATGCAAAGTGAGTTGGATATAAGTGAGGGATCGTTGTGCAAAGTCACCTGTTCTCACTTTCTCCTCGGGAGGCATTGGAGTCCAGTGGCAAGATAAAGATGACTGTAGATGGCCCTGGATGTAATTGAAGACCTTGTGCTTTTTAAGGTCTTTAACATGTCTCAGTTGATGGAGGCAATGCCCATTGTGATTAAGGCTGAGTACAGCATCTTCAAGACCCTATTTGGGGTTTTTTGGGCAAAGATACTGGTGTGGTTTGCCATTTCCTTCTCTAGCTTATTTTACAGATGAGGAAACTGAGGCAAACGTCCTGCTCAAAGTCACACAGCTAGTAAATGTCTGAGCTTACTATTTCCTGACATAGGCCAGTTCACTCCAGTGTTCCTCCACTGCCAGGGATTGGCCATATTAGCCCCTACCATGTATAAGACATTGTTTGGAACTGTAGGATATGAAAAGAATGATAATAACACATTTATATAGATTTAACACATTTATATAGTCCTCCACAAGGCCTTATCCAGTGCTTCATGACAGCATGGAGATCACCGTAGATTGTTAGAAACGCTGCCAGAAAAGGATGACAACAAGTCAGGAAATGAAACAGGTTTAAGGTTCTGTGTCAGTCATTAGTGGGCTCAGGTTGTGAGTGGCTTCCAGTCTGGGCAAAATAGGAAGACTTGGTCTTCAAAAAAAATACTACCAGCTGGATAAATTCATATATAGTATGTTCCTCAAAAGACTCGAGCTTACATATAATGAAGAACATAAAAAGCACTGGACATAGCAAGCATTGAACAAAAAAAATAAAACTTTTAATGGATGTAGGATCAATTTCAAAGTCAGTTCTTTATGTTTTAGATCATACTCTACAGCAGACCATATCTTTGCCATAACAGAATTGATTGAGAGGTGTAAAGGAGACTGCAACAGACAGCTATGTTTATTGTTTACTGATTGCAAAGAAGCATTTGAATCCCTAGAGTAAATAAAACTTAGTTTTTAAATGATCTCCAACTAGGTGTCTCCATTGCATATTTTAAGATCATGGTTCCTTGATACTTGCAGCTACAACAATGACTTTGTATAAGGATCCTATGCAATTACCAATATCAAGAGAAACATAAAATAGGGAGACAAATGTTTGTTTGCAGGTTAAAAATTGAAGAGGGATTCTTTATAAATGAGGTCCTCCTGGTATTTCTGGTTTACCTATGATATTTTGCTGATTTCATCAATATCCAGAAAGCTATAGATCAGTTGTTTTCCTCAGTGATTGCCTGTACTCTGTGAGGATATACAATACATAAACAGATATATTTGTGATCATTTTGAAGAGGAAGGCAGAGAACACTAACGACTGGGGAAGGGGGTGCGTTTAGATACTATAGATGGACTATGATTTAATCTCAGAATTGAACATGAGAAAAAGAGAGGGCTGTTTTGCATAAGGGAAGCCATGTAGCCCTTCCAACCATCACAAGCAGCTTCCTGCCAGAAAATTCCAGCTTTTCAACATTAATATTCTCCCAGTGATAAATATATGGTTGTGAAATCTGGAGCATCAAAATCGCTGAAGAGCCCAAATTGCCCAGAAAGACAGTGAGGGGATACACAATGAATGTAAAAAGCTCTAGTTCTTTTCTGTGACTTAAAGAGAGCTTCAAAAAAGAAATAGATGGGGGTCCATCACTCAACCTGACCCTGCCCCGTTCCCGCCTGCTGGAGTGCCAAAATGCTAATGTTTGTGATGTGGGCCTATGTGCCTGGCTTCACGATGCCCTACTCCCTGCTGAGCAAGCTCATTAGGTATCTGGCCAAGGCTGTCCAATACATCATGGCGCATATCTCAGTGGACCAGCTGATGGCCTTCAGGGCTCAGACCTGAGTGCTCTCTGCAGCCTGTACAGCATCAGCAAGATCTGCAGGCCTCAGAACAAGGTGTATGTCACCAAGCACCTCAAAAACCCGAGGACAGGATCTATATCGATTACTACTATGACATGAACACAGTCAATGTGGGCAATGTTCTCCTGAGCTCCCCAGCTGTGTGCACATCCTGGGCCCAACCTTGTTCCCTTTTGCTGTCTGGTTCTTGTGTACTTGAGAAACAATAAAATGCTTTTAGGTGTGAAAAAAAGAATTAGATGACCCTGTAATGTAAAGTAATAGGACTTTATTTGGTGAATTTTAGGGAAAGTTGTATAGTTTAGCGAAGCCCATAGTAGGTAGCAAAAAGGGAAAGACTGAGGTAACCAAGTAAGGATGAAAGGACGCACCCACCACCCACGCTGGGATGGCAGAGGGCCATTTTGTGTTATTATGTATTTCATTGGTTGCCTTAGTCAAATAGTTCTTGACATTGTGGCCAACCTTCAGGTGATGAGCAGTTTCATACTTAAATAAAAACCAGTCTTCAGGTAGCAAATACAGTACATCATTGGTACTATACTTGGGGTTTTTCCAGCGTAGTAGAATCTGCCACAGGCTGTGCTTTCCTTGGCATAGAACCTAAGATCACCTCCAGTAGAGCAGTGAGCTGGGAGGGTTATAAGATAACAATAATAGCTGACATTGTAATGGCACTTTAATGCAATGGCACTTTTAAGGTCAATTGAGTATTTTTCTTACAATAACCCTTTGAGGTAAGTACAGGTATTACTATCCCCTTTTTAGGGAGGAGAAAACTCGGTCTCCATCAGCTTCAGTGACTTGCTTGTCTGTGGTCTCACAGCTTAGTAGTCTCATGAACAAACCCTAACCCTACTCTAGGTCATTCTTATTTACAAAGAAAGTCATTTTGTTTCGAAAAGTATTTCTGACATTCTTCCCACCTCTTTGTATACCTGCAAATGTCATAAATGCAAAAGAAAAGGCAGTGAGGAATCCTTTGTTTGGATTAAGAAAGACCAGAACTATTCTAAAAATAGCTACCAGGGAAAATTCCTTTCCCACTGTTCTAGAGAAAAGCCCTAGTTAAAGGCCAAAAAAAAAAAAAAAAAAAAAAATGGCCTAATGTTTTTTAGCCCAGATCTTTCATTTTAATTCATTTCAACAAGCTATTTATTATTTGTAATTTTTATTATCTTTTGTTTTTATGTTACAACATTTTTCAGTATAGTCCTTTGCTACTACTCCCAGAAAGCATTTTTTTTATAATAAAAGACTAAAAAAGGGAGGGAAAATAGTTCAAAAGTAAACAATGTTGAAACAGTGTAACATTATCTGCCCTGGGCTACACTCATAGTCCCCCCCCCACCCTGTAAAGTGGGGAAGGAGTTGCTTTTTCATATCTCTTCGGAGCCAAGCTTGGTTATTATAACTTTGGCCTAACTTAGTTTTACTTGTTTTGTTTTTATTCTTTCTATTATTGTTGTATGTTCTTTACCTGCTTTTTCTTGGTTCACTTTGCACCAGTTCATGTAATTCTTCTCATGTTTCTCCCTCTATTCGTCATATTCATTGTGTCTTACAGCACATTTCATTACATTTATCTCTGTTTTGTTTCCAGTTCTTTGCTATTAAAAAAAATACTGCTGTAAATATTTTGGTGTAAACCTCTATCATTGACCACGTTGGGGTATACTCTGAGTAGTAGAACATGTAGGTTGAGAGATAAGGACATTTTAGTCAATTTCTTAACATAATTCCAAAATTGCTTTCCAGAATTGTTGGATTATTTCATAGCTCTACTATGTATGTATGTATGTATTAGGATGATTAACTCCTTCAGTATTGTCTCATCTTTTGATATCTTTGGCAAGTTGTTGAATGTGAGGTAGGACCTCAAAATTGTTTTGCTTTGCATTTTGTTTTATTAGTGATTTGGAGCATTTGATTAAATAGAAAATCCTCTGTTTGGCTTTTAAAGCTGGCTCCTCCCTGCTTTTCCAGTCTTCTTATATTCTGCTCTCTCTCCTCATACCTTATGATCCTGTCCAGTTTTCATGAATATTTGCCTTTTACCTTTTGATTCACATTCTAATCTCAGAAATGTTCAGTGATTTCCCATGGCCTATCACGTAAAATATAAACTCTCAGTCCTGGCATTCAAGGCCCTTCACAATCTACTCACCCCTTTCTCCCTGAACAGGTTCTCATTTCCCCTCCCACTACCTTTTTTTTTTTTTTCCAAGTGAATGAACCAATGATTTTACCAGTATAGGGAACTTCCAGTGAAGAAATTCCCTCTGACGATCTATGGAAGCAGCTCAGCCCCTTAGAGAACTTCCTGGAGCATAGATAGATTAAGTGACTTGCCCTGAGATTAAACTCTTCTTTTTGGTGGTCTACCCTATCTTGATACTGCAGAGAAGTCAAAAACAGTGGTGTCACTCTCTCCTGGGGGCACTAATTCATACTTAAGGATCCCTGCAGGGTTACATATTAACTAGTTTTAAGATCTAATATTATCTATGTTTATTGCATTTTATTTATTTTGTTGAATATTTACCAATTATATTTTAATCTGGCTCAAGTCACACTTTGTGACCTAAGTATTTTGCACTGTGTGTTTGCTGCCTCTGTTCAAGAAGGATAACTGAAAGCACTATATCCATATAGATCATCTTGTTAACAGGATTTATAAATATTTATCTTTATTCTTTTTTTCTTTTTTTGTCTGCGTTTTCTTTCACAAGATGCTTAATGTGGAAATATGTTTTGCATGAGAGCACATGTATAACTTTTTCAAAGTGCCTTTTCAAGGTTTAGGGGGAGGAGGAGTGAAAGATTCCGGGAAGGGAAGAATTTGAAACTCAATTTTTAAAAATAAATGTTTAATAATTGGGGAAAAATTAAAATATTAAATTTAAAATTATGTAAGTAACTAGGATCCTGGAGGAGATGAGAAGGGATAGGATCAGTGGAGCAAGTTGTTACCTGATGTTGGCGAGAAGAAACATTTTATTCTCAGGCCACCAAAAAATGGTCATTTGAAGTATTCATTTGGGGAAGGAAGGGAGTTTCTGGATACATGTAAATTTAGATTTTGTATTACAAGTAAAATTCAGATTCCTTAGCTAAGACACTCCAACCTCATTTCCTAGTAGGCCCTCTCAGTATGCTACACTCCAGTCAAGTTGTACTACTACTCATCCTTTGAATGTATCTGCCTCTTCTTGCTCTCCTGCTCCCTCACATTTGCTCATGCTGCTTTTTGAACATGGAATACCTTCTCCATATTTACTGTCGATATACTATCTCTTCTTCAGAATGCAGTTTTAATAGTACCTCCTTTGTTAAACCTGTAATTCCCCCAGAAATCCTTCAGTCACCTGACTCATAACACTTTTTATTTATGTACTTTATACCATATTTTCATTTGTGTTAAATTTATCTTTGCACATGTCATCCCAAGCTTCCTTAGTGAAGGGATATTCATATTTGTCTTTCCATACCCCTATCCAGTGTTTGTAGAGTACAGAAAAAAATGAGTGGTTAAACTGAGGTTATAAGTGAAATCCTCTTGAGCCCTGTCCCTATCGAGTGCTTTGTGAACAGTAGTAGATATTCAGTAATAGTAAAATAAATAATATTGGTAATAAAAGTAAGTAAATAATATTGGTCTATTAGGTGACTAATAGGGACATATTTCCTGATTTTCTCATTTTAGTAATTCATTGTGGACTTTGTCTATTATTCTGCAAAAAATTTTTTGAGAATTTTTCCTTGTATTTTTTCTTTTTTGTAGACTTAGAATATCATGGAAATAGAAATTTTGTGTGATCTTTTAAAGAATGATGAAGAGGTTTCTATGTCTTCATTTCCCCTATTAGGTGCCTGACATAAGGCAAAGTTGGCTTTTGAAGACTAAGAGTTTGCTTGGTTAAAATTGATTTGTTTTTGCACAATATAGGGAAAGAGTGCTGAACTTAAGGCTTGGGAGATAGCTGAATTAAAATCTGACCTGACAGTAGCTTTGAGACCATGGGCAAGTAAGTCATTAGTCTTGAATATCAGTTTCCTTATCTATAAAATGGGTTAGGTAAATAGTATCTGTAGTGCCTACCTCACAGGACTGATGGAGACAGCAATGAGTTAATGTCTTTATTGTCACAAAATTCAGAAATTTTAGTAAAAATTGTATCTTTTGTCTAGTACAGTGGCTATGTAGAGGCTTAATAAGTGCTTGTTGATTTTTCTTTTTAATCATGCAATTTAAGGTAGCAAGAGTCTTAGCAGCATCATCATCACAACAGCCCTTTGAGGTAGATAGTGAAAGTATTCTTCTCTCTTCATTTTAGAGAAGAGGAAATTGATGTTTATTTGGTCGGATCACTTGACTTAATGTCCCACGGCTAATAGGTATTGGAGAGAGAATTTAAGTGCAGTTCTCCTGATTCCAAATCCTTTCTCTTTCATCACATTTCTTTTCTGTCAAGAAATCTCCTTCTGTTGTTACTTCATCATGGATGAGCAGAGATTTCTGAGGTCTATGTTTGGAAAGACGTCATTCAAAGAGTACCTGCTATGTACCATTTTGATTGAATGATCTGGATCTTCTTTGGAGGAGGGGTTGCTGTGTCTTCTTTGTTATAGTGAAGAACTATGATAGAGAAGAAACTACCAACCTTTCTCCCTTCCTTCCTCTATATCTACAGTTTGGGAATTTTGAATTATTAAAGTTCACCATTCACTATATAGCTAGGTAAGATATATTATGTGTCCATTTCTATAGAGATTTTTCTTTAAGGCAGCTTCATTTATGCCACGAGATCGTAGGGCAATTTTGTTATAGCAAACACTGAGGGCCCAAGTTCTTAGGATACAACAGGTGGTAGCAACTTTGTCTTGAAGAAAGTATGCTTGTTGTCTTGCTTAAATTTTATTTGTTTTAATTTTTAAAAAAAAAGTATTTTATTTTTCCCCAGTTGTATCAAGACAATTTTTAGCATTCATTTTTACAAGACTTTGAGTTCCAGATTTTTGTCCTTCCTTTCCTCCCCTCCTCTCTTCCTAAAATGGTAGGCAATTTGATATAGGTTATATATGTGCAATTATGTAAAATATGTTTCCATATCAGTCACAGTTGTGAAAGAAGAAATAGATCAAAAGGAAAAAAGCTATGAAAAAAATAAAGTGAAAAAGGTATGCTTCAATCTGCATTCAAAGATTATCTGTTCTTTATTTTAATGCAGATAGCATTTTCCAAGGTGAGTCCTTTGTATTTGTCTTGGGTCATTGTGTAGCTGAAAAGAGCTAAGTCATAATAGTGGGTCATCAGACTGTTGCTGATACTGTGTAGTTTTCCTGGTTCTGCTCATTTTACTTTGCATCAGTTTGTACAAGTCCTTTCAGGTTTTTCTGAAATCTACCTGTTCATCTTTTCTTATTGCACAATAATATTCCATTACATTCATATACCACAGCTTGTTCAACCATTCTCCAGTTGATGGGCATCCCCTCAATTTCCAGTATTTTTTGCACTATGAAAGGGGCTGCTATAAATATTTGTTGCATGTAAGGTCCTTTCCCCCTTTATTTTTATCTCTTTGGGATATGGACCTGGTACTGGTATGCCGGATCAAAGGGTATGCACAGTTTAGTTGCCTGTTGAACATTTGCTTGAATTTTAGAAATTTAAAGTAGAAATTTGAAAGAGATATAAAAAACCATTTAGTCCAGCCCTCTTATTTTACAAATGGAGAAACCGAGGTCTAGAGAGAGAAGAAAGTGACATGCTCAAAGTTAGACTGTTACAGATTTTTGTGGCAGGAATTTTTCTTTCTCAGGTTTAAAAGAGGTGGGGGGAGGAGGGAGAGAGAGAGAGAGAGAGAGAGAGAGAGAGAGAGAGAGAGAGAGAGAGAGAGAGAGAGAGCGAGCGCCAGAGCAAGAGCGCACACATACTCTAACCAGACCAAATTATATATAATGTGTCCTTGGAAGTGCTAGTCCTTCCCTCTCTCTGCATGTGTCTCTGCTGATTTCTTGTTTGTCTCCCCATCTGCAGTATCACTGGGGGCCCTCCCCCAGGAAAGTATTTCCTCTGGAACTTTGCATTTGAGAAGTAGATGTCATTCTCTTGGATTTGGTCTTTGGGCTGGCACTAAGCCCTCTCTTTATGAAGCCAATAGACCAGCCAGTTCCAGGAAAGGGCAGTTCATTCTAAGGCCATCGAGTTGTTTTCAGCACTTGGTTTGTAACATTTTGAAAATTAGAAAAAAAATATTTGACTTCCATGTTACTTCCTCCGGCTGTTTCTCATGAAGTACTTTCTAAGGACTGCATTAGTGGCTGGGTTACTTTATGTAGAAAGTGTATTCTTAAAATTTTTATCCTATAATATTTAAGTAGAAATTCTTGAAATAAAAACCTCTTTGGACTGTTGGTTTATTTCCCCACAAACTTTTTCAAGAAAAGGCTGGATAAATCATCTATTAAAGATGTTTTAAAGGGAATTCCCGTTATCAGGCAGGAGGGTGGATTACATGACCTCTTAAGGTCCCTTTCCAGCCCTTAAGATTTTGATTTTTTTTTTTTTTTGCTAATAATAGAACTTGTGTCTCATTTTCCTTATATGTAGTAAGATAAATGGGTTAAATCAGTCAAGCATCTGCAAACTTTCCTTAAGGTCTGTGGAGCTCCGTTTTGATTTTCTTAAGCTCATTGCTGTGTATAGAGCAGAGGAAGAAGACTTAGAGGAAAGGAATTTGGGTGGTGTCCTTCAAGATCTGCCAGTAGATTTCAGCCCTTTGAAGAGCCCTGAATTAGTTTATCTAACTGTATTTTTGTAATTTATGACCTACTGTATTTGCTTGGTCCCTCCTATCAGGAGGATTGTTATTAGTATAGTTTCATAGAAGTGCATCATAATTGGCTGTACATTCCAAGAAGAAAGGTGAACTTAATATTTGTCAATAAATGAAGCACATACTCATTTGCCTGCCACTGTGCTGGGGTTACAAAAAGGCAAAAGACAATCCCTGATCTCAAGGAGCTTATATAAGTCTAATGGAGACAACCTGCAAACAAATATATACCAACAAGCCATATACAGGATAAATAGGAAATAATTAACAGAGGGAAAGCACTAGAATTAAGAGGGATTGGTAAAGGCTTTCTGTAGAAGTTATGGTTTTAGTTGGGACTAAAGGATGCCAAAAAGTTAGGCATAGGGAAGGGCTAGAGAGACTGCCTGGGGCCAAGAAATGGAGTGTGTCCTGTTTATGTAACAACTAGGAGACTGAAGTCACTGGTTCAGAGAGCAGTGTAAGAAGATTGGGAAAATGGGAGGGGGCCACTTTGTATTTGATCCTGGAGTTTATTAGGGGAAAGGGTTACACGATGGGACCTTCAGTTTAGGAGAATTACTTCAGTGGCTAAATGGAGTGATGGATTGAAATGGGAAGAGACTTGAAGCAGGCCAACTCACCAGCAGGTTAGTACAATAATCCAGGCCTAAGGTGATGTGGGCTTGCATTGGAAGGGTTGAGGGTGTCAGAGAAGAGGGTTACATAACATATCGAAGAAATGTTGCAGGGGTGAAATTGACAAATCTCAACAATAGATTGGATTTGAAGGGATGGCTTCTAAGTTGTGAGGCTGAAAAGCTGGAAGGATGGTGTTACAATGATAGAGAAGGTTGGGAGTTGGGGAAGGTTTGGGAAGAAAGATAATGAGTTCCATTTTGAACATTAGGTTTAAGAGTTCTACTGAACATTTAGTTCAAGATGTCTGAAAGGCAGTTGGAGATGTGAGATTGGAGTGTAGCAGAAAGTTTGGGTCATGATTTGAGAATCATGAGAAGTAGTACAGAGGGAGAAGCAAAGAAGAGGACCCAGGACAGAACCCTAAGATACCTAAGATTAGAAGGTGGAATCCAGAGGAGGATACAGTAAAGCAGACAGAGAAGGGGCAGCTAGATAGGTAGAAGGAGAGTGAGGAGAACCTGCTTGTGTAGTATTTTAAATGAGAAGCATGTAGACAGATTGTTTACATGTAAATGTAATGGCATATTACTAAACTCTAAAAAAAAGTAAATATGAAGAATGTAGGGAAGCTTGAAAGACATAATATGAACATAATGCAAAGTGAAGACAACCTGCATAATGACTACAATGATATAAGTGGAAAGAACAAAAAAGAAGTCAGAACTGAACACTGGATAATTATAATGAACACATTTCTTCCTGAACAAAAGATAGGAGAATTGACATTGCCTCCTTCCTTTGCTGACATTTGAAATTGGTTAATGTGCTGTTTAGTTTTGCTGAACTTTTTCTTTTTTTTTCATTAAGGAGTGACTGGGTGAGAAGAGGGGAAAGAATATATTAGGAAATAAAAATGGCCTAAAAAGAAATAATAATAGATTTTAAAAAAATAAATAAGCTTGAAGAGAATGCAAAAAGGGGCAGTACCGCTGAGGGATAAATAGGTGGGAAATTTGAGTGAACAATTTAAAGGGATTATTTTAAGCTAAAGTATTTGAAGTAAAGTAATAAAGGTTTAGGAATGAAAATATTTGCAAGAGGGGGTCGGAGCCAAGGTGGCAGCGTAGAAGGACAGACCTGCTCTAGCTCTCCCCCTACAGCCCATAAAATATCTTTAAAAAATTACTCTAAACAAATTCTAGAGCATCAGATTCCACAAAATTCCAGCCCAAGACTACCTGGAAGGCTGACAGGAAAGATCTATCGCACTGGGCTTGGAGCAGAGCACAGCCCCGCCTTGGTTGCACTGTATGGCAGTGGAGTAGGCTTCAGGGCATGGAATCACAGGTAGTGCTAAGGTTCCCAGATTTCTCAACCCACAAATGCCAAAGACAGCTTCAGAGGTTGGTAAGAAAGCTCTTTCACCTGAGTGAGAGGAGAGCATAGTCTGACCCTACCCATGACTTAGGGCTGCAGCAGCTACTGTGATTGCAGCAGCAACATCCACTTTTGGAGCCCTCAGCATAAAGACCATGGGGAAATCGAGCAGCTGATCTGGGTCTAAGTCCTGAGTGGCAATCCTGGAGTGAGGAGGAGCACTGGCGTGGTGCAACTGGTAGAGGCTATGGAGAGAGAACCTTATTTGCAGTTCCAGGGCAGAAAAAAGTGCTGGTTGTTGCTCACAGACCAGAGTGCTGACCAGGAGAGGAGTAAACTCCTCTTCCTTGATTGTGCTACCTTGGAGCAACTGAGAACTTACAGGTCCCTAGAATATCTCAGAGAATAGCTGCACAGAACCTCTGAAACCTAGAGTAGTATACCCTCCACTTGACAGAAGATTCAAGTCAAGTGACTGGCTGCAAAAATGCCCCCAAAAGGGGAAGAAAGTAAGATTATAGAAGGTTGCTTTCATGAAGGCTTCTACATCCAAAACCTTCAAAAAAAAAAGTATGCAATGGTGTCAGGCTATGGAAGAGTTTTTGAAAATCAAATAAGAGAGGTGGAGGAAAAATTGAGAAGAGAAATGAGAGTGATGCAAGAATATCATGAAAAGTGAGGCAACAGCTAGCTCTAAAGGAGACCCAAAGAAATGCTGAAGACAATAACATCATTAAAAATAGACTAACCCAAATGGCAAAAGAGGTCCAAAAAGCCAATGAGGAGAAGAATGCCTTAAAAAGCAGAATTAGCCAAGTGAGAAAGGAAGTTCAAAAGCTCACTGAAGAAAATAGTTCTTTAAAAATTAGAATGGAGCAGATGGAAGCTAATGACTTTATGAGAAACTAAGAAATTATAAAACAAAACCAAAAGAGTGAAAAAATAGAAGACAATGTGAAATATCTCATTGGAAGGACAACTGACCTAGAAAATAGATCCAGGAGAGATAATTTGAAAATTATTGGTCTGCCAGAAACCATGATCAAAAAAAAGAGCCTAGACATCATCTTCCAAGAAATTATCCTGGAAAACTGCCCTGATATTCTAGACTCAGAGGGTAAAATGGAAATGGAAAGAATTCTCTCTCACCTCCTGAAAAGATCCCAAAAGAAAAACTCCTAGAAATATTATAGCCAGATTCTAGAGTTCTTATGTCAAGGAGAAAATATTACAAAAAGCCAGAAACAAACAATTCAAGTATTGTGGAAGTACAGTTAGGATAACACAGGATTTAGCAGCTTCTACACTAAAGGATCAGAGGATTTAGAATATGATATTGTAGAGGTCAAAGGAGATAGCATTAAAACCAAGAATCACCTACCCAGCAAAACTGAGTATAATACTTCAGGGAAAAAAATGGAATTTCAATGAAATAGAGGACTTCCAAGCATTCTTATTGAAAAGACTAGAGCTGAATAGAAAATTTGACTTTCAGATACAAGAATCAAGAGAAACATGAAAAGGTAAACAGCAAAGAGAAGCCTTAAGGAACTCATTAAAGTTGTACTGTTTACATTCCTACATGAAATCATGTTATTTGTAACTCATGAGACCTTTTTCACTATTAGTTAGAGGGAATATATGTGTAGGCATGTATATGTACGTTCGTATGTGTGTGTGTATATATAGGCAGAGGGCACATGGTGAGCTGAATATGAAGGGAGAAAACCTAAAAAAAATAAAGTTGGCTGTTGAATGGAATGTACTAGGAGTAAGAGAAAGGGAAAGGTAGAATGTAGCAAGTCATGTCACATAAAAGAGGGAAGAAAGAACTTTTACAATGGAGAGGAAGAGGGAGAAGATGAAAGGGAGTAAATGAGCCTCACTTTCATGGGATATGGTTTAAGGAGGAATAACACACTCCATTGGATATGGAAATCTATTTTACCCTGCAAGGAGGGCAAGGGGGATAGGAGAGGGAAGATAATGGAAGGGACAGCATATTGGGCAAATGGATAATCAGAAGCAAATACTGTTGTGGGAGGACAGGTCAAGGGAGAGAATGGAATAAATTGAGGGCAGGATAGGACAGAGGGAAGTGTGGTTAGTCTTTTACAACATAACTATTACGAAAGTGCTTTACATTGTTACACATGTATGACCTATATTGAATTGCTTGTTTTCTCAATGAGGGTAGGTGGAGAGGGAGAGAGAGAATATAGAACCCAAAGCATTAATAATGAATTTTAAGAATTGTTTTAGCATGCAACTAGAAATTTAAGACATACAGGCAACAGAGTATAGAAATCTATTTTGCCCTACAGGAAAATAGAGGGGAAGGAGGAATGGAAGAAGGGTGGGTAATAGAAGGGAGGACAGACTGGAGGAAGGGGTGCATAGGGTGCATGCTGTCCTGGGGTGGGAGGTAGGGAGAAAATTTTGAATACAAATTCTTGTAGAAGTAAATGTTGAGGACTGAAAAATAAATAAGTTAAAATAGGGGAAAAAAATGAAAATATTTGCAAGAGAAGCTAGGTGGCAGAGTGGATAGAGCACCAGCCCTGGATTCAGTAGGATCTAAAAAATCTGGCCTCAGACACTTATTAGCTAGCTGTGTGACCCCAGGCAAATTACTTAACCCTGATTGCCTCCACAAAGGAAAAAAGAAACTATTTGCAAGAGAAGAAACCAGAGGATTAAGAATTTGGGATTCCAGGCTTTGATTAATGTATTTACTAGACCAGTTATTGTGCTATATAATTCTTGGGGTCTCCCAGGTTTTCACAAAGAAACGGTAGTTTTTACCTTACTAGCCATTTCTGCACCTGGGGTGAAGCTGTAAGAGGTAGTAGCTTGGGAAATTTCAGAGGCTTCTAAATTGACAAAGGATAGGGAAAGGACCACAGTGATCCTTTGGTTTCACAGACTGCCCAACATTGATTGGGACCAGGTACTGTCAGAAGAAATGCATCCTGTCAGCAGATTCTGAGTAGTCATACTTGATAGAGATCAGCAGTTTTATGCACAGTCTCCTTTTGCTGTTCTACTATGTATCTTTTTTTATTTTAAATTGAGAATAAAAATAAATTTAAAAGAGTTAAGATAAAGTCACCCAAAGTTTCCTGGTTTATATGGCCCTTCACTGAGTAAATGGAGGAAGCAAGTGATGATGCCCTATAATCTTGAGGCTCTGTTTACAGGTTCTACTCCCTCTGTAATTGAAGCTTAATTAAGTCAAGTGTTATAGACCCTTAGATGTACAGATCAGTGGTTTTGTTGTATAGTTGGTACACTGGATCCAGAATAACTATTGTTGTTCATAGCTTAAGGATTTGGGAAATGTCAGTTCAGATTGGGAAGATTAATTAAAGAGCTGATTTGTTTATTATTGCCTGATAAATGCACAGGTGACCTTAAAATACTAGCTTCTGTTTTTGGTATGTTTGTGCAGCTGTATAGCAACCAGCAGGGGGTGGGAGTGCAATAAACATGAACAGGAATGAAAAACCGAAGTTTGTTCCTGTCTGCTTTCTCTTTGCCAGTTCTCTTATCCCCATCTGCCCCAGCCCCAGAATCTTGTAGGATTCCAGAGGGCCCAGTATAAAGGCTAAAAAACTTAGTAAACTACTGTGTCCTCATGAACTTGGCAGACACCTAGCTTAGCAAGCTAACCGTGAGATTGGAAACAGCTGGACTGCCTGGCGTTCCAGTCTCCCTTCCTGCTAGTTCACAATATCTAAATAGAGTGCCGTGCTATTATTAAGGTGGGTGTCTCTTGAGCTTGACCTTTCTTGACCTTTTAAAAGTATCTCCCTTACTCTTCAGTTGACTGAATGCAGACCTCTTAAGACTCTGTCCTTGGGAAAAGGTCTTCCTTTCAGGTAGAATCACCTTAAGTAACATCTTTCCCTCTCCCAATCTAGTATTCTTCTTTATTCCAAATAAAGCAAGATTGCAAAGGTATCATATTGTTCAGAATCTGGATGGAGAAAATGATGGACATATGTGTTCTGTAGTTGGTTACAATGAATGAAATTGGCTTTTGTAATCTTAATTTTGTTTCTTCTGGCCTTTTCTAATAGGTTAGGCGATGAAGTTTTCATTTAATTGGAGGACATTCTCTATATTAATTTGTTCAGCTGCTGGTACTGCGCTCCTACCACATGTAACACATTGTTTTGCATTGTGGGGTGTGAGATGTGGTGATAGCTGTGAGGTGGTACCTCAGAGTTGTTTTAATTTGCATTTATCTCTCTAATCTATTTCTTCAAAGCAGTGATTTAGAGCATTTTTCATATACTATGCATATCTTTAATTTCTTCCTCTGAAAAACTGCATGTTCATATCCTTTGACCATTTATCAATTGAAGAATGACTTGTATTCTTATTAATTTGACCTGATTCTCTATATTTGGGAAAAGAGGTCTTTATCAGAAACATTGGCTGAAAAAATTGTTTCTCAGCTTTCTACTTTTCTTCTAATATTGGTTGCATTGGTTTTGTTTGTGTAAAACCTTTTTATTGTAATCAGATTTAATGTAATCAAAACTGCCCGTTTTGGTCGGTGAGGGCTCTAAAATTATCCATTTTGGTCAGGAAGTGGGTGTTCCTGATGGTGATAATCAATTCTGATTGGATAACAGGTAATGAAAAGAATGAATATTACAATGAGAGGTGGAATCATTCTGATGAAAGGCTGGGGGATGTAACTTTATGCCATTTACTTCTGAATTGCTCAGCCTCGGGGCGGTCTAATTCAAGAATTTATCCCTACCCAAATCTAAGTAGAACACTATGGGTAGGAATTCACCTAGAGAAGATGGTCTAGGTAGCGTAAAATTTTGGAGATTAGTAATGTCCTTTAAAGGTGGAGCTTTGAGGGCGGAGCCAAAATGGAGGAGTGAGAGCAGCGACTCACCTAAGCTCTTGGACAAACTCCTCCAGGTACCTCTGAAAGGAGAATCTGACCACATTTTGGAGGTGCGGAATCGAGTGGGAGACAGACGGTGACGGATTCGGAGCTCAGGTGGGACTGGAAGGTCCACGGGAAGGATCTGTTCTGCGGGGGTGAGCCCACAGCACACAGCGTAGCATGGCCAGTGCAGCACGGCCAGCACAGCGGAGCAGAAGAGATCCGAGAAACCTGAGTGGCGGGTGGAACCAGAGGAGCGGCATCCGGGGCGGGAGACAAGCCGAACCGAGTCAGTGAGAGCCACGGAGTGCCAGATATCAGCGGAGCAGCTCCTGAGACCTTCAGCCCGAAGATCAAACTCCGGTAAGTCACCTACTTGAACTCCCGGGAGCCAGGATGGCGGAGTGATCAGCTAATGCTCTCTCCTTCCCCCTCGATGACCGTGAAAGAACCATAAAATATCTCCCCAGAAAAATCCCAGATCAGTAGAATTAGAAGAAGGAGACCAATAGTCTCATAACACCTGAGACAAGGAAAATAGCTAAGGGGGATTCCTCATACGGTGGCAGAGGCAAACCTGAAGGACAGAGGACCCAGGGCAGAGAAAATTCGCACTAGGACCCAGGCAAGCCTCAGCACCAGGAGAGGAGCCTCAGGAGGGGTGGGAACACGCATTAGCATCTAGGCGTGCCTCAGCTGTCCAGGGGAATCAGAAAGACAATAGGCAGTTGGGATTACCAGCTCCTGAGATTGCCTTTGCCTCAATTCAGTTGAGGAAATCTCCTGGGACCAGACCACTCCTTCCCCACACTTAACAAGCTAAACCCAGGGCTGATCAGGGAAACACCAAACAAATACCTGCTTTTAGCTTTTTCACACATCAGCTCAGCAAAAAGTTCCCTAGCTTCTGACTGAAAGAACCAGAAGCCACAACACTCAAATCAAAATCATGAACAGGAAAAAGCAGAGGGCCGAAAGAACCATAGAATCTTTCTATGGGGATAAGGACCAAAACACAAGCCCCAAAGAGGTCACAGCTGAGACTGTACTTCCATCTGAAACTTCAGAAGGGACTATGAACTACTCGCAAGTACAAGCAGCTCTCCTGGAACAGCTGAAGAAGGAAATAGAAGATAAACTGGCCAATGATTTTAAAATTATTAAGAAAGAATTCACTGATGAGAACATCTCCCTGAAAAGGAAAATTGAACAAATGGAAAAAAAAGTTCAAAAATTAACTGGAGAAAATAAATTCCTGAAAGGCCAAATGGAAAAGGAAGTACAAAAATTAACTGGAGAAAATAGCTTCTTAAAAGGAAAAATTGGGCAGATGGAAAAAGAGATACAAAAGTTAACAGAAGAAAACAATGTGATGAAGATTAGAATTGGGCAAGTAGAAACTAACGACTCAATGAGACAGCAAGAATCAGTCAAACAAAATCTAAAGAATGAAAAGATAGAAGAAAATGTAAAATATCTAATTGGAAAAACAACTGACCTGGAAAATAGATCCAGGAGAGAAAACTTAAGAATTATTGGCCTGCCAGAAACCCAGGATGGAGAAAAGAGCCTGGACAATATCTTCCAGGAAATCATCAAGGAAAACTGCCCAGAAGTACTAGATTCAGAGGGCAAAATAGTCATCGAAAGAATCCACCGTTCCACTCCTGAAAGGGATCCCAAACTCAAAACCCCAAGAAATATAGTTGCCAAATTCCAGAGCTATCAAGTGAAGGAGAAAATATTACAAGCAGCCAGAAAGAAACAATTTAAATATCAAGGAGATACAATCAGGATTACACAGGACCTTGCAGCTTCTACATTAAAAGATCGAAAGAATTGGAACCCAATATTCCATAAGGCAAAGGAGCTGGGACTGCAACCAAGGATCAACTACCCAGCAAAGTTCAGCATAACATTTCATGCAAGGAGAAAGTCATTCAACGAAGTAAGGGATTTCCAGAGTTTCCTGACCAAAACGCTAGAACTTAATAGACAATTCGATCTTCAAATGCAGGTCTCAAGAGAATCATAAAAAGGTAGACAGTCGGGGGGGGGAACAACTTGCTACTCAATGAGGGCAAGTTGTTCACCTCCCTATAAGGGAAGATGATATCTGTTTATCTTGAGAACTGTGCGTCTATTAAGAAATATAAAAGGGATAAGCATAGGGGGAACGGGTATAAAGTAAATGATATCATGATAAAAAATGTGATTTAAGTATGAGAAGGGAGTGTAATAGGAGGTATGAAAAGGAGGAAGCAGAAAATGGCAAATTACATCACAAGAAGAAGTACAAAATCATAGTAGAGGGAAAGAGGGGAGGGAGATGAGCATTGTGTGAGAGGTACTCTCATCGGATTTGTTTAAAGGACGGAACAATAAACTTAAGTAGAAAATCCTAACTAGCTCTGTAAGCAGTGGGAGGGGAAGGGGGAAAGAAAGGGGAGGGAGGCAAAAGGGAGGGAAGAAGCAATAAGAGTAAAGGGGAGTAAAAGGGAGGGGGGCTAAAAGAAAGAGGGGAAGGCGGCAAGAGGAGGTGGTGAAAAGTAAATACTAGTGAGGAGGGGAAGGGAGACTGCAGAGCTAAAAGCACAAATGGTGGGAAAGAAGATGGAGGGAAATACACAGATTGTAATCATAACTGTGAATGTGAATGGAATGAATTCTCCCATAAAACGGAGACGGATAGCAGAATGGATTAAAAGCCATAATCCAACAATATGCTGCTTACAAGAAACACGTTTGAAATGGGGGGATACACATAGGATAAAGGTTAAAGGATGGAGCAGAATATATTGTGCTTCAGCTGATGTAAGAAAGGCAGGAGTAGCAATCCTAATCTCAGACAAAGCAAAAGCAGAAATAGATCTAATCAAAAGGGATAAGGATGGAAACTATATCCTGCTAAAAGGCACCATAGACAATGAAGCAATATCATTACTAAACATGTATGCTCCAAGTGGTATAGCATCCAGATTCTTAGAGGAGAGATTGAGGGAGTTGAAGGAAGAAATTGACAGCAAAACTATACTAGTGGGGGACCTCAACCTCCCTCTTTCTGAACTTGATAAATCTAACCTCAAAATAAACAAGAAAGAGGTTAAGGAGGTAAATAAAACTCTAGATAAGGTAGATATGATAGATCTTTGGAGAAAATTGAATGGCAATAGAAAGGAATATACCTTTTTCTCAGCAGTACATGGAACATTTACAAAAATTGACCATGTACTAGGACATAAAAATCTCACAATCCAGTGCAGAAAGGCAGAGATAATCAGTGCATCCTTCTCAGATCATAATGCAATAAAAATTATATGTAATAAAAGGCCATGGAAAGATAAAGCAAAAATCAGTTGGAAACTAAATAATTTAATCCTAAAGAAGGAATGAGTTAAAGAAGAAATCGTAGAAACAATCAACAACTTCATTCAAGAGAATGACAATAATGAGACAACCTACCAAATCTTATGGGATACTGCAAAAGCAGTTCTTAGGGGAAGTTTTATATCTCTGAATGCCTACATAAATAAAATAGAGAAAGAGGAGATCAATGACTTGGGTATGCAGCTGAAACAGCTTGAAAAAGAACAAATTGAAAATCCCCAAGAAAATACCAAATTAGAAATACTGAAAACCAAAGGAGAGATTAATAAAATTGAAATTAAGAAAACTATTGAATTAATAAATAAAACCAATAGTTGGTTTTATGAAAAAACTAATAAAATTGATAAACCTTTGGTCAATTTGATTAAAAAAAGAAAGAAGAAAATCATATTACTAATATTAAAAATGAAAGGGGTGAACTCACCTCCAATGAGGAGGAAATTAAAACAATAATTAGAAATTATTTTGCCCAACTTTATGCCCACAAATTCGATAATCTAAATGAGATGGATGAATGTTTTAAAAAATACAAATTGCCCAGATTAACAGAAGAGGAAATTGAATACTTAAACAACCCCATCTCAGAAAAAGAAATTGAACAAGCCATCAATGAACTCCCTAGGAAAAAATCTCCAGGACCAGATGGATTCACAAGTGAATTCTATCAAACCTTTAAAGAACAGTTAATTCCAATACTATATAGACTATTTGGGAAAATTGGGGAAGAAGGAGTACTCCCAAATTCTTTCTATGATACAAATATGGTTTTGATACCCAAGCCAGGAAGAGATAAAACAGAAAAAGAAAATTATAGACCAATTTCTCTAATGAATATAGATGCAAAAATTTTCAACAAGATTTTAGCAAAACGAATACAGCATCTTATCAAGAGAATAATACATTATGATCAGGTAGGTTTCATACCAGGAATGCAGGGCTGGTTCAATATTAGGAAAACTATTAGCATTATCAATCATATCAACAACAAAACCAACAAAAACCACATGATTATCTCAATTGATGCAGAAAAAGCTTTCGACAAAATACAAAAACCATTCCTATTAAAAACACTTGAGAACATAGGAATAAAGGGAACTTTCCATAAAATAATAAGCTGTATCTACCTAAAACCTTCAGCAAGCATTATATGCAATGGAGATAAGCTAGAGGCATTTCCAATAAGGTCAGGGGTGAAACAAGGATGCCCATTATCACCATTATTATTCAATATGGTACTAGAAATGTTAGCGGTAGCAATTAGACAAGATAAAGAAATTGAAGGAATAAAAATAGCCAAAGAAGAAACTAAGCTATCACTCTTTGCAGATGATATGATGATATATTTAGAGAATCCCAGAGATTCAAGTAAAAAGCTACTTGAAATAATAAACAACTTTGGCAAAGTTGCAGGTTACAAAATAAACCCACACAAATCTTCTGCATTCCTATATATTAGCAACAAAGTCCAACACCAAGAGATAGAAAGAGAAATCCCATTTAAAGCTAGAGTAGACACTATAAAATACTTAGGAGTTTACCTGCCAAAACAAACCCAGGGATTATATGAACACAATTATAAGACACTTTTTGCACAAATAAAGTCAGATTTAAGTAAGTGGAAAAACATCAGTTGTTCATGGGTAGGCCGAGCTAATATAATAAAAATGACAATTCTACCTAAATTAATCTACTTATTTAGTGCCATACCAATTAAACTATCAGATAATTATTTTCTAGAGCTGGATAAAATAATATCAAAATTCATTTGGAAAAACAAAAGGTCCAGAATATCAAAGGGACTAATGAAAAGAAATGCTTGGGAAGGTGGCCTAGCTCTACCAGACCTCAAATTGTATTATAAAGCAGCAATTATCAAAACCACTTGGTATTGGCTAAGAAACGGAGGGGTAGACAAATGGAATAGACTTGGCACTCAAGACACAGTAGGCAAGGAATATAGCAACCTCCTGTTTGATAAACCCAAAGATCCCAGCTTCTGGGATAAGAACTCATTGTTTGACAAAAATTGCTGGGAAAACTGGTTAACTGTGTGGCGGAAATTAGGCATAGACCCATGCCTGACACCGTACACAAGAATAAAGTCCAAATGGGTACATGATTTAGGTATAAAGATTGATACCATGAATAAACTGGAGAAGCAAGGTATAGTGTATTTATCAGATTTATGGAGAGGGGAAGAATTTTTTTCTAAAGAAACGATAGAAAGCATTATGAAATGCAAGATGGATAATTTTGATTACTTTAAACTGAAAAGTTTTTGCACAACCAAACCCAATGCAACCAAAATTCGGAGGGATGTAGTAAATTGGGAAAAAAATTTTTACAACTAAGCTCGGGGAGAAAGGCCTCATTTCTAGAATATATAGAGAACTGACTCAAGTATATAACCATCCAAGTCATTCCCCAATTGATAAATGCTCAAAGGATATGAACAAGCAATTTTCAGGGGAAGAAATCAAAAATATCTATAATCATATGAAAAAGTGCTCTAAATCACTATTGATTAGAGAGATGCAAATCAAAACAACTCTGAGGTACCACATCACACCTGTAAGATTGGCAAACATGACAGAACAAGAAAATGATAAATGCTGGAGAGGATGTGGGAGAGTTGGAACACTAATTCATTGTTGGTGGAGCTGTGAGATCATCCAACCCTTCTGGAGAACGGTTTGGAACTATGCCCAAAGGGCTACAAAAATGTGCATACCCTTTGACCCAGAAATATCGCTACTAGGATTGTATCCCCAAGAGATTATAAAAACGGGAAAGGGTCCCACATGTACAAAAATATTTATAGCAGCACTCTTTGTGGTAGCCAAAAACTGGAAGTCAAGGGGATGCCCATCAATTGGGGAATGGCTGAATAAATTATGGTATATGAATGTAATGGAGTACTATTGTGCCATAAGAAATGATGAACAAGAAGACTTCAGGGAGGCCTGGAAGGACTTATATGATCTGAGGCTGAGTGAAAGGAGCAGAACCAGGAGAATTTTGTGCACAGCAACGACCACAGTGTGCGAGAGTTTTTTCTGGTAGACTTGGAACTTTGTAATAACACAAGAACTTACTGAGAAAAAAAAAAAAATCCTAATGTCGGTCTTCTAAAGCAAAATGCCTTCCACATTCAGAGAAAGAAATGTGGAAGTCACTTGCAGAATGTAGCAGATCATGTTTGTGTGTGGGTGGGTTTCAGTGTATTATGTGTTGATTTGTTATATGATTTCTTCCATTTATTTTAGTTCGACTACATAGCATGAATATAGTGAAAATGTGCTCAATAGGAAAGTATATGTAGAACCTAAACAGAATTGTATGCTGTCATGGGGAGGGAGGGGGGCATTGGGGGAAGGGTAGGGGGGATAAAATCTTAACTTTAAGGAAATGATTGTAAAACATTAAAAAAATAAATAAAATAATAAAAAAATGTAATTGGGAAATATTTAACAAAATAAAAATAAATAAAAATACAGTAAAACATAAAAAAAAAAAAAGGTGGAGCTTTGAACAGGGAAATAGGACAGTGAAAAGTCCTGGATGTTCCCCTAAACTGATTAATAATCATTTCTCTCAGAAAAGTTGTATAATAACACAAGCAGTCCTCCACAAGGCCTTACTCCAATGCCTCATGGCAGCATGGAGATCATCCTGGATTCCCAGAAACTTTGCCTGGAAAGGACGAGCTGCTATGCAGGAGAGGCTTCAAGTACGGTACCAACAAGACAACACAGTGTTTGCTTTCCCAGCAATCCATGAGGCAAAGGCAAATGCAAATGCAAAGTAGTCCTCAGTACTCTGCCTCCCCCTTTTGCTTCTTCAGAGGGGGCAGCAAAGTGGTAGAAAAAGGAGCACAGGTGCTAAGGGTGCTAAGAATTACACAGCTTTTAGACTGTCTCTACACATGGTGCCTTAGCTGTTGATATTCTTATGAAGTTGTAAAATTCTTGACTGTTGACAAATGAGTGAACCTAATTGCAGTTTATATCATGTCCGTTGCAGAGGATGACCAGGTAGAAAAATTTAACAAAGAGTGCAAGACTTCAACTTAAACTGACATATATTTTGATAACCCACTCATTTTAGTGTAGAAGTAGGAGGAAATTCAAGTCAGTGAAAAAATGTGTTGGAGACCATGGTTCAAAAGTAAGATGTGAGAGAAGCCAAGGACTTGTGGAGTCTACACAAAATTCTTATAACTATGCTTCTTTACTTTGAAAAAATAATTTGAAAGCATTAACTTTGGGGAACACTTAATATTGCAAAAAATGAAATTAATTACAGTTTAACAAATAGGAAATGATTCATAACTGATGTGGGAATCATTCTCATATCAACTGTTCTAAAAGTTGGTGACCTGGCTGTATACAAAGAAAAAAATTTGTATAAAGCTTAACAAAAGACTAAAAATGAAAACTGAGGCTTGCCATTAAAATTCCACCCTGACCTCTTTTAGCAGACTATTGACTCAAAAAATCAGAACTGGAGAAAAGGACATGTGTAACATTGTTCTTCCATTATAGTAATTGATTTACAAGAGCTTGAAATCAACTTAGCAAACCCATAACTTACTCATTAAGTAGAGAGATATGTTGGCATTTAAGATAAAGAATCATTTATAAATCCTATTGGGAAGGATATTGGAAGACGGAATAGTTACTTAATAAACCAGCAAGAAGCCGTGGGATGGGTTTAAGGGGGAAAAACAGTTTAAAGAAAGCTTTTCAGGAGACCCAATGAAGTAAAGTCAACTTGGGGGCACTTAAGGATGAAATTAGAAGGAAGATGACAAATGGACAAGAGACAAACAGGATCTTCAAGGATTTGTATAACACACTCTTTTGACCTTTGAAGGCAGTGAAGCCATCACTTTGGCCTCTAACGTCACAGTTGCTGATGTGTGCTTATAGAGGAAGTAGAAATGGTATTGAAAGAAACCAAGATGGGAAAACCAAGATGGGTTAGATTAAGTATGTATACACAGAGAAGGTCTACGCTGGAGGCTCCAGTTTGCAGGGCACTGAAGAAGAGATTCTCAAGACCTTGGATCTTAATTTATTACCAAAGAAAGGTAACAAGAAAAAACAAATCAGTAACTACAGACCTGTAATTCCTAGTTTCCCATGGGTATAAAATCTTAAGAATATGTTCCACAGGGGGTGGAGCCAAGATGGCGGAGTAGAAAGACGCACGTTTACAAGCTCCGAACGCACAGCCCATATATTTAATGTAAGAAGAGTTCCCCAGAAGTTCTGGATCACTGCAAGGTGTGCAGAAACAGAGGGGAAGAGATTTCCGTTCCAGAGAGCCCTGGAGAGCCGTCCCCAGGGTCCGTCGCGCCCTAGAAAGCGGACCCCACCCCAACGCTGCCCTGGTCGCGGCCCCAGAGAAGCTGATCCGAGCAGGCTTCAGGGATGGAAGCTCCGGTGGCCGGGGAAAGTCCCTCCGCCCACAGAAGCTACAAGTCAGTGAGAGAGACAGCTGGGCTGGAAGAGGGGAGCGGGGTGTCTCTGCAACTTGGGCCCCCTCAGGAGGAAGAGGCAGGGGTGGCGGCGGAGGCAGCAGCTGCGGCGGCGGCCTGGAACTCCCCCAGCAGCAGGCAGGATCTTTATTACTGAAAGTCTCTGCATAAACCCCCTGAGGGAGCTGAGCCTGGGAGACGGCCCTGCCCCACCCTGCTCTGTTACTGAAGGTCTCTGCATAAAGCCTCTGAGGGAGCTGAGCCTGGGAGGCAGCCCTGCCCCCACCCCAGCACCAGAACTAAAGCTCACATTGATTAGCAGCCGCGCGGTGCGGAAAGCCCATTTGAATCTCAGACCCCAAGCACTAGCTGGGCGGATCTAGACGGGGGTGCAGAGGAATCTCAGAAGTCAAGTAACTGGCTGGGAAAATGCCTAGAAAAGGGAAGAAAAATGACTATAGAGAGTTTTTTTGAACAGATGCAAATGATCCCGACTTTCGGATCTGACGACGATGAGGACATATTCTTGCCATCAGGGAAAGATGTGGAGGGTGGGGCCTCAGTACCCCAGACATCCCAGGGGGATGTCAGGTGGGCTCAGGCCTTGGAAGAGCTCAAAAAGGATTTTGAAAAGCAAGTTAGACAGGTGGGGGAAAAACTGGGAAGAGAAATGACAGAGATGCAACAAAAGTATGAAAAATGGGTCAATACCTTGGTAAAGGAGACCCAAAAAAATGCTGAAGAAAATAACACCTTGAAAAATAGGCTCACTCAATTGGCAGAAGAGGTTCAAAAAGCCAGTGAGGAGAAGAATGCTTTCAAAAGCAGAATGAGCCAAATGGAAAAAGAGGTTCAAAAGCTCACTGAAGATAATAGTTCTCTCAAAATTAGAATGGAACAGATGGAGTCTAATGACTTTATGAGAAACCAAGAAATCACCAAACAAAACCAAAAGAATGAAAAAATGGAAGAGAATGTGAAATATCTCATGGGAAAAACAACTGACCTGGAAAATAGATCCAGGAGAGACAATTTAAAAATTATGGGACTACCTGAAAGTCATGATCAAAAAAAGAGCCTAGATATCATCTTCCATGAAATTATCAAGGAAAACTGCCCTGACATTCTACAACCAGAGGGCAAAATAAGTATTGAAAGAATCCATCGATCACCACCTGAAAGAGATCCAAAAAGAGAAACTCCTAGGAACATTGTGGCCAAATTCCAGAACTTCCAGGTCAAGGAGAAAATCTTACAAGCAGCTAGAAAGAAACAATTCCAGTATTGTGGAAATAGAATCAGGATAACTCAAGATCTAGCAGCTTCTACATTAAGGCTTCGAAGGGCGTGGAATAGGATATTCCAGAAGTCAAAGGAACTAGGACTCAAACCGGGAATCGCCTACCCAGCAAAACTGAGTATAATACTTCAGGGGAAAATATGGTCTTTCAATGAAACAGAGGACTTTCAATCATTCTTGATGAAAAGACCAGAGCTGAAAAGAAAATTTGACTTTCAAACACAAGAATGAGAAGAAGCATGAAAAAGTAAACAGCAAAGAGAAGTCTTAAGGGACTTACCAGAAGTGAACTGTTTACATTCCTACATGGAAAGACAATATTTGTAACTCTTAAAACTTTTCAGTATCTGGGTAGTTGGTGGGTCCATACACACACATGTGCACGCATGCACACATACACACATGCACACACATACAGAGACAGAGAGCACAGATTGAATTGAATAGGATGGGACCATATCTTAAAAGAAATTAAGGTAAATGGTAGAGAAATGTAGTGGGAGGAGAGAGGGTGAAATGGAATGCGGTAATTATATGTCATTTAAGAGGCAAGTAGGAGACTTTTTAGTGGAGGGAAAAAGAGGAGAGATGAGAAAAAAAAAACAAAACAAAAAAACAAGAAGTTTACCCTCATCACATTTGACTAAAGAAAGGAATAAAATGCACACTCATTTTGGTATGAAAACCTAAGAAGGAGATAAGCAAGGGGGAGGGGGGATGAAGGAAGGGAGGGCAAAGGGAGGAGGGAGCAATTTGAAGTCAACACTTGTTGAGGGACAGGATCAAAAGACAGAAGAGAAACAATGAGGGGCAGGTTAGGATGGAGGGTAATTCAGTTAGTCTTACACAACAAGACTATCAGGGAAGTCATTTGCAAAACTACACAGATATGGCCTATATTGAATTGCCTGCCTTCCCAAAGGGAATGGGTGAGGAGGGAGGGATGGGGGGAATTTGGAACTCAAAGTTTTAGGAACAACTGTTTAGTATTGTTGTTGCTACTAGGAAAGAAGACATACAGTTAATGAGGAATAGAAAGTCATCTGGCCCTACAGGAGAAAAGAGAAAATGGAGACAAGAGAAGGGAGGGATGACAGAAGAGAGGGCAGATTGGAGATAGGGAAAATTAGATTGCTTGGGGTATTGGGGTGGGGGGAGGGGTTAAAAGGGGAGAAAATTTGGAACCCAAAATTTTGTGGAAATGAATGTAAAAAGTTAAATAATAAATAAATCTGAATAAAAAAAGAGTATGTTCCACATATCCTTTGAGGGCATTGTAACTGTTTTTGATAAGGGTGTTAGATGAGAATGGACAGGCTTTTACTAGAGATATTGCATAATACACATCTCTTATATACACATAATTGACTAAAAGATGTAGAAACTGTAGGGTCCCACTCAACTTATTACTTCTTTAGGGTTTTTAAATTTTTTAAAAATAATTGTTTTATTTGTTTTCAGTGTTCTATAATCACTTCCGTATATCTTAGATTTTTTCCCCTCTTTCCTCCCTCCCTCTCTATTCCCTCCCTGAGATGACTTGCAATCTTTCATAAGTTCTACACACACATTTCTATTAAATACAATTCACTATAGTCATGTTGAATAGAAGAATTAAAATGAATGGGAGAAGTCATAGAACAAAACATAACACAAAAGAAATTGGTTTGCTTCATTCTGTGAATCCAGTTCCATAGTTCTTGCTCTGGATGTGGAAGGCATTTTGTCTCAGAAGTCCACTGGGAATTTTTTAGACCCTTGTATTGCTATGAAGGACAAAGTCTACCAGAAAAATTCCTCACACACTGTGGTTGTTGCTGTGTACAAATTCTCCTGGTTCTACTTCTTTCACTCAGCATCAGTTCATATAAGTCTTTCCAGGCCTCTCTGAAATCTTCCTGTTCACCATTTCTTATAGCACAATAGTATTCCATTAATTCACATACTACAACTTGTTCAGCTGTTCCCCAATTGATTGGCATCCCTTTGATTTCCAGTTGTTAGCCACAACAAAGAGAGCTGCTATAAATATTTTTGTACATGTGGGACTCTTTCTCATTTTTATGATCTCTTTGGGATACAGTCCTAGAAGTGATATTGCTGGGTCAGAGGTACATTTTTGTAGCTCTTTGGGCATAGTTCCCAATTGTTCTCCAGAATGATTGGATCAGCTCACAGCTCCACCAGCAATGAAGTAGTGTTCTAACTCTCCCACATCTTCTCCAACTTTTATCATCTTCCTGTTTTGTCATGTTAATCAGTCCGATAGGTGGGATATGGTACCTCCAAGTTGTTTTGATTTGCATCTCTAATCAATAGTGATTGGGAGCATTTTTTCATATGACTCCAGATAACTTTAATTTTTTCCTCTGAAAACTGCCTGTTCATATCCTTTGACCATTTATCAATTGGGGAATGACTTGTATTCTTGTACATTTGACTTAGTTCTCTATATATTTTAGAAATGAGGCCTTTATCACAGACACTAATTGCAAAAATTCTTTCCCAGTTTTCTGCTTCCCTCCTAATCTTGGTTGCATTGGTTTTGTTTGTGCAAAATCTTTTCAATTTAATGTAATCAAAATTATCCATTTTGCACTTCATAATGTTTTCTATCTCTTTAGTCAAAAATTTCTCCATTCTCCATAAATCTGACAAATACATAACTTGTTTATAGTATCAATCTTTATACTTAGATCATGTACCCATTTGGACTTTATTCTTGTGTATGGTGTCAGGCCTTGGTCTATGCCCAGTTTCCACCACACTGTTACCCAGTTTTCCCAGCAATTTCTGTCAGACAGTGAGTTCCTCGGGTTTACCAAACAGTAGATTACTATATTGACTACTGTGTCTTGAATACCTAAACTATTCAACTGGTCTGTCCCTCTGTTTCTTAGCCAGTACCAAGTGGTTTTGATAATTGCTGCTTTATAATACTATTTGAGATCTGGTAGAACTAGGCCACTTTCCCTAGCATTTCTTTTCATTAGCTCCCTTGACTTTCTGGACCTTTTATTCTTCCAGATGAATTTTGATATTATTTTTTCTGTCTCTAGAAAATAATTATCTGATAGTTTGATATGGCACTGAATAAGTAAATTAATTTAAATAGAGTTGTCATTTTTATTGAATTGGCTCGGCCTACCCACGAGCAGCTGATGTTTTTCCACTTACTTAGGTCAGACTTTATTCGTGGGAAAAGTGTTTTGTAATTGTGTTCATATAGTCCCTGGGTTTGTTTTGGCAGGTAGACTCCCAGATATTTTATAGTGTCTACTGTAGCTTTAAATGGGATTTCTCTTTCTATCTTTTGCTGTTGGGGTTTGTTAGTAATATATAGAAATGCAGATGATTTGTGGATTTATTTTGTAACCTATAACTTTGCCAAAGTTGTTTATTATTTCAAGTAGTTTTTTACTTGATTCTCTGGGATTCTCTAAGTATATCATATCATCTGCAAAGAGTGATAACTTAATTTCTTCTTTACCTAATCTAATTCCTTCAATTTCTTTTTCTTTTATTGCTACAGCTAACATTTCTAGTACCATATTGAATAATAGTGGTGTTAGTGGGCATCCTTGTTTCAACCCTGATCTTATTGGAAATGCATCTAGCATATCCCCATTGCATATAATGCTTGCTGAAGGTTTTAGGTAGATACTACCTATTATTTTATGGAAAGTTCTATTTATTCCTATGCTCACCAGTATTTTTTTTAGTGTTTTTTAAAAATTGATTTGATAGAGCAAAATACCACCATAAATTTTTTTTAAATATCAAGTTATCTCCCATAAATGTGTCCAAATTATTCCATATTTTGCTGTAATCATTATCAAGTAGGGCATAAAGTGGGGAGATAGATGTCTTCCAACCTTGATTTTCACTGTCATGGAAGAGGTCTAGCCTTGAGTCCAAATTGAAGAGAAATTCCTTACAGATTAGAAGAATTCCTTTGAATATTCCTGTTTGTATACAGCATTGTTCCAGTCATTGCAGTGATCTCCTGAGTGAGATTTTAAAAAGCTAGACCTATGATTTCATCTATACAGGGAATTCCTGATGAGGAAGTTGTAATTTCCTTGTGCTAATTAATGCAGATCAATAATAACTCTTTAAAAGTTTCTTAAATATCTGCAGAATGAAGAATGCCAAATTCTGATATTTAGTTGGATAACCTATGTAGTATGACTATCAGCCTGTACCTTGAACAGATATAGAAAATAGTCAGTGATTTGGGATTATAGTTGAATAGGGGGACAGTTTTTCAAGCTGAAAGTAACTTTTGTCATTCAAGGAATGGAGAGGTAAAGTGACTTCCTTGAGGTGACAAAGCTACTGGCATAGCTACAACTAGAACCATGGTCTCTAGATTGCCTAGTGTAGAACACTTTTTTATTCCAATAGTTTCTCATTTTTCTTACACTAGACACATTTATTTAAGAAACCAATTTGAAGGAATAAATGTGATAAATCATAATACTCAGAAGACTGAAGCACACACAAGTTTTAATAGGATGAGAGAAGCTACTTTGGTAAGCTGAGTAAAAAGGTTATCACAAGCAATGTTAAACTTTGGTTACTAATTTTACTCTGTACCAGTTGGCAAAGCCTGTGGTATATAGCTGAAATCTTCAAGTGATATGATTTCCAGAGAAAGGCAAACAAACCACATTTTGGGTTGTTTGTTGGCAGAAACTTTGCCCAGTTGCATACACACCCTCTAAATGTTATCTGTATATGCTCAGTGGTGACAGAAATAACCTGTTTACTAAATCTAAATGATATTCTTCATTTGAGAAACATTTGTCATGGGAAACAAAATGCAGGTTGCCACAGGCCTCAGCCCTATGCACATGCAAAGTAATAGCTTTCATGTTTGAAAATTGGGAGACTATAACCCACAAACTTTTGAGTAAGTTCCTTAAGGGTGAGAGTTGTGTTTCTTGCTATCATAGGACACTGTCTTATGCTCCTAGCTACTTAAGTATTTGTTGAATGAATGAAGTAGAAATGTAGACAGTTTCTTTTATTTCTTTTGGCACTTTGGCTTCATACTAAATAGGAAGAAATTCTAAACTTGTCAACAGTAATACAGAAAGAATTGTGTGTGTATTTTCCCATCTTTCTATCATCCTACTATTATCTCTGTTTCCTTTAGTCTTATTTTTCAGTCTGTCCTAAAAATGACATTTTAAGTAAATTAGTTAAAATAATCTGTGTTGTTTTCTAAGTTGGTGAATATTCATTGTGATATCTTTTAATCTCTGAGGCCTCAAATAAAGAGAATGGCTTTGGAGACATATTAAACTCTCTACTGCCTGTGAGATCCTATGTTCTTCTGTGAGAAGCAGCATGAAGTACGACACAGACCTCCTATACTTATAGTCAGGTAGTCTTAGGTTCAAGTCTTGCCTCTGATTCTAATTGCTATGTAATTGTAGGCAAAACTTCTCTAAGCTTCATCTGTAAAATTGGGAAGAATAATAGCTATGTCGTTTTTCAGTCATTTTTAAGTTGTGTCCAACTCTTTGTGACCCCATTTGGGATTTTCTTGGCCAAAATGCAGGATAAAAATATATTTAAAAAGATGTATATATAATGGCAAAAGTTCTGCCATTTTCTTCTCCAGCTCATCTTTTAGATGAGAAAACTGAAGCAAACGGGTCTTCGGGATTTGCCCAGGGTCATACAGCTAGTAAGTGCCTTAGGCCACCTTTGAATTCAGGAAGATGAGACTTCCTGACTCCAATCTTGGTGCTATATCATACACTGTTCCATCAAGCTGCCCCTGCTAGGCAGCAGGGAGCCACACAAACAGATCTCTGCATTAAGAATGATAATTCCAGCATCCCCGTGAAGAATAGAAGGAGAAGATTGTGGAGCTAGAAAGACCTATCATGAAGTTGTTTTCAGCAGCATCCAATGTCTAATAAATTTAAAGGGTGTGAACAGAAATTGAGAGCCATAAACGACCACATTAAAATATGCTCCAAATCACTAATAATAAGAGAAATGCAGATAACCTCCCACATGCAAACTGACAAAGATGACAAAAATTAAGAATACTGGAGGAACTCTGGGCAGACAAGAACAAGAATATACTGTTGATGGAGTTGTGAAATGGTTTAACTATTCTAGATTTTAATTTCGAATTATGTAAGAAAAAAAATCACCAATACCCTAGCAGTTCTACTTCTGAGCATATACTCCAAAGAAGTCTTGGAGGATAGAAACAAAAATCTAATATATATCAGTATTTGTAGCTGGAACCATCTGGCCCAGGCCATCCATGCTCACTTCTTTCCTGGCTCTCCAGGCTTTCTGTCTCCTCTTCCTGGAGGAACTCTTGAGTTCTCACCCCTAATTGGTGAGCCCCTGGATAGAATCATAGGATGCTATTTGTACTCATTTCTCTCCTGGGTCCACTCCTGACTTTGGACAAATTTAGGACTCTTACTGCTGCAAGACAATTCTTTTATACCTCCTTAATTAACTCCCTAACTCACTCACCATGCTTTCTGCCACTAGATCCTCTTTTCATCCTGTCTCACATGAAGAAGTAGCAGGAGGCCCTTCTTACCAAGGTTAACTCCTTTAACCTGAATAAGTGACCCCATTCCATCTGTCTTCTCCATCATCCCTCTCTCAATTACCTTCAATCTCTCCAGATATACTGGCTGCTTCAGCACTGCCTACCAACATAAGTGTTTCTCTCCTATCCTCAAAAAACCTACTTGATCCATTCATCCCCACTCTTGTATCATATCTTTCTTGCCTTTTATGGCTACACTCCTTGAAAAAGGCCACCTACCTCCTTTCCTCATACTTTCTCCTTAAATGTCTGTAGTATGATTTCTAACCATTATTCCTCTAAAACTGCTGGTTATGTCTGATGTGATCTCTCAATTGCCAAATCCAACTGTCTTTTCTCAATCCTCATCCTTCTTAAACTCTCTTGAACCTTTGACATTGTCATTCAGCTTCTTTTCCTTGATTCCCTCTTCTCTCTAAATTTCACTACATTTCCCTCTCCTGGTTTTCCTTCTACATCTCTGATTATTTCTCAGGCTTCTATCATTTCCTATACCTTCATCCAGGTCACAACCATTAACCATGGGTGTTCCACAGGATTCTCTGTCTGGGTCCTCTTCTCTTTTCCATCTATACTGTTGCACTTGTTGATCTCATCATTCACCAGGGATTTAATTATGATGATTCACAAACATACATATCTAGCTCTAATCTCTTCCCTGACTCCAGTTGGGCATCTCCAATTGCCTACTAGACATGCCCTAGATATCTTAAAACACCAAATGTCCAAAACTGAACCCATTATCTTTCCCCTCTAAATCCATTATCTTTCTATCCATACCCTCCACACTTCTAAGCTTCCTTACTATCCATAAGAGCACTACCATTTCCTCAGTCACCTAGGCTTCCAACCTAGTTGTCACTAATTCCTCTCTCTCATCCTTCATGTCCAATGTGAAACCAAAGCTTTTCAATTTTACTTTTGTAGCATTTCTTGTATGCTAGGTGACAGCTAGATAACTCAGTGAATAGAGTGCCAGTCTTAGAGTCGCGAAGACTCATCTTCTTGAGTGCAAATTTAGCCTCAGACACTTACTAGCTTTGTGACCCTGGGCAAGTAACATAACTCTATTTGCCTCAGTTTCCTCATCCATGAAATAAGCTGGAGAAGAAAATGGCAACCCTAGTATTTCTGCCAAGAAAATCCCAAATGGGGTCATGAAGAGTCAGATATGACTATAAACAACAGCCTCTTTTTGTCCTCTGACAGTGCCACCACTTTATACCTGGATTATGGAAATAGCCTGCTGGTTTGTCTCCCTGCTACAAGTTTCAGTCTACTGTAGTCTGTCAAAGTGATCTTTCTAAAGCCCAGATCTGACCATGTCATCTCTTCTACCTCTCCCCTACCTCCTAACCTCCCACCCCAGCAACTCAGTAAACTCCAATATCTGCCTGTCATCTCCAGGATCAAATATATAATTCTTTGTTTGGTGTGTTCATAATCAGTATGCCTCTCCCAGCTTCCCGGTCTTCTAACACCTTACCCATAGCTACCTTACTCCTGAGTCCATCAACTCTGGCAGCCTTGGTCTTCTTGACTTCATCTCCTGACTACAATCATTTCCCTAAGCCATTCCCCTTTGCCTGGAATTCTCTCCTTTTCTTTAACTCTCAGCTGCAATCCCACCTTCTTAAAGGAAGTCTTTCCTGATCTGCCTTAATTCTAGTGCTTTCTGTGTGTTAATTCCAAATGATCCTACATATAGTTTCCACATAGTTACTTGCATGTTGTGATCTCCTCCAGATCAAAGACTTATCTTTTACATTTCTCTATATCCCCAGTGCTTAGTAGAATGCCTAGCATACAGTAGGTACTTAATAAATGTTTGCCCACTTCTCACCATCAGCTTTGCCCCTGCCACCTATAATCCTCCATCTTCCAGTTTCCTTTTATGTGGTGTCTGCCTGTATTAGAATAAGTCCTTTGAGGGCAGACTGTTTTGTATTCCCAGAACTTAGGAATGCCTGGAACATACTTAGTGCTTAATAAATGTTCTATTATCAACTTACAAAAGCACTTTCTAGCCGATAACTGAGGGAGAAAAGTGAGTGCCCTGGACAGAGGGCCAGATTGTATAAAGAATAGTTCATGGTTCAGTGTCAGTATGACAAGAGGTTTTCAAGGATCTGTGCTTTTGCCTTATGCTGCTGGACATTTTAAGCAATAATTTGAATAATGAAATAGCTGGCATGCTCATCATATATGCAGGTGACACAAATCTGGGAGGGACAGCTAACGCTGAAAGGTAAGAATCAGGATTCCTAAGGATTTTGACTGACTAGAGTTGCTAGGCTGAATGTGCTAAGATAAAACTGAATGAGATAATTAAATAAAAAAAAAATCAGCTTTGTGAGTATAAGATGGGGCAGGTTTGGTTAGATAGCAGTTGTTACGAAAAAAATCTGAGGATTTTAAAGTACTACAAACTTAATGAGTCAGTTTGATGTGGCAGATCAAGAAGCCCCCCACCAAATCAAGACTATAATACCTAAAAGAGTTGTTCTCCGGAGAGATCATCTAGTTAAACCCCTTCGAATGAGGAAACTGAGGCCACAGAAGGTCAAATGAAATTTGAACCTAGGTTGTCTGTCACCAAATTCCACAATTCTAAACTCTGGGACCAAGCATAACAAATCTGAGGCCTCCTTGCTTTGACTGCCCCCTGTATATTTGGAGTTACTAACATAGTCTCCTGATTGGTTCCCCTGTCTTAAGCGTGTCCTCCACAGAGCTGTCAAATTGAAATTCCTGAAGCTTAGTCCAACCATGTATTGCTGCTTTGCTCACAAAGGTCCCTTGGCTGCCTGTTCTCTGTGACAAAATAGAAACTACTGTTTGTCCTTTAAGGCCTTTCACTATCATTCCACCATACTCTTCCAGGCTTAATGTACATCTCCAGGTGACTAGTGTTCTCACTCTTCCCTGTGTATTGTATTTCTGTTTCTTTCACCCCCAAGTGATTTTGTACTTACTATGACTATATTATATTTACATGTCTTTGTTCACAATCTCCCTCTAATGTAAGGCAGCCCAGGTACTGTTTCAGGTTGTCTTTATTTCCCTAGCATTTAACAAATTGTCTGGCATGTCACAGTAGCTCCTTAATCAGTGCTTGTTGAATTAATGAGTAGTTGTCTTTTCAGAAATACCTAGTACAGTCCTTAGTATTGAGATGTTATCTATCATTATCTCTGATTCCCATAACTAATAAAGCTTGGAATTATAGTCATAAAACTTCTGAGTTGGAAGGGACCTCAGAGGCAATTTGGTTTAACCCCCACAACCTCAACTCAAAGCAGCTGCCATCAAAAGCATCCTGGATTAAATATAAACTTATGATCATTATTGTCAAACCACTTCTACTACATGCCAGATGTTGGTAACATCTGCTGCCATACCACAGCCCACACCTGTTCTAGCCAAGTTGACGTTCCCGTCCACCAAAGCTGTTTCACTTTTTTTTTTAGTACACACTTAATTGATTAATTCAGTAATATCTGTATGTTTGTATACTTGTGAAATGTATACATCTTTGCATGCAGATTATCCTATGTACTAAAATATAAAAGATGCAAATATGTCATATTTCTGTTGTTTAGGAAAAATGATGGTTTGAGGTTTTGTTTTTGCTTATTTAGTATTTTAGTTTTCCCTAGTTACATTTAAAAACAATTTTTAACAATCATTTTTATAACTTTTGAGTTTCAAATTCTTTCCCTTCCTCCCTCCATACACCCCCTCATTGAGAAGGCAAGCAATTTGATATAGGTTGTACGTGTGTAGTCATGAAAACTTTTCCATAATAGTCATGTTGTGAAAGAAAACAGATCAAAAAAGAAAAACCTCAAGAAGAATAAAGAAAGTAAAAAAGTGTGCCTCAATCTGTATTCAGATGCCATCAGTTCTTTCTCTGGGGATACTGTTTTACATTTGCAAGACAAGCTAAGCCTAGTTCTCTGCTTTAAAAAAGAATTGCATATCAGAACTTCATCATGTATATAGATTCCTTGCTTTTTCTTCATTTTGTTTCAAACTCCCCTATACTCTTGTTCCACCTCAGTTTTTCCCCAATCTGAATTAAAAGGAACCTGATCACTGTTCACAGATGAACAGGGACCTCTGTTGGGTCAACTGGAGCTCTGTTGGGTCAACTGAGACTCTGTAGGATAATAAATTAATAAAGAAATATTTATTAAGCATCTCATGCCATGGACTGTGCTGAGGCACTTAATAAATAAGAAATAAAGACAAAACTAGTTGTGAAGCTCAGCAAAGTTCAAGTCTGCAAAGTGATTTGCAAATCTATATAAATGTCAGCTAGGAATGATATGACTCATAGACTAATCATTAGAAGTGAACCTATTGGCTACCAGAATGTTGACTGATTACTTTCTAGTGTTAACTACTCATTAATAATGTTAGTAACAAATATCTGTAATAATAGCTCACATTTATATGATTTTTTAAGGTTTGCAAAAGGCTTGTTAAAATACATACTTCATTGGATGTCATAACAACCCCGTGAAGTGGGGGCTATGTCTCCATTTTATAAATCAGGAAATAGATTAAATGACTTGTGAGAGTCACCCAGCTAGTGAGTATTAGAGGCAAAAAAGTTTGACTCCCATAGTAATGTTTACAATGAGCCAGGCTTATTGGTTATAGATCACCCCTAGATAATAGAGGCCTCTTTAGAGGGGAGAGGTGGTACTTCAAGCACAGTAAGAAATAGTTAGCTTATGATTTCATTTCTCTTGCCAATCTGGTACTGATAAGTCTCTTACAATAGTGAGAGTCGAGAGACACTTGATAAAAGCTCTTTTTCCAAGATTGTACTTAACATTGGACATTTATAATTTTATTAGAGATTATATCTAGGAAGGGAATATTAATGCCGGACATTTTGGTGCCCTTATGATGATTGTGAAGTAGAAATAAGACCACTAGATCAGGTCACCAGTGCTTTATCTTGTCTTTTCTCTCTCTTGTCTACTGCAAATGGTCCCTTTCGTTACTCTCCTTTTTTTTCTCTCCAGGGTAGACAGAAGGACTTGATATATCTGCACTTGGAAAATGTGGCTGATTAAATGTAGTTGTAGTCATTAACTTCTTAATTATAAGTGCTCTTTAACAAGTAGCACATTTTTCATTCATTGGAAATGACAATAGTAAAGGAAAGTTTTTCTAACATCATACCTTTAAGCTTCCTTCTAATATTATAACCATAATTCAGTTAAGTCATTTAATCTCTCAGCCTCAGTTCTGTCTATAAAATAGGGTAATAATGCATGTAATGCCCACCTTAGAGGATTTTTATGAATACCAAAGAACGTAACATAGGTTAGTTACTTTGTTAATCTTAAAAGTTCTATTTAAGTATCAGCTATTATTATCATCAAAAAATTCTATCTCATGTGAGCACTATTTCAGACATTCCCATCAATAAACAGCAATTACTGAGTCCCTACTGTGTGAAGGACCTTGCAGGTAAGGGATGTCAAGATTTTGTGGTACTCCTAGGACTTAGAGGGGTAGGGCAGTACTGGGTATTCCAGAAATTATTATTCATTATTGCAGATGCAACCTAATTTCCTATCAGTGTCTCCCAGACTTCTATCCAGAGAAACCAAATTTTTATGAACATTGGGTCTGAATTGCTTCAAAGTTGATTGAGTAAAAGAATAAATATTTAGTGATCTTTAAGTATAAAATTGAAATTAAAATTTGATCTCAATTTCTCTTCCTCTTTTTCTGCCAAAGTGTTGGATTTTTAAAATGTTTTCACTCCACTATGTAGAGAAATAAGGGATACCTTCCTACTCTTTAAGGTGGTTCAAAACCCTTTTCTATTTGGAGGAATCTACTCACAAGTTTCATTGTTTCCAGAAGCAAGACACTAATTTCATGCATTCCTTCATGCAAAAGGTGACCAAAGGAGAGGCATCATTTTGGAAAATTCCTTCAGAAGCAGACTGAAAAGGTGACCTCACAGGAAGGATTTACTGAGCCTAATTATCCACAGCCAAACAGAAGAAAAACTAGAGAAGGTGTTTTAACAGTAAGCAGCTAAACACAACCATCAGGAGGCTTCTGAGTCCAAGTCAAGATTCAGAATGAGTTACTCAGGTCAGCTTTCTGCTCAAACTCTTTTTTTTTTTTTTAAATTAGATGAAGATTTGCCTGAGTTCAGAAACAGAATGGTGTAGAAGATATCATTCTAGATTGGGAGTCCTAAAGACCTTGGTTCCAGTCCCTCTTCTGTGTTCATAGCAAAGCCTTCTATTCTAGTGTGGGTCTGACTCAAGCCATTCATTTTCCTTGGTGTTTATGTTTGATAGTGGACACTTGCAGGTCCTTCAGTAGTTAACAAGAGAAGATTGACTTTGTCACAGCAGGTGAAAATTAAATTCAGTTAAATAATGATAGACTCCAGTGTTAGCAAGCATGATGCAGAGGACGAGTGAGCAGAAAAGACAGAGTAGAGCAGTTCAGACGGTATTTGTTTGTCCTTTGACCTCAGGAATGTGACTCCATGACTTGCAGGTGAATTAGGTTGAAGTGAAGGAGGGCTGTGCAAAGTAACCATCCTCACTCTGTCCTCCAGAGCCATCTGGGTCCAGTGACGAGACACAGATCAGGACAACTGGAGATGGCCCTCATTCAGACAGGGAGGAGAACCAAGAAAAACCAGTCACAGAAACCTAGAGAAGAGAAAAGAAAGTCTCAGAGGATCAGGTGATGAGCCTCACCAGAGGCTAGAGAGAGATCAAGAAAGATGAGAACTGAGAAAAATCCATTAGGTTGGCAGTAAGAGATCATGAGGAAGTTTGGAGAGAAGTTTCTGTTGAAGATGAGATCATAAGTAGACTGTAGAATGTACAGTGATAACGTTCTTAATTATGATTCTGCTGTTGTGAGATGCTGGAGTGCTTTCTGAACCATCAAAAGAATATTACATTTTATTAATCAGTTTTAGTACAATAGGAATTTTAGTCTAATTTCAAAATATTTGTGCGTATACATGGTAATTCTATCTCTTCACTTGGCTTTCTTATCTTTTTTCTCTCTTCTTTGGCAATGTCATTTAATTCTATAACTAGCTACCTTCGCTACACAAATAGCTCCCAAGTCTTTATCTGTAAACCTTACTTATTCCTGAATTTCAAAACCACATCTTAAACATCTTAATCTAGGCCCTTATTGCTTTCAAAATGACCTTCAACTGGGTCTTGGAGGTTCTCTTCCCCTCTCACCCTCCCTCCAAGATTAATCTTCCTATGTACAGATGTTATCAGGTCACCACTTTGCTTAAAACTTTTCAGTACCTCCTTGTTGCCTTCCAAATAAAATTTCCCAACTCTGGCATTCAACGCCTTCCACCATCTAGAACAGTACAACCACTCTTATCACCTAGTTCCCCCTTCATGTCCTGCTTTGCCCTTCTTCTGTGTCGCTGAATGCCTGACCCTCCTTCACCCTCATCCTTTCTTTATGAGGAAATATTTCCTCTCCTTCAAGGGCAAACAGCACTACCCTTTGCTGATTCCCTTCACACCTATGGCCAGTCTAGGGGGAGGTTTGAGTTTAGGTGAACTTTTGGTAAACTCTGTCTGCCAGTGTTAAGTACCTGTTGTGTGCCAGGCATTGTCAAGCTGTGAGGATGCAAAGATTCAAGTAAGAAGATCTCTGCCCTTAAGGAGTTTCCAGTCTTCTAAAGGGATTGTAATGGTCTTATTCCCCAACTGTAATCTTCCTCAGAAGCAGAGGAAGCTGGGAAAGAAAGTGGAAATGGAACAATGTTTATACTTGTCACAGTGAATATTCTGAAATCCAGCATACAGTGTTAACCACCCATCAGTGCACAATGTTAATTTGTTAAAACCTAGTCTAAGAATGCAATCTAGTATGAATGAGGTTTTTGATAGTACATTTTTAGTGGTGATCTATATAAGTTCCTATGAAAAAGTACACTAAAAATTCAAGCTTACAAAATAAGTCAATGATAGTACTAGTGATAGATGGGGGAAGGCTATTTACAGAGCTACATGTATTGGAGGCAGTGATAAAGATATGTCTGTCTTATGCATTGTGGTGTACACTTAGGCCTCTTTGGTTCCTGGCAGTAGTTCTATGGGATTGCCCGACTATGCTTTTCTGTTTTGTGTGTGGGCAAACGTCAGGGGGTTTTGTAGGAGGAAACTGTGGTTATTCTTCTTCCTGTTCGTTTACATGTTTTTGTCTGAGAGAAGGTTAAAATCGAGCCATATTTTTTGACAAGATCAGAAATGAGAATAGAGGAAAACGCGTAGTAACTTAGAGTGGGAAGAACAGGAATTTTTCCAAAGAAGTTATTTTTGTATCAGACTTTGAGAGACCCAATGGGGAGTGAGGTAGGTACAAACAAGGAACTTTAAATGGCTGTTCGAAGGGTTTGGTTTTAGGGGATTGCTTTTATACTTTCTAACTGAAAGCCAATATTTAAATTGCAGTGACATGGGTTGTTGTAGCTTACGTTGGCAAAGTTGGACTAATTTCAGAATTTCCATTGCTTTGAAAAGATTTGATGAGGGTTTTAATTGAATCTGCTAAGTTTGCTGCATTAAGCAGTTTGTTTTTTCTATAATGAAAATAGTGAACATGGAGCTTTCCAGTAGGTTGGGGCTCTTTTGTGATATTGGGGTTTACAGATAATTGTTTTTTGGAATTTACTCAGTTTTCTTGTAAATGGTGTGGTATAGTTGATGGGTAGAGAGCTAATAGCTGCCCAGAGTTTTATAATAGTAAGTTTTAAGGCAAAACATCAGGGAGAAGGTAGTATTATTCTTAGTTCCCAAAATTTCACTGCTTTTGATTAAAACTAGCTCATCTCCCTGAAAGGTGAAATCAGCTCTGAAATTAACACCTCCTTGGTACTCTCTATTCCCTGGACTCCTTTCTCCCTCTGACTGGAGAGGGGGGAGAATAGATTTTGGAGAGTTCCTCCCCAATCACTTTATTTAAGGAGGGGGCTGAAAGTAGAACCCTACCACTTCCCATTTGGCTGCTTACCTGTTCATCATTATCATGTTCCTGCAAGATGAAATCAACTTTGAAATTCATATTTCCTCAGTATTCCTGCCCAACAGGCACCTCTCTCCCTCTTTTTGGAGAATGTAAAGGGTGGATGGACATCGGAGACTTCCTCCCAGATCCCCCTTTTAAGAAGGGGCTCCAGCACAGACACCTTATCATTTCCCCCTGAAGGACTTCATCATGTCACTGAGCCACGTACCCTTCTTTCCCTTCCTTCATCCCCCACACTTTTCAGCTCCTCTTTTGGTGTTGTCTTCCTCCTTTAGAGGCTGGGGACAGTGTTGCCCTTCTTTGTGTCCCCAGTGCTTAGCCTGGCACGGAGTAGGTGCTTGATGAATGTTTATTGACATTGACCTACCACACAGTATTCTTGCAGTGACCAATAGAGATATTTGCAAAGCTCTTTGTAAACTTTACTTAAGGCAGAAGATGAATGGCAGCTCCTGTTGTTTTCTTTTTAACAACTCAGTGATCATTTCGGAAAATTTTTGCTAACTTCTTGTTATGATGTTATTTTGGAAAACCTAACAAGTGTGTTTCTTACTTTCTGGAGTTATAGACACCCCCTATGCCCTGCCCCTTTTTTATTCTATTTCCTTGAATCCTGCTGTAAACAGAAAGATTTGGAAAAAAAATGGCATTGTATTAAAAGTGCATGCTCTTGCACCTTCATTCATTAGTTCTCTGAGACCTCTCAAGATTTATCACTTTCCCCAGAGACTTTTGTAGCATCCTCCTAATTGGTCTCCCTGCCTGTGCAGTCTTTTCATTTTCCAATCCACCTTCCATTAAGTTGCCAAAATAGACTTTCCCGAGGCACAGATTTCAACCACTTGGAACTCTCTGGAACTTTCATTGGCTCCACAAATAAAGTACTTACCCTTCAGCCTGGCATATAAAGACCCCTTATAATATGTCTTCCTCATTTGATCTAACTGCATCAGGAAATTTTTAAAAGAAAAAAATAAGTGATCTCTGATGAAGTTTCTAGCCCAGCATCACAGATGGAGGAAATGCATGTTTTGAGAGGCTCTTTTTTCTGTGTTGTTGATGATTATGCATGGACCCTTGGACATTTTTGTCCCTGTACTGTAGTCTTCCTGATTGGGAGCTGTCTCATACCATCTACCATATCTAGGCCTGGAGCTTGTCAATACTATACTTCACTCCCAGACCATCTTTTCACTAGGCACCTTAGTTTACCCTCCCCCTCTTGCCTCTAGTCCAATTTCCCCTTTTCAGTTCTGAATAAATTGAGGTATATCAGTGTAATGGAATAGTAATGTGCTAAAAGAAACTGTGATTAGGAATTTAGACGGACATTAAAAATTAAATTAATGTACTCTTGTTAATGCTTCTGGAAAGGAAGTGTCAACCTGTGATGCCATTCACAACATCTATAACTTTCAAAACCAAAATATTCCTCCCAGAATATCATTCCCCTGTATTTGTCTTCCCTTCATTAGACAGACAATCAAAAAACATTTATTAATAAGCATTTACTTGCAGGCATATGTACTAAGCCTTGGAGATAAAGGCAAAAGACAAAATTTTCTTGGAGGAGCTCACGATCTAATGGAGGAGACAACATGAAAACATCTTAGTACAAATAAACTATATACAGGATAAATAGTAAATAGTAAAGAGTGGCACAGCACAAGAATTAAGAGATATTGGAAAAGCTTCCTGTAGAAAGTGAGATTTTCACTGAAACCTGAAGAGAGGTAGAGAAACTAGAAGATAGAGATAAGGGAAAAAAAGCATTCAAGGCAAAGAGGAAACCGCCTGGAGCTAAGAGGAATCCTTGTTCAAGGAATAGCAAGGAAGCCCTTGTCACAGGTAGCAGAGTCCCCATGTCTGGGTTATGTGCTCTGAGCATAGATGGACTGTATATAAAAATCAGTGAGCCCTGAGCTTCTGGTTCACCTTCAACAGCCTTCTATAGGTTGTAGTTGCATAGGTTGGAAAGATAAAGGGAATTTACAGAAAGGGGAAAGCAAAGTAATTATTTACACATCAAAGAATAGATGGCAGAAAGGGAAAGATCCGTACGGGAAAATAGGGTATGAGCACATGTGAGCTGGAGCTTTATATCCCAAACCAGAATTTGCAGACTAACAACTTAACACTGTTAGTAGAGTTGAATGTCTCCATTGATTTTGCAAGCTGGAGGTAGTTGTGTGACCTGCTAAGTAAATGGTGGTAAGAAAATTAAGCTAGAAATTCTTTTGTCACGGTACCTTATTTTCAGTAGTTCTGTTTTCCAAGGACTTGTGAATGTGGAAAGACCCTTGTGATTGATTCTTTTAAAAGAAGCTAGCCTGGCCTGTCACTGTCCGTGGACTGCTTGCATTACTATTTTCATCAACAAGAATTTTTAAAATTTATTTTTCAAAGTTTTATTGGTAGTTTTGGTTTTCATGAGTCATTTCATCTTACTCTGCCCTCAATAAACCCTTCATTATAGCAAAGAGTAGCATTTTAAGTGAAACCTACTTGACGGCACATCTACACATTCACACAGTGTATACTGCATTCCATATTCATAGCCCAGTCTTTTCACTTGAGAGTGTTTTTTTCTCATTTCTCCAGAACTGAGAATATTTATTTCATCAGAATTTGACTTAGGAGTATGCTGGAGCCAGTTCATCCCAGCTCAGAAGAGCTGATTGTTAAATTTTCATTATGATTACCTCTGGGGAAATTAAAAGATGCTATATAAATCAGGCTTGAATTACTGTTTTCTTAATTGTCTAGACCGGTGGTATCAAACTCAGATACAGAATATTTACTTAGGAAATCACAAATTAACATTATCTGTGCTGTATTAAATTTTTATTTATTTTTATTTTTTTAAATTTTTATTTATTTTGTTAAACATTTTCTAGTTACATTCTGCTTTTGTGGACAAAGTTTAATACCTCTTGTCTAGACTTAAGAAAGTCATAAAGAAAATGCTCATAAATGCATGTCAAACTTACAAGTGTTATTTGGTTGTTCACATTTACCAGCATATTCCTAGTTTGGTGGCTTTTTAGTGTTGTTACCAATCACCGTGTTATAGTCATTGTGTATATTATTTTTTTACTTAAACTTTCTTCATTCATCATCATGTCATTATAAGTCTTCTAATGTTTGTCTGAAATTGTAATCATTGTTTATTGTTAGCCCAATATCATTCCAGTATACCTACATACTTCAATTTGTTCAGCCACTTTCCTATTGATAGGTACTCATTTGGCTTCCTGGTTTTTGCTGCCACAAAGTGTGTTATTAGGGATATTTTGTTTTTAATGGATCTTCTATGTCACTGACTGTCTTAAGGGATACATACCCACCTATTCCTTAGTTCCTGGAAGGATCTCACATTTAGATTACTAATAGCCGAGTGAATGTTCAGTAACTATATAATTCTTAGTCATCTAGTGTAGAGAGGCACTAGCCTTGGAGCCACAAAGACACGTATCAAATCCTACCTTGGGTACTTGCTGTCTCTGTGACCCTGGACAAGTGGTTAACCTCTCAGTACTCTGAAGAACTCCTTTAAATCTTAAGTTGCAGAGGAAGTGCAGACCTGCATTGATAGAGGGAGTTTGCCTATCTTTACCAATGAAATCACAGTTATAGTCACTGCCGTGCTTGTATCAAAGTAGAAGTAGAAGAGCATCCACTATATAGGAATGAGGGCCATTTAGTGTTTTTCTTTTTTTCACAGGTTGCCTAGGCAAATGATTCATCACCAAGGGGCCAGTCTACTGTTAAAGATTCTCTCTGTGCTTTGCTAGACTTATCCTCAGAAAGCAGACAGTGTGTTGCCATGTACTTTCTAATATGATGAAGTCTGCCAGAACTTGTACTCTGGGGAATGAAAAGGGAACAAGTATTTAATAAGTATGTATTACGTGCAAGACACTGTGCTAACAACTTATCTCATTTGAATCTTACAGTAATCCTAGGAGATAGGTGCTGTGATCATCCCCATTTTACAATTAAGGAAACTGAGGCAGGCAGAATTAGCGACTTGCTAAAGGTCACACAGCTAGTGTCTGAGGCTAAATTTGACTCAAGTCTTCTTCATTCCAGACCCAGTCCTCTTTCTACCATGCAACCTACCTACCATTCTACTGGCATTATCTTTAAGAATCCAGGATTACTTCCATACCAGGATGGGACATTAGAATAGAACATTATGGAGAAAGTTTTTGTATTGTTCACCTTCCCACAGGACTTTGCACTTTCCAACTAGACCTCCAGAGACCATATATTTCATCCTGGCCCTCAGAGGGAAAGGGATAGATTGAGAAATTTAAATAATAGAAAAGAAAATGACATCAGTAAAAATCAGAATGTAAATTCCTTGAAGGCAGGCATTGCCTCACTTTTGTATTTGTATCCCCAGTACTTAGTACAGTCCCAGGCACATAGTAAGTACTTCATTCATGATTTTTCATTCACTTTCATATATCCAAGAACAAATTTCACGGAACATTTAATCATCTTACTGTTACATAGTAAGCATTTGCAAAAAGACCACTGTGAAGATCACTGCGGGTAATGTACTCTTTTTCTTTTGTTTACATTTTAAGTTTCAGATTATCTTCTCCACCCTGCACTAGAGAAGGCCACCATTTGATTCACATTTATGTCAATCATAAATATATATCATACTTCTGTCCATCAGTTCTTCCTCCGGAGGCAAGATAGCATCTTCCTTCATAGGTCCTTTATGGGTGATCTCAGTATTTATAGTACTCAGTATAACTTGGCTGCTTGCAATTATTCTTTGAACAATATGGCTGCTACTGTATACAGTGTTCTCTGTTTTCTGCTTACTTTACTTTTGATTATTTTATACAAGTCTTTCTATATTTTTCTAAAATCAACCAGCTCATCATTTCTAATAGCACAGTAGTATTCCATCGGAGTCATATACCATAACTTGTTTAGCCATACCCCAATTAATGGACATCTCCTCAATTTCCAGTTCTTCACCACCACAAAGAGAGCTGTTATACATATTTTAGAACATATAAGTTCTCGTTCTTTTTTCGTTAACACCTTGAGAAACAGATCTAAGAGTAGTATTGCTAGGTCAAAGTTTTGGGCATAATTCTAGATTGCTCTACAAAAGGGTTGAATCAATTCACAGTTCCACTAACAGTGTATTAATGTCTCAATTTTTCCCCATCTCCTCCAACATTTTTCATTTTCCCCTTTTATCATTTTAGCCAATTTGATTGGTGTGAGGTTGGTACCTCAAAGTTCTTTAAATTTGTATTTCCCTAATCAATAATGATTTAGAGCATTTTTTCTTATGACTGTATAATTTTGATTTCTTCTAAAAACTGCCTGTCCTCTAAGTATTTGTCAATTGGGGAATGACTCATATTCTTATAAATTTGACTCATTTGTTTGAGATTTGAGATATGAGACTTTTATCTGAGAAACTGTCTATAAATCCCCCCCCAATTTTCTGCTTTCCTTCTAATCTTGCCTACATTTATATTGATTTTATTTGTATAAAAACTTTAATTAGATGTAATCAAAGTTATCTACTTTATATCTCACTATACTCTCTTGCTTATTCATAAATTCTTCTTCCATCCATAAATCTGATAGGTAATATGTTCTGTGCTCTTCTGATTTACTTATAATATCTCTCTTTATGGCTCGGTCATGTATCCATTTTGACCTTATCTTGGTAAATGGTGGAAAATTCTGGTCTATGATTTCTAGTTTTCCTAAGAATTTTTATCACATGGTGAGTTCTTTTACCACTGGTGTCTTTTAAAAATGAAAAATGGACAAAAGAAAGGGCACTGGCATAAACTACCAGCATTTTCTTTAAAAGTTTAAATGCTATAAATCAAACAACATAATGAATCCAAAGGAACCAACATGCTCTTTCAGCCAGAGAACATTTAGTCTTTTTGCCCATTAGAGAGATAGGGAAACCAGGAGCAAACACTGGGTTAGAACAAACTTGTCTGTAAAATTTATCCAAAGGATGGTGGAAGATTATGAAAAGTGTTATTTCTTAAAATAATTGAGGAAAAAACAAGTTTCCAGAAAACTTAGATAGAGACTCAACTAAGCAAAGTTATTTTAAGGTCATTTGGGAATGAAACTGGAAGGACAACAGAGGAAAAGATCCCCATGTGGACTTTACCAAGACAGCCCAGGATATTCTTTATGAGGAAGTTCAAACAGCCCTGAAAGAAAAGCTGGGATGAGCAGAGCAGCTGGACTAGACCAAGGGTACTCCAGGGTCATACTGAAAGCAGCACAGCTTTAAGGATATTGGAGGGAAACCAAGTAACCAAGTCCAACAACCCTTTATTTACCTCTCCAAGGAAAACCTGTGAACTGTCCTTTAATTTAGCTATAACTTCCTTTTCTCTTCTAGTTTCATTTATAGCAAGAATGTAAATATTGATATTGCTTGGTTCCCTAGTCGTTTGCTGAGTCACTGGTCATAGGACAAGGCTCTCACATTTAGAGACCAGTAATGGAATTAATGCTTATTGATGTCTAAAAATCATGTGATTCTTGGCTCTCTCTATCCCTTTTTCCACTCCACCCTACATCCTACCACTATCACTGCCGATGTGTAAGGGACTGCTTAGGACTCAGGGCCATTTTGTATTCGTTTCGTGGATTGCCATGCTTAAAAAATTCATTGCCTAATAGTAAGCCTCCTGATGATGAGCCACAGAATGTAGCCAGGTCCTCAGAAATACCCTTAAGTATTATCTCTCAAAGCCTTTCCATCATGACTGTCAGAAATGTGTGCTCTCTTGGCATAAAAGTCATTTGTCCAAACCATCCTCTCCATTCAGCTCCCCAAATTGTTTCCTTAAAGCACAGATCTCACCACATTCCTCCCCTCCTCCATAATCTCCAGTTGTTCCTATTACCTCCAGGATCAACCATAAACTCCTCTGACATTTAAAGCCCTTTGCAGCCTTTCTTCTTTATATCTTTCCAGTCTTTTTATACTTTTCTCTCTTCCATGTGATCCAGCAACATTGGACTGCTTGCTGTTCCTTGCATATAACACTGTATCTCCCAACTCCTTGCATTTTCACTGGCTACTCCCTACCCACACTCCCTATACTTGAAATGGTCATCCTCCTCACCTCCTGGTTTCCCTGGATTCCTTCAAGACACAGTTTAAATCCTGCATTGTGCAGGAGCCCCTTCCCAGCCTCTCTCTTTGCTGCCCATTCTCTCTGAGATGATTTTCCATTTACATTCCATTTATCTTGTGTGTTCATAGTTGTTTAAATGTTGTCTCCCTTAAATGAATGTGAGATTTTTGAGGACAGGTGGTGACCGCCTTTCTTTGTATCCATAGTACTCAGATAGTGCTTGGCACATGTTCAGTTGTTTTTTAGTCATGTCCGACTCTCCATGACTCCATTTGAGGTTTCCTTAGCAAAGTACAGGAATGGTTTACCATGTTCTCCATCTCATTTTACAGATGAGGAACTGAGGCAAACAAGATTAAGTGACTTGCCCAAGGTCACACAGCTAGTAAGAGTCTGAGGCCAGATTTGAACTCAAGATGAGTCTGACACTCTGTCCGCTGCGCCACCTAGCTGTTTGTTGCACATCGTTAGCAGTTAATAAATGCTTGTTTACTGTGTAGTAATTGACCAGTTACGGACTCTCTAATAGGGAGCAAATTGTAATTTCTTTGGGAATGAATGATTGAATGAAAATATCTTGTATAAAGAGTAACTCAAGTCAGATTAATCTGATCTTCTCTAAGAGAGTGACAGTCTTAATCGGAAGAAGGGAAATTATTTCATTAAAGCTTTATAAAAAATATGGCAATCTAAGAAACTGGGGAAGTGTAGTTTAAGCATTACAACATTTAAATGATTATAACTTATGGATGAGGGGGGCAATTCCTTCACATTTACATTTTACAACTATGTATAAAGTATCTTGAGGCATTTTATGAATATTAGTCATTATGATTCTTATCATTTTGTAATTAAATATGTACTTATGACATACATTGACTGTCTTAGGGGCAGCTTACTGAGGTGGAAGGGACCTTACCTTACTTTTCCTCAGTTGCCTTAGGAGTTTTACTAATGTCTGAACAGTGAAGAAAGCAAGAGCAGATCAGTCGGATTTCACCCTTTAGCAAGCTGTTTCAATAAGCTATTTCCAGAAATGCCCTATATTTAGTATTGGGACATAGCCCCTGTATAAATTTGCCTTCACCAAATAATTTCAGTAACATCCAAGCCCTATAGAGACCCCTATGAAATACTGTTCAACTTGCCACTCATTTGCCACATGTATAACACTGTTTCGAAAGAATTTCTTCCTATATTTCTTCTAAAACTGTTTTCTTGGAATTAACCCAATGTTAGGCAGAAAGAATAAGCCTGTTAAAAAAAGCTGCAATTCTATGAACATGAAAAACTCCCCTCTTAAATGATGAAGTCAGATCCATCATTGAGGGAAATGAATGATGTAACAGCTACCCATAGTCTGTTGAGATGGGCGGGAGGAGGAAAAAAGTACATTTGCTACCTGAAACAGAAAGGCCAAATTCACGGGGCTGTAGCTTCCACATACAGACCCTATAAACTTTCTAGCTTTCTCCCTGTGGCTTAGTATCACTATGATACTCACAGGTTATAGACATTGGTATGCTGGTAAATATTTAACAACTAGCTCTTCAGAAACAAAAAAATATGCCCAACGACACACTTTTAAGTGTAAATAAACATTTTGTCCATTGCTTTAAGTCTAGGTGATCTACAAAACAATAAATAATTCCCTGGCTTGTAGTGTTTGACAAGTGTAAATGCTGGTTAGGTCTGGTTCCAGTACACCCCTGTAAAACATTCTATTACTTAAATGCTGAATTTTTTTCAGGTTGCCTCGTAAATAAATTATCTTAAAATTCATATTATTTGTCATGAGATGATGCCATTGGGAACTTGGTTTTAAGAAAAAGCCTCTGTATCCCAAAATACGTGATGACTTTCAAGTTTAAAAACCAAAGCTTAAGTACCAAACTGTCATCCCAATCCTGTAAAAATAGCCTTTGTACCTGTACGCTGATTCTGCTGTGACCCAGCAGATACTTACCAACCGGTTGAAGGCCGCTCTGTCTTTGTTTGGCATGTAAACAAACTCTGTATTTAGCGTTTAAAGCTCTTCCAGACTGTCTTCAGGCAGAATGACCTACTCGCTATCTCCTTTGCACAGGTTTGTCTCCTAAGTCCCCTGTCACTGTGTTGGGAAAACAAAGAAAGGCAAACCAGTCCCTGTCCAGAGGAGGAGACAACATCCAATCTCCATCCCCCTTCCTCCCACCCCTTGGTATCCCTAACTCTTGTCAAAACTAAATTCAATTTCTACCTCCTCTACAAAGTACACTAAATCTTTCCTGAATTCCCCAATTGTTAGCTATCCCACCCTCCCCTCCCCACCAGATTACTTTGTAAATATTTTATATTGACTTACGTAAGTATTGTTTCTTCGCAGTAAAATGTAAACTTCTTAAGGAGTGGGATTATTTTCATTTTTGTTTGTATGCCCCTGTGCCTAGCACCATAGTTTTTGTGTAATAAATGTTAACTCAGTAGAACTCTCTGGAAATGAATAGGTCCATCTCTAGTAGAGCAACCTGATCAAGACATTTGGTCCTGTTACTGCCAGCAGCACAAATCTATGATTTTGGATAAAATATTAAACAGTGTCTTTTCTTTATTTCCACATGAAATAATTTCTGTATCTAGGGATTGGGGATGAGTTCCCTTGAAGACACACACTTCTTTTAAGGGCCTTAAGAGCACAGTGAGCATCTTCATATTAACAACAACTAGGTGCTTCAGTACCATTTTTCTAATCAAAGATGGAGAACCTAGGTAAAACCTCGAGGGAGGTGACAGGATTTTTAACAAGAAGTTTTTTGCTCCATCATAAGTGAAATGTTTAAAGAATTTCCCTACTTATACCTATTGGGTATGTTCTGTCTTCTCTGGGCCTAGCAGTAATATCGTTTGATTTTGAGAGATGACTTTAGTATCTAAATGAGATGATTTTTAACTCTTTTGATATTAGTGTAGGGTGTTTGCTAATAAACTTTCCATATAATGCTTCTAAATTTGTCACTATAGTATAGCACTCACTGAATCTGTCTTAAGGATTGGCGAGCACAGGAGAAAGTCCTTTAGATAGTGAGCTCTTTGAGGACAGGGACTGTCTTTTGCCTCTTTTTGTATTCCTAATGCTTAGCACAATGCCTGACACATTGTAGACGCTTAATAAATTGCTTAAATCAACTTTAACCAATGTTGATTCACTGGTTTATTAGAGGAATTGTAGGTGAGAGAAGTTGTTTTTAACCTATCCACCATTTAACGTGGTTCTCCAAGTGCCATTTATAAGAATCACCATGTGTGATGAGATATCTCCCATGTAGCAATGTCTCTCTTCCTAAACACCTGAGAAATTGAAGCCAGGGTGAAGAATAACACAGTAGATGCTTTGTAGTAGAAAAGTTCTACCTCCTGGATGAAGAATTCAGAGTTATAGGGGCTGTATTTGGAGTGTGGGCCAGTGGTGGAGCACTAGCCAAGGTGTCTCAGTAAAGTATTGATTCTTCTGTTAAATCAGTACTTAAGGAGTACTGGTTAATTTGCTGATTCATAATTTGTTTTGTGTAAAATTACTGGTCATCTAATAAAGCATTTATTAAACATCTACTGTGTGCCAGGCAACAGGAGTACAAAGACAAAAACAAAATTGCTCCCGCCCTCACATTTAAACTCTGTAGTAACAGGAAAACCACATGTAAAAAACAATCAAAAAGCATTTACTAAGCGCTTAGAGTGTGTTGGAGATACAGTAGAAGATAAAACAGAACCTGCTCTCAAGGATCTCACATTCCGATGGGGAAAATGACATAGCTAGATAGGTGATGTATAGAGAGTAGATAGGAAGTAATCTGAGAGAGGAAGGTCCTAGCAGTTGAGACTTGAAGGAAGCCAGAAAAGAGATGAAGGTGAGGAAGGAGAGCATCTAGGCATGAGAAATGGCCTGTTCAAGGGCATACAGCCTGAAGGTGGAGTTTTGTGTTCACAGAACAACATGTAGGCCAGCGTAACTGGATCATAAAATGTTTGTAGGAGAGTAAGTGTAGAGAAGACTGGAGGAGTCAGATTATGATCAACTTTAATTGCCAAAAAATGAGTCTATATGCCAGAATAATACTAGAAATGTTAAGGCACTTCTGGAGTTTATTATAGTTTACATAGGGTGACATGTACATGTGACCCACATTTTAGGAAAATTAGTTGTTTGGAAGATGGATTAGAGTGGAGAATTAATGAAAGGAGAGAGAGGGGATAAAGGCCTATACTAGAGTCATGTCTGTGCCAATGAAGGCGGGGAGACATATGTGAGGAGATTAAAATAACAAAATGAGGCAGCTGATGGGGTCTTTGGGGGTGAATGAGGAGTGGAGGAGGACACCAAAGCTGAGAAGCTGAGCGACTTGAAGAATAGTAAGTAGTGTTTTCAGCAATAGTAAAGAGGTTCCGAAGAAAGGTCGTTTTGGGGAAAGAGATAATGACTTCTGTTTTAGACTTACTAAGTTTGAAATGCCCGTGGACCATCCAGTCCGATTGGAGCTCAGGAGAGAGACATGCATCCATACATCCATACATCTCACGTGTGTGTATAGTATATATAATATGTAGAGAGATGGCAGTTGAATTGGAGTTGATGAGATCTTCAGGAGAAAGCATATAGAAGGAAAAGAAGCACTTTTTGAGATGCTTTCCTTGTCAGGTTAATTCAGATTTCTTGTGGTTTTCTAATGGTAAAATGCTCCATTTAATCAGCCTTTTTCCCCTTTGTAGTGCCACTGAGGATGAAATACGGTACCCTGTTCTGCCATGTTGTGTTTATTTTTTTATTCCCTTAGGCAACATTCACAATTACATTTGCAGAGCTAAATGCTTATTTAGGTAATGAATATGGGGAGAGAATGAAGTCTAATCCTTGGCACCTTCTGTTAATGTTCAAATAGTTGCCATAGTTCAGCTGTACTTCACACTCTGCCTTCCCAACATCCCCTAAGTGAAATGAATGAGAAGTGTAATACATACACCTTCTTGATCTTCCAGGAAGAAACAAACGTTTTTTTCTGTGTTCTTGCCAGCTATTATTTCTTATACTTTGAAAAATAATTGGTTGTCGATTTCCAAAGGCGTGCACAGACAATTGAATAGTGAGGCCTTTTTATTAATCCAGAAGGCAGCACTGACAGCCCCACATTTAATCTTAGCACTCTGTATGCTGAAAACCCAAAGTCAGTGTTGTGTTGGCTATAAACTCAATATTTTTTTTCCAATAGCCCAGTGGGTGCCCGTTGATGGTTGACTAGGGAACCCCTCAGTGTTGATTTGGGTTATTTTTTCATCGATTTTATCTGTAACAAAATAATTTTTCAGTGTCAAAAAGCCAAGCATTGCTATCTTTTTTTCCAACAGCCTGGAATTGTCTCGCCATTTAAGCGAGTTTTCCTTAAAGGAGAAAAGGGTCGGGATAAGAAGGCCCACGAGAAGGTCACAGAAAGACGCCCTCTTCATACTGTGGTGCTATCTCTGCCTGATCGGGTGGAACCAGATATACTGTTGAATGACTATATTGAAAAGGAAGTGAAGGTAAGTCATGGTGGTAGAAACAGGAAATAATGGTCCTTTTAATTCTTCACTCAAACTAGCTTATTTACATGTACAAATGGACTTTAAAAAACAAGAACAGACCTTTTTTTTTTAACCTCAGTTGACCCTGGAATTTCATAGTTACCTTTTAACAGCAAAACCACCCCCCAAAATAACAATTGCAAATTATGTAAAGTGATTACACTCCCCCTGCCCATCCTCACCCAGCTCAAAGTCCAGGTACTTTACATTTCACCCCTCCCTCAGAGTTCTTTGGTACCTTTTAGAGGGTTTGGTGGTATCTGCTGTCAGCTCACCACCAATAATATTTCCTCAGTTTTTAGAGTGGTCCCCAGCATCCTAGTTCCATTTAATTATTTAACAGTCAAATTACCTTACACAAAGGAATATTTACTTTAAAAGTATAGCAGCCACAAGGGGTATAATCCTCCCAACCAGTGCAGTCTCTGGGGAGGGGAAAGTAATTAGTTTAACAGCCAAACTTAATTCTTATTTGGCATAGTTTCACCAAGTTCCACATCTAATGCCCTACTTGGCCAGCAGCAACGTCATCCAGGCTGGGATCCTGCCTCTTAGGTCACCATGGCTGGAACTCCCAGGTCCTGGGACTCCACTGACTGCCCCCAGACCTGAAAAGGACAATTGAAACAGACTAGAACCCAAAGCCTCTTTCACAGGGCTTAAAGGATGGGGTGTGGAGAGAAGGTAGCCTTTCCCCCATACCCAAGATGGAGAGTAGTCAGCAATTTAAAAGAAAAATGCTTCTACTGAGAAATTTATACTTAAAGGGAAATTAACTGTAGCTATTAGACTTAGAAAAGAATCTTTATCAGTTCCCTTTGTCTTGTCCATCTTAAGAGAGTATTTTTAATCTATTTCATATTTCTAGAATTAATATCACTTAATTAGTCATTTATCCAACAAATATTTATTAATCACCTACTAGCCATAGCCCTGGTTAACTTGACCTGTATAGCCTTCTGAATTGACTATTTCTGTTAAATTTTATCTCTGGTAGAGATAATGGCTGGTAACTCACACCTGTGGATCTAAATTCAGAATGGTCCTCAATAGATTTCAACCTCATCCTATTTGTGTTACCCATTAGACATTTCAAACTGGATGACCTAGAAATGTCTTAAACTCATAGTCTAGAGCTTAAATCATCATCGTTTCCTCCCTAAATTCTCTCTTCTCCCAAACTTCCCTATTTCTGTCAAGATATCACCATCTTTCCATTCTCTCAGGAATGTAATCTTGACATTGTCCTCAACTCCTCATTCTCCCTCACCCCACATATCCAATCAGTTGCCAAATCCTGCCATTTTTACCTTTACAACATCTTGATCCAACCCCTGTTTTCCACTCTCACAGCTACCACAACTCTTGGCTTCCCTGGTTTCCCAGTGCTTGAAAGAAACTGAGGGGTGGAGGGATTGGAGGTCATGGAGAGGCTGCAGAACAGAATTTGGAGGGACAAGGCGAGGGAGAAGTGGAAAAAGATATCAGGTTATGATCAGATAAAGGAATTTCAGAGTTCATGAACATGATGAAAGTAGTATCATATCTACAGAAGGAAGAGTAATACAGGTTATATCCTGAATCTGAAGAGAACTCAGGAAAAACCCTTGCTGGTTTTCCCATTGTTCCTGGGAGCATTATTTCCCATAAGAAGCCTCACCAATGCACTCTTTGGGTTTCCTGTTGCCACTGGTACCATGCTCATTTCTGAATGTTTCATACCCAGATCTAGGCAGCTTTCCAGGAGCCTCTTGGGGGTTTTTGAACTTAGGGTTAATCACTAACCTTTATTAGAAGCATCACATGTTAACCTCTCAACTACTTTATGGAATGTAACACAGACATTCTGTGATATGTGGATCTTGCTATTCCATGTAACAACAAAATAGGCTAGGGAGTCTCATGTGGTAGGTGCTTAGGAAGTCCTGCATCTTTAATTCTGTATTGATACAGGGAAAATTGAAGAGGAGGCATAGGCAGCAGGGGCAGAGGTGGGTTTCCCCGCTCAGAGATTCACTGCTTTCAGCTTGAGATTATTGATTGATCTAATGAAGTCTAGCTAACACCTGAGCAATGCATTCAGTCATTCCCTATTGATTGTAACCTTTGTTCTGCTACTGAATACTGGCCTTCAGCTCCAGGGGCTCAGGTGAGCCACTAGAGTAGTTTCGGGAACCAGGAGTCACAGGAGATAGAACGCAGGTGTTAGAATGTGTAAGACCTAATTTCAAATCCTCCCTGAAACTCTTACTAACTGTATGATCGTAGGCAAGTCACTTAACCCCTCTCATTTCCAATTTGCTCCTCTCCAAGATTAGACAACAAGCACTTGGTAAGCATTTCATTATTACTAAGTTTCTAAGTGTTGCTGTGTGTCAAACACTGTTACAAAGAAAGATTTTTTTACATACTGCCTGCCCCCACGGAGTATACCTTTGAATGAAGAAGAAAGCATGTCAATAACTAGGTGCATATGTGATAGTTACAGAGTATATGGAAGTTAATCTGAGAAGGGAAGGCGCTGGCCCCTGAGAGGACCCAGGAAAGGCCTTCTACAGAGGGTGAGGTTTGAGCTTAGTCTCAAAGGAAACAAGAACCGTGTTCTTTATTGTCATCGTTCCATTCAAGACCTGGTGCCGTGCTCAAAGGCTGGGTGTGAGGTTTAGCAGATGTAGTCGTAGTAGATGATGGCTTTCTAGTGAGGATATGGAAGAAGTCAAATAGACACCTAACCCAGCTAATGAGAAGGTTCAATAGGCTGTCTTTCTTGGAGGATGCAACATATAGAACCTGCCAATGCTAATCAAATTGCTGTAGCCACTGCCCATTTCTTCTGATTCTCTGGGGAATGAATGATATAACATAAAGGCAGGAAATGTATCACCAGTGAATTTGAAATCCTGGGCTAGGAAATTTAAGAACTTGGGACAAAGTAACGAAAGGCAGATAGAAGGAATGGGTTCAGAGGGTTTATATGAACAGGGAACAACTGACTCCTTAGCACTAAAGAACAGGGTTTAGAAAATGACAGACTTCTAGCAAAGGTTAAAGTTCATAATTATGATGACAACTTATATTTGTATAGAACTTTATAATTACAAAGTCCCTTATTCCATGCAAGTCTCACAGTGAACTATAAGGTGGGTAGCATATTATCCCCATTTTACAGATGAGGAAACTAAAGCTCAAGAGAGTTAAATGAGTAGCCCAGATCATGTAACTAGTTAGTGATAGATATCAGAGTTGAAGCCCAGTCTTGTGACTCTTCTATCCCATGCACTTCCTGCTCTGCTATGCTTTTTCCCTAGTGCATCATCTGAAGACTGGGAAGAACATGTTTGACAGTTCTGATTATAGAGTTATAATTGGCTGTAGAGGATTATGTCTGAGAATCTACCTATTTCTCTTGTCATTTTCAGCAAGACTATCTTCAGTATGTGTGTAATCATTTAAACAAGATCTGAGAGGTCAGTGATTTTACTAAAGAAATAACAGTTGGTATACATACTGATGACAGTTGGTACATATAGATGAAAAATACCTTTGTAAGACTGACATGCATTAGGAGCGCCAACATACCAAGTTATTCCTCAGTATATAAAGTCTGGCACAGGTACTTCACATGGACGGGGAGTCAGATCCAGAATTGAACAGGAGAAGGAGAGCAGGTCGACTTGCATTGGGAAAATTATGGTGTGCTTTTACCAGTTCCAAGCTGCTCTCTGGCACAGAGACACCATTTTTGTTTTGTTTTGTTTAAACATAAATGTCCTCCCATCGATGTTGTATGGTTGTAATACTATAACATCGTACACAGCTTCCGAAGAGTTAGAAATGTAAGTAACCTGTAAAGCAGTGGCACATGGTAGGCATAAGCAGGCTACAGATGATTTCCAATGACTCCATATGTGCAAGAAGTAACGTAAGGACTGTCATTGAGAAAATATATGTTTGGGACAGTCGTGTTGAGCTGGGGATAACATAAACAGTCTGCTTGTTTACTGATATACATAAAATGTAGAAAGCCCTAGAGGAAGATCTCTAGCCCATAGAGATGGTCTTTGGAAGAACACAGACAAGCCAAGGATGAGTTGTGATATGCTCCACTGGAGGGAGACACGGATTTTCTGATGAGCATTGTATTAGCTACAGATTCTCATAGGCAGTGTACTCTTGTTTATGGGATTCTTGGCATAGGTGGTTGAGAATGAAAAGAAAAATAATCAAATTGCTTTCCTGTGGCAAGATTTTTAGTTTGCTTACACGTGATCCCTGTGATGAGTTTAGCTCCTAATTTCCTAATATCTCAGCTAGGAGGCTGATTTTATTATCTCCCGTTTAACTGATTGTTGATTAGTTTAAAAGCATTTGATTTATTCAAACAAAACATCGCCTTACAGGCTATCTTCCAATAAGGTAGATCCCATGTATGAATCAGTATTATACAGGATCTCTTGAAAATTGTCACAGAAAACATCTTGTTTAGTCACCTGATCATTAGTATCAAATGTGTATTCATTAAGGTGTTTGTCACTTTCATGAAAGAGACCAGCCTAGAAACTGAGTTTAAGGAAGAGAGCCTCCAGGTGCTGCTGTTTGCAGCAACCTGACACTGGAGGCACATGGACAAGAGCTGCAGAGGGAGGGCACAAATCAGTAGAGTCACATTAATTGATCCACTGTATTATTCCTCATTATTATTGTAGCTTTCCAATTTTCAGAAGATGAACTTGACTCCAACTAAAGATTAGGTTATCTCAATACCTTCATCTTATCTCTCTTCCTCAAAATTTTTCAGATTCCTAGAATCAACAGTGTTAGAATTGGGAGGGATAGGCCAACCCCTCATCTTATAAATAAGGAAGCCAAGACCCAGAGGCACAGTAATTTTGCTAGGTCCCGCAGCAAGACTGGCGCTAGTACACAGGCCTCCAGTCTAGGCTCCTCAGGCTCCCCTAGCTTCAGTCCACAACATCCCTGGCACCCGGCTGTTCTCTCTTGTGTCAAAATTAGAAATGTGTGAATGGCAATGTGACACAGTGGACAAAGCTCAAGACTTGGGACCAGAACATCTAGCTTAAATTCTACCTCTCAAAGCCTCTGTTTTCCAGTCTGTGAAATATTTGCATTTGCTTCTTCTTAGAGTGTTCTTAAAAGTCGCCAGTGATCCCAGAGTTGGGAAGAAGGGAAAGAGAACAGTCATTCATCAATTACCTACTATGTGCAAGGCACTGTGTGCTTTATGGGTATTATCTCATTGATCCTCACGACGACCTTTAGAGGTAGGTGGAATTATCTCCAGTCTTGCAGATGAAGAAATTGAGGAAGGCAGAGGTTAAATAGCTTGTCTAGGGTCACTCAACTTGTAAGTGTCTGAGGCTGGATTTTAACTCTGGTCTCCCTGACTCCTGGCCCTGCGTGCTTTCCTCTGGGCCACGTAGCTGCTCGGGTTGATAGGGACCTATCACTGGCTTAGACCCAGTCTTCTGTCTTCCACAATCATTTGCCTGATTTTGTTGAGCGTACCCCTCTGTGATAACTTTTGAGTCTTGTTTACTTCTTTTGCAATCACGCCCATGTCAGACTCTCATTACCTCTCACCTGAACTGCTGTAATACTTTTCTAACTGGCTTTCTTCTCTTCAGTCTCTCTGTACATAGCTGAGATCATGTCAGAAGCCTTCAGGGGGAAGGCAGGCACATGTATATTCTGTTGATGAAACAAGTTGGTTCTAGCCATCCTAGGAAATAATTGAGAATTTTGTGAGAAAAATCATCCATTAATCCCATTATTGGGCGTATAGAACAAGAAATTAAAAGATAGAAGTGCCTTCATTTATACCAAACTATCTCTAACAATACATTTTGTGTTGGTTAAAAAAGGTTGGAAGTTGGAGCTGGAAACAAATTAGTTGCCCTTCAATAGAGAACAGTTCAACAAATCAGGTGTTATGGGAACTATAGAACCATAGATTTAGAACCTTGGAAGGGCCTCAGATATCATCCACTCCAGCTCCTGCAACTGAGGCCCAGAGCAGACAAATGGTTTGCCCCAAGCTCACACAAGTATTGAGTGGCAATGCTGACACCCCAAGCTCAGACCTTCCGTTGCTTTCCACAACACCTGTTTGGAATTTTAGAGACACCGAACAGCTGCTCTGAATGAATTCAGAGTATAAAAGAATCAGGTGAGTAATATATGTGACTGTGATCATGGAAATGCAGACAGAAAGAGATGGCCAGATTGATTGTTTATACTGCTCAGTTTTAGATGCATAGAACAGATGTGGGAGTCCACAGCTGGAAACATTTATTAGAGTATATGGTTCTGTACTGGATATCTTTGTAGAGGTGTTTCTTACGCACTAGGGCTTGACATGGGGAGACACTGGAAAGCTATTGTGTTGTGAAAATATAGGTGATATCAATAAAACTTATTGAAACCTTCAGGGATACCCTATTATCTATTGAACCAAATTTTTTTTTTTAGTATATCATAGTACTTAGAAATTATGTGGCACAATCCCTTCATTTTATAGACCAGGGCTTCTTAAACTTTTTCTATTCAAGATCCCTTCAGTACTTCTTAAACTGGGGGTAGCGACCCCATATGGGGGGCTCAATCTTGCAATATAAGACGAGCTGTAGAGATCATGGGCACTTTTCAGTTTGGCCCCAATGTTCTTTCTTTTTTAAAAAATTAAATATAATTTTTTTTCAGTCAGTGGAAATACATGTTACATATCCCTGTTACAGATGTAGATTAACAGATAACTATAAATGTATGTTTGCATATACATATACATGTATACACTCACAAACATATATAGTCAAGCAGAATAAATTCCTGAACTGGCCATGTCCAGAAAACGTCTCAATATGTTCTCTAAGTACATCACCTGTCTTATAAGAAGATGAGGGACATGGCCACATGGCCACAACTTTCCATATTCCATTACTGTCTCTCATTCAGTCTAACCAAAATGAACTGTTCATTCATTATTTCTCACATTCATCCTGTATTGCTTGCTGTCTTCAAGGCTCATGCTCATGTTATTTCAACTTTATACAATAAACTTTTCTTAACCCTCATCTCTGAATTTCTACCAGTCCTTTAAAGCTTAGCTAAAATTTTGCTTCCTTCATGTTTTCTTTTCTAATCCCCCAGCCAAAAGAAGTAATTTTCTTTGTAATTCTCTTATGGCTCCCATCTCTGAGATTCTACTGGTCGTTTAAGGCTTTACCTCCTTCCTAAAGCCTTTTCTCATACATTCAGTTATAAGAAGTAATTTCTTATATCTCTCTTAGGGCAATTTTTTAAAATTAATTTACTTGTTTTCCGGTTTTCTACAATCACTTCCATAAATCTTAGATTTTCTCCCCCTCCCTTCCTGAGATTGCATGCAGTCTTACATGGTTTCTATACATACATGCTTATCAAACACATTTTCACATTAGTCATGTTGCGTAGAGGAGTTAAAATGAATGGGGGAAGCCATGAGAAAAAAACAAACCAAAACAAAACATAACACAAGAGAAAATATTCTACTTTATTCTGCATTCCAGTTTCTTGGTTCTTTCTCTGGATGTCAATGGCATTTTGCCTCAAGAGTCCTTCGGGAATGTTTTAGGTCTTTGCATTGCTGTGAAGGGCTCAGTCTACCAGAAAAATTCCTTGCACACTGTGGTTGTTGTTGTGTACCATATTTTCCTGGTTCTGCTCCTTTCACTCAGCATTAGTTCATATAAGTTTTTTTCAGGCCTCTCTGAAGTCTTCCTTTTCATCATTTCTTACAGCACAGTAATGTTCTGTTACATTCATATACCACAACTTGTTCAGCCATTACCCAATTGACGGGCATCCCCTTGATTTCCAGTTTTGGACCATCACAAAGAGAGTTGCTATAAATATTTTTGTACATGTGGAAGAACCCTTTCCTGTTTCTATGATCACTTTGGCTTAGAGTCCCAGAAGCAACATTGCTGGGTCAAAGAGTATGCCCATTTTTGTAGCCCTTGGGCATGGTTCCAAATTGCTCTCCAGAATGTCTGGATCAGCTCACAGCTCCACCAGCAATGAGTTAGTGTTCCAAATCTCCCACGTCTTCTCCAACATTTATCATCTTCCTATTTTGTCATGTTAGCCAATCTGATAGGTGTGATGTGGTACCTCAGAGATGTTTTGATTTGCATCTCTCTAATCAGTAGTGATTTAGAGCATTTTTTCATATGATTATAGATAGCTTTAATTTCTTCCCCTGAAAATTTCCTGTTCATATCCTTTGACCATTTCACAATTGGGGAATGACTTGTGTTCTTGTACATTTGACTCAGTTCTCTATATATTTTAGAAATAAGACCTTTATCACAGACATTAGTTGCAAAAATTCTTTCCCAGTTTTCCAACAGAGGGCAGTTTTGAGGCACTTGATATAACGTGTAAACTCTGAGGAACTTTGAAGAAGAACGAGAGTCAGATATCAGCAAGGAAGATGAGATGGGGGGTGGCAAGACAAGGGGAAGACCGCATTGCTCCTTAGGTAGCCTTTCGGTGCTGGGAGCAAGGCACATAGTAGGTACCTACTAAAGATTTATTAACTGACAGGTGGAAGACCCAGGCAGTAGTTGCATAGGATGGGCAAACATAAATGGATTGTTATCTGCATTACTGGAGGAGACTGCCAAGTAAATGAAGTCGCAGATCCGTTAGAGTATATTATGAATGTATGTCAAGCCCTTTTGATTTTAACTCATGCCAACTGGTGTTTTCTGTAAACTTATTAACATTTTATTTCATTGAGTTATTCAATCACAGTTTGAGTGCCTTCTTTATAAAAGAGATTGTCATTATTATGGGGAATATAAAAATTACTAAGTTGTGGTATGCCTGCCTTTTCAGAGCTGAAAGATAGTAGAGGAGATAAGGTAAATGAGGTTATAGCCAGGAAGCAGTAAAGGGGCTCTTTTAGCTGCATTCAGAACAAAACATGCAAAGAAATTCTTCAAGGAGGTTGTGTATTCTTTTTATTTCATATTATTCTGAACTTGACAAACATCAACAAGTATGAGCATTATCATATACCCAAAAAATTATTATATTAAATAGAAAAAGAGTACTGTGTGTGAAGCCACAGATCTCCATATACAGCTTGGGTTTTTCAAAACATAAATAAATTCAACATATTTGTTCCCAGACTATCTTGTTTGTCTCCGTCTGGGTGCTTCAGAACCTTTTTCAAAATGAGGGATATTTTTTTCCTTTCTTTTTTTGTGGTGGTGGGGTGAGGTGAAGACACATCGTGGTCAAATACCTCCCCCTTCCATAATTCCTCTCACACAAAAGTTTCCTTGTAAGCATAGCTCAGCAAAACAAATCCATGAAAGGGGCATATTTTAAAATCTAGGTCTCATCCTATATCCCTGACCTATCATCTCTCTGTCAAGATGTGAGAAGCATACCGCCTCATTTTCCTCACCAATTTTATGGAGTCCTAGTTAGTGACTTCATTAATCAGAGTTCTTGACTCTTTCTGAGCTATTTTTCTTTCATCATTTGGACTGTTTGCCTACTTCTGCTCACTTCATACTGCTTCCATCCACAGATGTATTCGAAAGTTTCTGAGTCCATCTTTTGTTGTCATTTCCAATTTCCCAGTGGTATTTCATTATTTCTCTATGCCATAATTTGTTCAACCAAAGCCAATTGATAGGTGCCCCCCTAATTGCAAGTTATTTGCTACAATAAAAAGTGCTGCTATGAATATTTTTGTACATATAGGTCTTTCTCCAGTTTGATCTCTTTATTTCCAGACTTAGTGACTTTGGGGTATAATTTCAAATTGCTTCCGGAGTTTTTTTCCAGTTAACTCTTTCCATTCTTATTCTAGCTACATTAATTTTGTTTGTGCAAAAGCTTTTCCTTTTATATAATCACAGAATTTGAATTAAAGGGGACCTCAGCAACTCTCTAATCATACCCATATACGGAAGGAATCCCCACGTATAACACACCAAACAGGTGATTATCTAGCCACTGCTTGAAGACCTCCAAGATGGGGAGAGGGGATGAGAATTGATTAAGCATCTGCTATATGCCAAGTACTGTGCTCATAAGCGCCTTACCAATATTATCTCATTTGATTCTCACAACAACCCTATGAAGTACGTGCTATTATGATCCTCCTTTTACAGAGGAGAAAACTGAGGCAGATAGAGGTGAAGTAGCTAGCACACATCTGGGGTCAGATTTGAATGTCTTCCTGACTCCCCAGCCACATACCCTATCCTTTGTATTCTCCAAGCACCGCTCCCCCAGATGCCATTTATTCTTTTGGTAGTGCTGATATTAGGAAGTTTTTCCTGACATCAAACCTAAATTTGCCTCTTTGCAGCACACACCCATTATTATTCATCCCTCTGCGGCCAAATAAAAATAAGTCTTCATCCCTCTCCCTTGTAGTAGTCCTTCAACATCTTGAACACCTCCCTGAAGTCGTCTTTTCTCAAGACTAAATGTGCCCACTTCCTTCACCTGATCCTCATATGTTTAGGTCATGGACTCAAGGCCTTTCACCATTCTGAGCATTCTTCAGTTTATCAGTGTCTTAAAAATTGTGGTGCCCAAAACAAAATACGGTATTCGAGATGAGGTCTGATGAGGGCAGAGGACTGTGTGGGAGTATCATCTCCCTATTCTAGTCAGATGCCTCCCCTTCACCTTTGCCTATCAGAATCTTGATTTCCTTCGAGGCTTAGCTCTGGTCCCAATGTCCCTTTCCTGTTGTTAGTACTTGGCCTCAAATTACCTTTTATATCCTTAAAAGCATCATCTAGTCCAGAGTCACCTGCAAGGCATCTTGTCTTCCCCAGTAGACAGACACTCTTGAGGACAGGGCCATAGCATGCCCATAGCCTGCACAGAGCTTTGCCCTTAGGAAGTACTTAGTCCATGTTTGGTGAAATGAATGGAACTGTTGTAAGACCCACAGTAGGGCCATTGCTGTGATCTTTAAGTCAGAATAGCGGTGAAGACCATGAAGAACAGCAGACACCTGTCACAACTGCCAGTGTGTTGGAGGGCAGAAAGCGTGAGCACCAGCTTGGGTTTTAGTTTGTTTGGTGGGTGGTTTTTTTTCAACTTTGGTTTTTGAATGGACTTTTCTTCAACACAAAGTTTGAGGAAATGTCATTAACTTTTGTGTTTGTTAGTGACAACTTTCAAAATATATCCCTTCCCCCATGTCATCAAACAAGATGATGCATATAAGGTACTTTGCAAATCTTACAGTGCTACGTAAATGCCAGCTCCCTGGCCAGGGTTATTCTGGACCAACATCTATATAAATATCGTCAGACTGTAGAGATACAGAATTGAAACATGACATTATATTCAAATATTAGTTATAGAAAACATAATAAAAATTGTTAATGAAAGATTGATGGGTGCTAGACACGGAATTTTTTTGTTTGAGAAAAGCATGTAATCTAGAATCTGGTAATAATTACTGAATTCTGTTTATAAACTTGAAGTCCATTAAAACTAATAAAAAACAATTCCTTATTGTTTGTCACATGCCAAATAAGTGCTTAATAACCATTACATTAAAATTGATTTGTGTCTTTGGTAGTTTACCAAGCTTACATTGGATAGACTGGTATTATAATTATATTTTAATTATCAGGGGAGAAGGAAGGGAACAAGCATGTATTAGGCACCTATTGTGTGCCAGGCTGTGCCAAGCACTTTACAAATAATCTTATTTGATCCTCACAACCATCCTGGAAGGTAGGTGATATTGTTATACTTATTTTACTGGTGAAGAGATTGAGTTAAGACAGAATTCAAGTGACTTGCCCAGGGTCACATAGCTCCTATCTAACTTTGAACTTAGATTTGAACAGATTTGAACCCAGGTCTTCCTGACCCCAGATCCAGCTCTCTGTCCACTGTACCTCCTATCAGACTCTCTTATAATGACCTAGGGCTCAATTACAGGAAGGCTATCTTTGTCTTTTCTAAGAAACATATAATAAAACAAATTGTGTTAAACTTGTGGAGTTTTGAGGTATGTTGCCCTAGTGTTTGATGTCATTGCATATTGGGATGTAGTTTGGAATGTAAGGGAGACAGTCACTGTTCATGTAGAATTTTGGTAGGTATACTAGGACTGGGAATGCATTGTTGATTCATTGGATGAAAGAAAGTTCCTCTTGTTTCTTCTTTTGCCTATTACCAAATTCTACTATTGTTTTGCTATTAAATTGTACTTTTGTGTCATTAAGAAGCTCCATTTTTAGTTACTTGTGGAAGGAGACTCTTTATATGTGTTCTTAATATAGTAAGGAGTAAAAGAAATTCCTTTTTGTTTCAGTATTTAGGCCAATTAACATCAATCCCAGGATATCTGAATCCCTCCAGTCGGACTGAAATTCTGCATTTCATAGATAATGCGAAGGTGAGTCCCATTTTACTATAATCTTAAAGCCTATGTTAGTCCTTTGATATTCTCCACATGAAGAAGATGGATAACCAAGCCATCATTAACTGCTGAAATGAAGACTTGGATCAGAAGAAATTTTAAGAGATTTAGGCTTTTTGCACAATGGATATACTAGTGAACCTTGGTCAAGTTGGAGATATGCAATGAGTTCAGAGCTCATACGTGTCACTAAATAGAACAACCCTCCAAGATCTGAACAAACTCTTTCTCATCCTTCCCCTCCCACTCTTCTTTTAAAATTGGTGTGTTACACTGCCTCTTCCTTCCCACCTTAGTCAGAAGAGGGCTTGGGGTGAGAATAGTCCTTTGATGGCCACTGGCCACAGTAGGAATGTTTAACTCAGCTAATTTCATCTTAGAGCAGAAGCTTAAAGTCTGTGGAGCTAGTGACTTATGCCCCCTGGCCCTTAAGGGATTTTAAGCCTAAGGAAATGGGATGAGCATTGGCAACATTCTGGGTGTTCCCATTGGAAAGAAATCCTCAGTAGTTTTTATGTTATCCTCATTATACCAGGTGTGTTATACATGATGTGAAGCTAAGAAAAGAAACCCACATACACTAGAACTTACATATACGAGTGAGTTTTATGCTTTAAAATTTCCACTTTTGGAGGCAACTCACATGCCATGGATGCTGCCGTTATTTATCTCCCTCAGTCCTAATTTAATAAGTGCACAGGAAGATGAGTTTCTTTTTTTTGTAGCCACATAATGTTCCAACAGTTGAACCATTCTAATTAATGTCTGCCGTATGTGAGACACTGTGTTAGGAACTGATGATACGTTGCAAAGTCTGCTATCAAAGGCCTCAGTCTAATGGAGGGGAATGATGTGTGTGTGTGTGTGTGTGTGTGTGTGTGTGTGTGTGTGTCTGTGTCTGTGTCTGTGTAACTATTATAAAGAATGGACTGTTTTAAGTTCAAGGGAGAGATCCAGGGAAAAGGCTGTAGGAAATTGGAGAACAATAACTGTCTATTCCTGTTATCCGCTTATTCACTAGACTTGGTCCCAGATTACTTTTCTGTTTCAAAAAAGTCAAATCTACCTTTACTGGATGATATTCCATCCATTGATATTATTAAAAGCTAATAGCCCACAGGCTCTCAAGATACTAAATTCAAAAAGAAGTGAAAAAAATATTTTGATGAGGAGCAGTACTGTTTTAAGGTATTGCTTCCCTCAGGGGAATACTTTGAAAAAAATGAAACTCGTTTGGATGTAAGTTCTCATATGTTTGCTAAAAACATCTAGTCTCATGAATTTATAGTGTCACCTCTTATATGCATAGAGTTCTTCCTTGGAGGAGAGGTTCAGACTTTTTGGCCTGCACTGAAGGCAGAAGAACCTCCATTTTCTGATGGCCCATGGTTTTCTTTCAGAGGGCTCATCAGCTCCCTGGGCACTTGACCCAGGAACATGATGCTGTGATCAGTCTCTCTGCCTACAACGTAAAGCTGGTGTGGAGAGATGGAGAAGACATCATACTCAGGGTTCCCATCCATGACATTGCAGCAGTTTCCTACATCCGGGATGACTCATCGCACCTAGTGGTGCTGAAAACAGGTACTTTCAGAACTAGGTTTAAATGGTGATCCTTGGGCAAAAACCTCCTGTTTCACCCACTATTCTTTATTTTCTCTTAACACTTAACAAATGTTAAAACTACATTGACAGTTTTCATGGCACTATTTTGAAGGTTTGTTAGAATTGTGAAGTCTTAGACTGCGACCAAGACAGTAACCTTATTTGTCTATACTGGGACGCTGACTAATCTTATTCTGTTTTTACAACGTAGTAAACTTAGGCACTAAACTGTCTACCTTCTGCAGACCCCAGTCACTGTTTTGAATACAATTGGAATTAAAGATGAAAGAAGTTTTATTAAATAATACTTAATCCAGGTTTATGTGATATTTTGCTCATCTAAAGTTCTAAATTTATGTTGCTGGAAGTAATTAGTCCCTGCTTCTTAGCCAGTAACTCTTACTTTAGACTGAGATTGCTCATGGAGCCTATTTCCTTCTAACGGGTTATTATCAGAGTGGTTTTAAACTGGTGAGTTTGAACCTGTTAGGTCATAACAGTGCCAATGTGCACTGCAGAAGAAAGATTATCTTTTAAGTGATATACAGTTCTGTCCCTGAGTTATTTTCTTTAAAATTTGAGATTTACTATCCATTTGGGACACATGAGCTTTTGTTACAGTGAGTCACCTCATGTCATACTATTTTAGCTTGTAAGATCACTAGCTTAGATGATCACAGGAGAATAATCCAGCCTGATGTATCGGCCTATCTATGGTTAAGGATGAAGTTGGGATGGTTTATGGAGTAAGCCACTAGAAATTGTAGCCTTGTGATTTGACTTTTCACTTCTGTGCATCAGATGCACTTATTGTTCTTGGCCTTTGTTTATCATATCTTCTGCCGTGCAGGACAGCCCACTTTGTCCTTCATTAACTTGCCCCAAAAGCCCCTTCCTCATTCTCTCCTTTTCTGCAGTAATAGACCCCAGGGAATGCTTTTCATTTAAGAGTGAGGGAATTTCTTTTATTCCATTTTATTATTCCTCTCTCTCTTTGTGAATATCTGATAATCATGCTGTGCCCTTATCCAAGTGATGGATAAAAATGTTAAACAACACAGGGCCAAGCACAGATCCCTGAGGTACTCCTTCCAAATTGATTAGTGACTATTCTTTGGGTCCAACTATTTTTCTTGTTGCTCAGTCATGTCCTACTCTTTATAACCCCATTTGGTGTTTTCTGGGCAAAGATTCTGGAAGGTTTGCCATTTTCTTCTCCAGCCCATTTTTACAGATGAAGAAACTGAGGCATACAGTGTTAAGTGACTTGCCCAGAGTCACACAGCTAGTATCTTAGGCCAGATTTGAACTCAAGTCTTTCTGACTCCAAGCCTGGAATTCTGTACATTTCACCACCTAACTGCCATTCAGCCAGTTCCAGGTCCACTTACTTATACCTTTGTCTAGACCACACCTGTTCATCTTTCCCTTAACATGTGAAACTTTGTCAGATTATTTGCTAGAGTCTAAGTAAACTCTTTCTACAGCATTCCCCTAATATCCTAATGTAATAACTGTCAAAAAAGAAATGAGTTTAGTCTTTCATGACCTGCCCTTGAAGAACTTTTTGCAAGTTGAGTTTTTCTGATATTTCTAAATGTTCAATTGCAATTATTATCCTTTATTTTTTAGAATTTTGTAAGAATCTAAGTCAAGTTATTGGTGTTTGTTTTGCAGATTCTCTTTCTTGAGAATTAAGAAAATATTTGTCCTTCCCCATTCTCTGGGTTCTTTGAGAGGTCACTGACACTGCCTGACTCTGAGTACTCTGGAGTGAAGTTTGTCTGGGCCTTGCCATGAAGTCATCAGAGGCATCTAGGTGCTCCCTTCCTTTTTCTTGACTTACCTTTTAGGTTCAGACACCATATTGGCCATTTCTATCCTTTTATAAAACAAAGGTTGGATACTTTTGCCTTTTAAAAAATGTTGTCATTTTATGATTCATCTGAAGCATGAGACCAGTGCCTTTCTTGAGTCTCTTCTTTTACCCAATATGGATTTTTTCAATCCTTTGTTTTATTGTCCTTAGCATTTCTGGACAGCCTCAGTTCATGCTGAGCTTTAGCAGTTCTTCCCACAAATATTACAGGATCGTGCCACCGTTTTATATGGATTCTTTACAACCTGCTCCCATCTTCTGTTTGTCTTTTTAATTGGTCTAAAGAGACAGCTCCTCCTTTTCTTCCTCATGTGGAGTAATTCTCTTAGTGTCTTCAGAATTTAATTCTCGAGAGCTTCCTGTCTCTTCCAGGCTAACTTCCTGGGTTGAACTGTAGTCCATAGGAACTTATCTGTTCATCTTCTGAATTCTTTGAAATTGGTTCTCTCAGAATCCAGGGTACCTGTCAGATTTCATTATCAGCCCTTCTAGGATGGAGAAAGAGCTTGCCTCCAAGGTTCTCAGCATTGTCAATTTAGCATCAGTAAGAGTTGGATCCAGAACAGCAGTTTGCTTTCCTTGCTGCTTCTGCCTGTTGGACCAGGTTGGCAGCATAGAGGTTTGGGGGCTTTGTGGGGTGGAGGAATGACCCTGCTTTAGTCCAGATCTAGGCAGCTTAGTGTTTAGGAAGCCTTGCTTCTGGCTTGCTTCCTAGTCGCATCCCTACTTCTCTGCTGGTTCTCCCAGAGCTTCTAAGAATAAGACTCTTCTCTGGTATCTGGTTTCTGCTCTTGGTTCAGGCTGACACATCATTGGTCTTGTTTCTGATAAAATGCAAGGTCCTCGAGGACCAGGACCGTTTCATTTTTCACTTTGTAGCTGTAGCATCTAGCACAGTTCCTTGTACAGTGGGCACATGATAGGTATTTGTTCCACTTAATTGAACTGCTCATCAGTAATGAGAACTACTAATAATTATATAACATTTGGAAGTCTGCCAAGCTCTTTTCTAATGTCTCACTTGAGCCTCTCAAAAACCCTGTGAGGTAGTTACTGTTATTATCCCCATTTTATAGATGAGAACTCACTCCCCTTTTCCGGAGACTTCACTGAATTTCCTACTGCCTGCAAAGTAAAATGCAAGTTCCTTCACAGTCTAGCTCTACACCAAAGGTGTTAGACATGCAGCCTGCCTATATCTATAGCCCAAACCAAATAAAAAAACTGGGTAATAGTTAACAAAATAAATAAAAATACAGTAGGAAGTAAGTCAGATGTAGCCCGTGGGATTCTGATGTACAGTTGGTTCAGTGCCCCACCTCCACCCCATTTCTGTTGGGTCTCTCCAGGTGGATGACAAGTTCTTCTCCCTCACTGTATGCACTTTTGTCTAGTTTTTGTCCTCTTTTATACAGTCCCCATGCCTTTGCAGGGCTCTTCTCCATGCCTGGAATGTTCTCTCTCCTCTCCTCTGCCTCCTGGAATTTGTAGCTCCCTTAAGAACTTAGCTTACCTCCTTCAAGAAGTGTAGATTGATTCCGTCTATTGTTAGTGATCTCCCATCTCCTTGTCTTTATTTTGTACTTTTGTCATTTATTTTATCATGTACTCACTTATTTGTTAGAATTTGTTAGAATTTAAGCTTCTTGAAGGCAGGCAAATTTCATATTTGTTTTTTAGTTAGTGATTCCAAGGCCTCAGAACATAGTTCTAGGTATAAGTGTTCCAGCCTACTCTTCTTTCTCAGGCTTATGTCTTTTTCCTCCCTCTTTTGGTTTCATTAATCATGGATTATTTGTGTCTTCTCAGCTCAGGACCCTGGAATCTCCCCCAGCCAGAGCCTGTGTGCAGAAGGCTCCAAAACTCTCACCTCAGGCTCCCTATCTGAAAGCGGAGTGGTACCCGTTGAAGCATGCTGCTTGGTAATCCTGGCTACAGAGAGCAAAGTAAGATGGGAGGGAACTAGAACCTCACTTGGTCTCCTTCCCCTGTGGTCTGGACAGGTCATCATTAGAAAAGTCTATCACAACTCGATAGAGTCATGTCTACATGGTTCCATGTTTAGTTTTCCAGTTCTCCAGGCACTTCACTCTTGTTTTTATTCCCCTCTCAGGCCAGTGACTTTGGTATGCTATGGGCTAGAGGACCAAGCTGCCACCTCCAGAGGGCCATCTGATCACATTACATTCACGTCAGACTGTAGTTTTCAGTAATTTCATTAAAGAGGGCAAATATGTAAAATCATGGCTTGTCTTGGGAGAAGGAGCTTTATTCAGGAAGGTCTACATTTAGACAGTGACTTTCCCAGCAGGCCATGGGATAAAGAGATGCCATATCATCATTTTTTCTGAAAACCTACATCCATTTTGCCCCCTTATAACTTATATGCATTCTCCCCTTTTTTTCTTGTTTTTATTTTTTTAAATGATCCCTTTCTTCTTCTCTTCCTCAGGATATAGTAGGAAAAGGCTGGAAGTCTAGAAACCTAAGTTCTGATCCCCACAAGCATACCATTCTTCCATTTTCATATCTATAAAAGAGTGGGAAAGGAAGAGGTAGGAAGAGGAAGAAGGAGAATAACTACCTTTGCTCTCTGAAACTGTGTTAATGCAAAGGACAAATGGGAGAATATTAAGGTGCTTTGCAAATGTCAAAATGACTATATCAGTAAGGCAGTGATGTGATGAGTAGTTGACCATCAGGGTTGTTGTTTTGAGGAGAGGATAGTTCTTAACCAAACCACCCCTTACTTTAAACTTTATGCCTGAAGGTTTGACCTCCATGATGCAGAGCCAAATTCAGTCTCAGTTGTAAGTCTGAAGTGTGACTGGCTCCTGCTCTGTGACCCCTGCTGGTAGCTAAAGCCTAAATAATCTAACAAGGCAACTCAAAGTGAGGGTTTTTGATAAAGATCTGATAAAATCAGATCAGCACATCCTTATTAACAAGTCCTGAGCACTGGAAAATCCAAGGTGTAAAGCATGGTCCTCACCCTACAGGAGTTAGCAATCTATCAGAGTTAGTGAGACGTAAAAATGTGAAAAGTGTGAAATGGCGATAAAAGATTTCAGACATTTAAAGACGTTAGTAGATGAACTATCACAAAACAGATTAATCAGACAATCACTGTACAGGTTATAATCAGTGGGAGCATAGAGCCCACACTGGAAAGGCTTCATCCAGGAGGTAACAGACGAGTGGCACCATATTGGTGAACAGGATTTGGAGGAGAGGGAGGGTGTCCAGGGATTCATGAATGAAGTAGTGTGAAGGTGGGATAAGTAAGGTGTGTTCAGAAGACAGCATATCAGTGTGGTTGGAGCAGAGAGATGATACTGGAAAGGGACAGACTAGAGAAGTCCTTGAATGTCGGATCTGAAGGCATGTGGGGAGAAGCCCCAGGGCCATGATAGAATCAGAGTGGTGTTTCATCCTGGAAGAAGACATCACACCCCCACGTTGTTTGCATGTGGTATTGCCTGTGTCACCATATGGGAGTTAGGAAGGGGGATCCTTTGGGGAAGAAGCCTATTGAAGTCACTGTCACTGCCCTGTTTCCAGGTGGCTGCAGAAGAACTCTGCTCCCTGCTCAGCCAAGTCTTCCAGATTGTTTACACAGAATCCACCATAGACTTCTTAGACCGAGCAATATTCGATGGGGCCTCTACACCCACACGCCAACTGTCCCTGCACAGCGGTAGGTAGCTGAATTAGGAGGAAAATCTGTGGGGGCAGAGATGGGCCTGTGGGATTCTTTGCAGACTGGGTGGGACCTTAATTGTGGCCTCATTGTGGCTAGGACTTTACTGTTCTAAATGAGTCTCCCCTCTTCCCATTCAGACCCTCATAAAGAGACCACCTGTCTTAGCGCATAATCTATTATTGGTCTGTGGTTTAGGGAATAGAAAACACTAGCAGAAGAGAAGTGGGACCACTGTGTCAGCATTCTTAAGGGAACTGTCTCAGCTTGTTGGGTTTTAATTAACCAAGGCAGAAACTTGAGATCAATGAAGGAGTGAATGAATAGCATTTATTAAATACCTAATATGTGTGAGGTGGTGGAGATACAGATACAAACATTACACAGTCTTCCTCTTGAAGACCTTATATCTAATAGCAGGGAATAATAATGGGAGTCTTACCTGGAGAGACACAGCTTTTGTGAAGAAGGCCGTGAGGCAGACGATTGTCACCTCTATTCTAGCAAGAGGGGTGCTATTGTTTTAATTATTGCCTCCAGAAGCTTGGGATGTAAGGAAAGCAAGGAGGATTTGCCTTCCAGGAGCAAAAAGATTACAGGATGCCTAGGTAGCCTTGCTTTCTTTTGTAGGGAGAGGTGAGTGTGGGAGACTGGGAGAGAAGTGGAGATAAAAGGGGAGATACATATCCATTACAGGCTAGAAAAGTACTGAGATGACTTAATTTACCCCAGGAAAGGTATTCAGACCATAAAAGCACACTTTTACATTGTGCTTTAAAGTTTGCAAAGTACTTTACAATTATTATTTCACTTTATATTCACTATAATCTGGGAGGTAGATAAGGAACTGAGAATTGACTGGTGCAGAGTCCCACAGCTAATAAGTGTCTGAGGCTGGATTTGAGCTCAGGTCTTCCTGTCTTTAGGCCTGGTGCTATGTGCACTATGGCGCCACCTAGCTGTTATTGTTTTCCAGAGTAGTTGGGTAACCATTTTTGCCAATTTGGTAAGAGTGAGGTGAAAACCTCAGAGTTGTTTTAGTTTGCAGTTCCTTATTATTAGTGACTTGGGGTATCTTTTCACACTGTCACAGGTGGCTTATCATTCTTGTCAAATTAACTCCTTTTAAAAACTTCCATATCTTTTGATAAGTTATCTACTGGCAAAATGACTCAAGTAAAATTTTTAAAAATTTGAACTACGTACAGTGTTTTCCCTTTGGGACAGTCAGGATCTAAGGTTTTTCTTCATTCATGCAATCATACATTTATGTGGAATTAGGAAAAACTGAGTTCCAATCCTGCCTCAGACAATTACTAGATGTATGTGACTGGGCAAATCTTTAATGTCTCTCAGCCTTGGTTTCCTCAACTGGAAAAAGATGGTAATAGTAGCACCTGCTTCACTTTGCTGTTATTGAGAATCAAAGGCTGTAACAAGGAAAGTGCTTTGTTAACCTTAAATTGCTCTATAAATCTTGGCTGTTTGTTTTTAAAAACAAATTCAGTTCACAGTACCCCCCATGTTTGGGGTTCCTGTCCAAGAATATGAGAATACAAACTCATGTGCCTACAGATATGGCCACTGTTTACAAGCCGGACCTCACAGAAGCTCAGGTCTGCTAATTTATTACCTATTGAAACATTACCAGACGTTACTAAAGTTGTTTAAAAATATATTATTTATTTTTCTTTGTTACAACGAAAGGTTCAGTTGGGCTTAGAGATGGGGAGAGCTAAGGGGAAACGTCTGTGGTGTAAAACGAAAAGGCAACCAAAAAGCTTTAAAAAAATCAATATATAACAAGCATTTTTAATTAAAAAGCTGTGTGTTGTGCAGTGTGCTGGGGGCTAGAGATTTGTATTTGTATGCAAAGAATGAGATAATCCCTACTCTTGCATTCTAAAGACGAAACAAATCATATAGATAGATAAATATCTATCTCTATGTCTATCTCTCTATACCTATGATTTGTTTCTTCATTAGAATATATTAGGAATTTTCTCACACACACAAACACCAATAAATATAAGGTTGTTAGGAAGGGAAATCAGTTTATTTATATTCCGAAAACATTTCAATTAGATCTTCTAAATATGTTATCTACTAGCCCTCAAATCATTCTCCTTCCTTTCTCAAGGTGTTCATTATCTGTCTCACATTCTCAACCTTGCCAGTAGATGTCTAATGTCTATGTCAAGGGACTAGACTGGGTGATAAAAATGAAGTACAGTTTCAGTTCAGTTGATGGGCATTCACTTTGTTTCTACTTTTTTGCAATCACAAGAAGTTCTAGGTGGAATATTTCATTATACATGGATATTTCTATTCTTAAGCTTATTGGGGATACCACCAAGGAGGGAAATCACTGGATCAAAAGATGTGAACAGTTTAGGGAATTTTCCTGCATCATACTAAATTGTTTTCCAGAATGTTGTGCTAATTCTCAACTCCATCAAGAGTCATCTTTGCCAGCTTGTTAGGGTGAAGTAAAGTCTCACAGTTGTTTTTACATTTCTCCTATTATTAATGATTTGGAACATTTTTTTATATGATCACGAATGGTTTACAATTTTTCTTTTGAAAATTTCCCGTCTGGGGGGGCGGAGCCAACATGATGAAGTAGAAGGACTGACCTATAGAAGCTCTCTTCCATAGCCCATAAAATGACTGTAAAAGTGACTCTAAACATTCTAGACAGCAGAAGCCACAAAACCTTTACAGAGTGAAAGAGATTTCCAGCCAAAGACAGCCTAGAAGGCCAACAGGAAAAGTCTGTTGCAATGGGCATGGCAGGAAAGTAGGGGAGAAGGGGAGAAGTGGAGTGTGGGGGGATGATAGAAGGGAGGGCAGATGGGAGGAGGGAGTAATTAGAAGTTAACACTTTTGGGGAGGGACAAGGTCAAAAGAGAATAGAATAAATGGGGGGCAGGATAGGATGAAGGGAAATATAGTTAGTCTTACATAGCATGACTATTATGGAAGTCTTTTGCAAAACTGCACATACATAGCCTATATGGAATTGCTTGCCTTCTCAGTGGAGATGGGTGGGGAGGGAAGAAGGTAGAGAAGTTGGAACTCAAAGTTTTAGAAACAAAGGTTGAGAATTATTTTTGCATGCAACCTGGAAATAAGAAATACAGGCAATGGGGTATAGAAATCTATCTTGCCCTATTAAAAAAAAGAGAGAAGATGACAATAAGGAAAGGGAGGAGTATGATAGAAGGGAGGGCAGATTGGGGGAAGGGGTAATCAGAATTCATGGTGTTTTGGGGTGGGGGGAGGGGAGAGATGGGGAGAAAATTTAGAACTCATAATTTTGTGGAATTGAGTGTTGAAAACTAAAAGTAAATAAATAAACATAATTTAAAAAAGAAAAGAAAATTTTCTGAGAGCAGAGCCAAGATAATGGAATAGAAGCAGGGAACTGCCTAAGCTCTCCCTGCCCCTCAAAATACCTATAAAAAAGCGACTAAACAAATTCTAGAGCAACAAAAGCCGCAAAATGACAGAGTGAAACAGATTTCCAGCCCAAGACAATCTGGAAGGTCAACAGGAAGGGTCTGTTGCACCAGACTCGGCAGAGCACAGCCCAGCATGGGCCACACAGGCACAAACAGAACTGGAGCAAGCCTCAAGAGTGCTGAATCACTAGCTGCTGCCATAGTTTCTAGGCTTCTCAACCCAAAAATGCCAAAGACAGTTTCAAAGGGCAGTGGGAAAGTTCTCTTACCTGAGTGAGAACCAGGGTGGTAGCAGCCCCTACTGCAGCACTGGCTGCTTCTCAAGCTCTTGGCCTACAGATGGTAGGGGAATCAAGAAGCTGATCTGTGTCACAGTCTTGCATGGGCGACGAGCACTGGTGTGATAGAGCTGGTGACAGCTGTGGAGTGGGAATCTTACAGTTCCAAGACAGAAAAGAGTGCTTGTGGTTGCTCACAGACCAGAGCACAGTTCAGGAGAGGAGTAAACACCTCTCCTTTGATCATACCACTTGGGAGGAATGGAGAATTTACAGGTCCCTAAGATATCTCTGAAAACAGCTGCACAAAACCCTTGAAACTTGGCAGTACACCCTCCACTTCAGAAAGAACTCAGAGTCAAATAATTGACCAAAAAAGTGGGGGAAATTAGACTATTGAAGGTTACTTTCTTGGTGAAAAGGTATTTTCTTAAGACTAGGAAGATCAAAGCATGCAACTGGAGGAACATAGTAAGGTCAAGACCCCTACATTCAAAGCTTCCAAGAATAATATGAAATGGTCTCAGGCTATGGAAGAGGTCAAAAAGGATTTTGAAAATCAAGAGAAGTAGAGGAAAAATTAGGAAGAGAATGAAATGCAAAAAAAGTCATGAAAAAACAAGTCAGTGGCTTGCTAAAGGAGATCCCAAAAATGCTGAAGAGAATATCACCTTTAAAAATAGACTAACCCAAATGGCAAAAGAGGTCCAAAAAGCTAACGAGAAAAAAAAGTGCCTTAAAATGCAGAATTGGCCAAATGGAAAAAAGAGGTTCAAAAACTCACTGAAGAAAATAATTCCTTCAAAATTAGAATGGAACAAGTGGAAGCCAATGACTTTATGAGAAATCAAGAAATTATAAAGCAAAACCAAAAGAATGGAAAAATTGAAGATAATATGAGGTATCTCACCAGAAAAACAATTGACCTGGAAAGTAGATCCAGAAGAGATAATTTAAAAATTACTGGTCTACCTGAAAACCATGATGAAAAAAAGGACCCTTGACATCATCTTTCAAGAAATTATCAAGGAAAACTGCCCTGATATTCTAGAATCAGAGGGTAAAATAGAAATAATACACTGAGCACCTTCTGAACGAGATCATGAAAGGAAACTCTTAGCAGTATTGTAGCCAAATTCCAGAGTTCCCAGGTAAGGGAGAAAATATTACAAGTAGCCTGAAAGAAATAATTCAAGTACTGTGGAAACACAATCAGGATAACACAGGGTTTCGCAGCTTCTACACTAAGGGATTGGAGGACTTGGAATATGATATTCCAGAGGTCAAAGGAACTAGGATTAAAAGCAAGAATCACCTACCCAGAAAAACTGAGTATAATACTTTAGGAGAAAAAGTGGAATTTCAATGAAATAGAGGATTTCCAAGCATTCTCATTGAAAAGACCAGGGCTTACATAGAAAGTTTTTTCTTTCAAATACAGGAATCAAGAGAAACATGAAAAGGTAAACAGAGACGAGAAGCCATAAGGGACTCATTAAAATTGAACTGTTTACATTCCTACATAGAAAGATGATATTTCATGAGACCTCAGTATTGTTAGAGAGAATATGTACGTGTGTGTATACATGTATGTGTATCTGTGTGTGTGCATATATACACTGAGGGCACAAGGTGAGCTGAATATGAAGGGAGGATACCCAAAAAAATATAATTGTGTTGAGAGAAATGTACTAAGAGAAAAGGAAAGGTAGAATGTAGTAAATCATCTCACATGAAAGAGGCAGAAAAGAGCTTTTACAATGGAGGGAAACGAGGGAGCAGGTGAGAGGGAATAAGTGAGCCTTATTCTCATTGGATTTTGCTTAAGGAGGGAATAACACATTCAGTTGGGTATAGAGATCTATTTTACCCTGCAGGAAGTGGGGGGAAGGGGATAGGAGAGGGAGGGTAATAGAAGAGACAGCAGATTGGGGGAAGGGGTAATCAGAAGCAAACACTATTGTGGGGGGACAGGTCAAGGGAGAGAATAGAATAAATAGAGGGCAGGACAGGATAGAGAGAAATGCGGTTAGTCTTTCACAGCATGACTGTTATGGAAGTGTTTTGCATGGCTACACTTGTATGACCTATATCGAATTGCTTGCTTTCTCAGAGAGTGTGGGTGGGGAGGGAGGAAGGGAGAGAAGAATTCAAAGTTTTAAAAATAAATGTTAGAAATTGTTTTTGCTTGCAACTGAGAAATAAGTCATACAGGCTGTGGGGTGTGGAAATCTATTTTGCCCCACAAGAAAATAGAGGGGAGGGGGATGTGATGTGGGGAGGTGATGAAGAAAGGGCAGGTTGGGGAAATGGGTGGTTGAGGTGCATGCTGTCCTGGAGTGGCTGGAGGGGAAAAATGGGGAGAAAATTTGGAATTCAAAATCTTGTGGAAGTGAATGTTGAAAACTGAAAATAAATAAGTTATATTTGAATAAATAAATTTTTGAAAATTAATAAAAATAAATATTAAAGTAAAAGAAGGAAAATTTCATATATTTTGACAACTAATCTATTGGGGAATGACTCGTTCTCATATTTATGTGAACTACTTGACTTTTTTTTTCCAAGACTCTTAATGCAAAGATTTTTTTTCCCACTCAATTTTATCTTTTCACTCTTTATTCTGATTGTATTGATTTTGTTCATACAAAATATTTTTTTAAAATTTTATACCATGTAAGTGTTTTGTGTTCCCTGTTTTGGTTATCACATCTTCCCCAATTTGTTTTTCATGAGGTGGTGTTTAATCATTTCAAATTGTTATAGCATATGGTAGAAGATACCAATCTAAACTTATTTTCTGCTATGCTGACTTCCATTTTTCCCAGCTAAAGGGGGAGAATATAGAAGGAAATGTAGAGTCAGTGTAAGAACAAGAGAGAGATCCCCTATTTTGACCCTTTTGAAATTTCTTCTAGGAAGCCCATAATTTCTTCAAATGCCAAGATGCTATTAAAAAAATTGGAATATTGTTTTCATTTCACCTTTTCCTATAAAATGGTAATAGCAAAAAGATTTAGTACTTACAAATTCTGAACTGTGGTTGAGTTTTTGTTTATTCTATAAATACTGAAATTATGAATAGGGTATTTTTAGGGAGCTTCTTCCTTTTCTCCACATTCTTTTAAATTTTTATCTTAGCCTTTCCCTTCAAATCCACTCATGTTCCCACGCATACATTGTTCATCCTGTTTCTCCTGCCCATACTGTACATCTGTTTACTGACTTCTCTGATGCTTCCTCAAAGGTCCCAATCAAGAAATAGCTTCTCCTTGAAGCTTGACCTTATTATTATTATCTGTAATGTTCTTATAGTTATCTGAATTTCTCTAACCATCACTAAAGGTTTATTGTGTTCAGTTTGGCACTAAACTATATTCCATTGTTGATGGATGTGAGCCCCACCTCAGTCATCACTAAATATTTGTTCAGAGCCTTCTGTGTGCCAAGCACACAGACAGTATGATAAGGATATAGATACAGAAGTGGAAAAGCCCCTGCCCTCAAGCAGCTTATGTTTTGTCAGGTGGGACAACATGTTCACATAAAAATACATCTGAAAGAGATGGAAGGTGACTTTGAAAGGAAGGGCACTGGAAGCTTGGGGTGGGGGGACTTAGCAAAGACTTCTTATAGAAAGTGATACTTTAGCTAAATCTTAAGGGAAGCTAAAAATTCTAAGAGGTAGAAGTAAAGAGGGAGGACATTCTAGGCATGGAAGGTAGGAAATAAAGTGCCAGGTATGAGAAATAGTAAGAAGTATATGAAGAAAAGTCATTTATAAGACTGGAAGTGTAGCTAATGAATGCACTGTTGGTGTTCTGAACTGGTCCAACCATTCTGGAGAACAGCTTGGAAGTACACTCAAAGGGCTATAAAACTGCATACCCTGTGACTCAGCAATACCACTAGTTGGTCTATATCCCAAAGAGATCAAAGAAAAAGGGAAAGGGTGTATGTGCAAAAATATTTATAGCTGCTCCTTTTATGGTGGCAAAGAATTGGAAACTGGGGGGATGCCCACTAACTGGGGAATGACTAAATAAGTTGTGGTATATAATTGTGACGGAATACTATTGTGCTGTAAGAAATTGTGAGGAGAGTTTTCTGAAACAGAAAAGCCCAGAAAGATTTAATTGAATTGATGTAAAGTGAAGTGAGCAGAACCAGGAGAACATTGTACACAGTAACAGCAGTATTGTATCCATGATCAAGTGAAAGACTTGGCTACCTTAATCAGTACAGTGATCCAAGACAATTCCAAGGGACCCATGATGGTAAATGGAATCCATTTCCAGAGAGAGAAATGATGAATTCTGAGTGCAGATTGAAACATACATTTTTCGTTTTCTTTACTTTTCTTGCCCTTTTGTGCAACATGGCTAATAGGAAAATATGTTTTGTGTCATTCACATGTATAAATAGATTTATTGCTTGCCTTCTCAGTGGGCAAGAGAGGGACTAGAAGAAAGGAGAGTTTGGAACTCAAAATGTTTAAAAAAAATTCTTTAAAATAAATACATGAATGACTGCGGCTGAAATTGGGGGTTTGTGTCAGGTTTTGAAATATCCTGAACACCAAACAGGAGAATTTATATTTGATCCTAGAGATTTATTGAGTAAGGAAGTGATATGGTCAGGCTTGGTCATCTACCTACCTAGACATCTTTGTATCTTCTACAGAGCCTGATAGAGTGCCTTATACATAATAGATACTCAATAAATATTTGTTGACATCAGGTCAGCAGAAATTTATTAGCTATATACAAAGCATTGTGCTAGACCCAGGAGCTACAGAGTCAAAAATGAAACAGCCCTTTCCATCAAGGAGCTTGTTGCTTACAGTCTGTTGAGAAGGACAGACATACCAGTTGTGCAGTCCAATACAGTAAAGGTAGTATGAGGAGGGAGAGGACAGGGAAGGAGGGGTCAGGAGAGGTACCCCAAAGACGTGGCGCTGGTGTGTCTTTTATCTTTCCTGTTGTATCTCCTTAACATAAGGTTAAGCACTCCAGCGCTCATCTGGGACTTACTGACAACTTAAAAAATAGGTACTCACACCTATCTTTAAAAATTTATCCCCACTTTCCTTGCAGATGACTCTTCTACGAAAGTGGACATGAAAGAAGCCTATGAAAGTGAAGCAAGCCCTTTGTGAGTAGACACTTTGCCCTGAATCCTATAGCAGAAGTGACTGAACTAGCTCTCAAAAGTGATGGTGGCCAAGGCCATCCTGCAGAGATGATCCCCATTTCCTTCTAGTTTAGGGGAGCTGTCTAAAACCTTCTTCCTTTTCTAAACATTCTCTTGATATGTTGTTGGTTGAATGAGTGTAGGGGAGAATTTAATTACATCATGGGCCATCTTTCATGTTCAAAGATGACATTACTAATCTGTTGTCATTAGAATATATATTTTTAACTGTTTCCAAAAGCAGGGTTACCTTCTCCCTAGTCTGTCCCCACTCCTATGTTTAGATTCACGTATGTATCAAATATACATAGGATTTCTCATCCTGGGTCAGCACTATGAATTGTTCAGCCAAGAATGCTTTTAAGTGAAGACAGCAGAGTTGTCTTCCGTACTACCATCCTTAAAAGTTGGGCATATCACAAAACTGCTTATGTCTCTGTTGCATAAATTCATTCAAACACTTTCTGAATCCAAGGAAGCAATTTATGCGTAGCAATTTTATCCTGAACGAGGTGTCCTATGGGACGATGGCAATCAGCCTTGGTCACTCCCTTGAGCTTCATGTTCACGTTTCCACCTGCCTGCTGGACATAGCTATTTAATCAGTAGCGCAAGCTCAATACATGCCCCAAACTGAACTCACTATCTTATGTTCAAAACCTGCCTCCTCCCCCCAACTTTCCTGTGCATTTAATAACATCTTTCACCTGGTCACTCAGGTGCAGAACCTGTTGTCTTTGACTCTTCCCTTGTGTTCCCCATATCTAGTCGGTTGCCAAGTCCAATTCATTTTATGTACACAAACTCACATTCATCTCCTCTTCTCCACTCACATTGCTACAACTCTAACTCAGGCCTTCAATGCCTCTCCTAACTGGTCTTATCTCCAATCTTTCCATTCTTCAATTTAATTCAACAAACATTTATTAACCATTCACTATATGCAAGGCACTGGTAACAAAAATAAAATAGACCCTTCCTTCAGGAAGTTTGCAGACTACTGGGGGAAGGAGGTGTACAGCACGAACACAAATAATTATAATTCAAGATAAATCAAGAAGAAAGAAAATACTAACAACTAGAACAATAGAAGATGGCCTCATGAAGGAGGTGATGCCCAAGCTTCATCTTGAAAGCAGACAAAAATGCTGGGAGGCAGAGACAGGGAGGGAATGTATTCCAGGTTTGGGGAATAATTTGTGTACAGAGGCAGAAGATGGAGGGAAGAGTTGGGGAGATAGCTAATTCTCCATTTTAATTGGAACATAAAGAGTTTATGAAAGGTAGTAGCATGAAATAAGTCCAAAAAGGTAAGTGGAGCCAGTTTGTGAAGGGCATTAAGTGCCGGGAAAAGGAGTTTCTGTTTTGTCTCTTAGACAGTGGGAAGCTGCTGGATGTTTTTGAGCAAGGACTTGCATGGTCAGACACGTCTGTGCTTTAGGAAGTTTTGGCAGCTGTTCGGAGGGTGGGTTAGAGGCTGGAGGTGGTGAGGGCCTGAACAAGGTGGTGGCTACGGTCCTATGGTAGAGTGGAGAGTATGGCTGCCAAAGTGTGAACATAGAGGGAAGAAGACTTGGTTTCCAAGATAGTCCTCTTATTATACAAGTCTGGACAGTCATTGTTTCCACATTGCCTCCCAGGTAAGAGACAGATTCTTGTCCTGGAGTTTCAGGTTGTCCCAGGATGATTTCCATCTCATTTTCATTCTGCTTTCCTTCACACATCCTGTATTCCAGCTGTGCTGGACAGCCTGCTCTCATCCAGCCTCACCCTTGCCCTCCTCGGCCTCAGTGTATTCACATAGGCCATTCTCCCATGTTGGCAATGACCTCTTGCATCTCTGCCTGGTGAGACCTATTCTTCCTTCAAGGCCCAAAGCAGCCTAATTACTTCCCTCTCTATTCATGCCTAGGAACATACCTAGCTTATCTTTCCTTACCTAATGGCAAACCCTTCAAGGGCAGAAACTTTTTTCATGTTTCTATCTGAAGTACCTGGCACAGTACCTTACAAAGTTTGTTGAGTTGAATCAACCCATTAAACACCAGACCATGCTCACATATTTACATTCTTACTGTTTCAGCTTGTTTTTGAAGTTGCCGGATACAGGTGGCCCCTCATCCTCTTCCTTCACACAGCCGTCTCCTCACGTCAAAACAGTCAGCGAGAGTGAGCTGAGCACCACAGCCTCTGAACTCCTGCAAGATTACATGATGACGGTGTGCCTGTCCTCCTTCCCTGCCTCCTCTTCCCCAGAGGGCCAAGGCAGCATTGCTAATGCTCTGTCTCCCTGGGGTTTGGATAGAAGATGTAGTCAAAGTTAAACCTTGGGGGTGTTTAAAGGAAACTTAACCTGACCTTCATTGGTCTTGTTTGCCAAGACACAGGCCAAGGTTTAGGATAGGGTATTATTGACCAAAGAACTATGGCTGACTCCTTCAGCATGCAGAATTTCCTCACAGAGGAACACCGTGGCTGATTGGCATCGTTAGCACAGAGTGTTGCTTGCTGGAGGAGCACACCATTCGCAGTGGGGTTCAGATAGTAGAAGATGGAAGAGAAGAGAGATAATTTGAAGGGTAGAGAAGCAGAGTTAATGAAAAGTAGAGTCAGTTAGCTAGAAAGAAGGAAGGCTTTATTTTGAATCCCACTGCCCTACCACAACAGGCGCAGGGGCCTATCTATCCCTGTTTAAGGTTAACAATAGTTACTGACTAAGGGTATGTACCCAGTCATACCCCACATTTTTCATGACGTTCATTTTCCTACCAGACTAATGAGAAATAGTATGTTACTGGGGGAGGGGCAGGGAGTGGGGTGGCAGGAATTCTGTGGACTGGTTGTGTTTTGGCATTTCAGCATTTGTAGGGCTGGTCTAGCAAACCTAGCAGTCTATATTTGACCAGGGAAGTCTGAGGCCTGGTGGTAGATACTGACTTTTATCTGAGGATTTGAATGCTGGCCTCCATGGGCTTGGTGGGTGACTTGCCTCCCCCCCCCCCCCCCCCCACTGTCACTTTACTTCTCTATTTTTTCAGCACTCTGTGAGAAAAGCTGACTTTGAAAGATCTCTTCTTTCAAAGACAACAAAAGCAAGAACTGAGGATGTAAAATTAAGTTAGTTTTGATATAAGATTAAGGGGGCAGAGCAGTGAATACAGAAACACTCTGTTGGGAATGTAGTAAAAATACCCAGTTTACCCAGTAATTTTTCTTCTTTATTTCCTGTGTGACCTTGGGCAGCTTTCTGTCTGGCTGTCAACTTCCCTTCCTGATCTATATCTATGTTCCTGTGATCTGTGAACTAGTTTCTGTTAACAAGTAACCCCAAACTCTTTTCATCTGATTTTTGTGTTCTCCCCATTTTTTTAATGAAATAACTGGTCATCCTCATTGTTCTGCCTACAAAATGATTCACTCAGATGGACAGTCAGGTCCCTGGTATTCTCCTTCAGCTCCCCTGTGAAGCACAATCCTTTCCCTAAGTCTCTTACTTGCTTAGCCAGGGAAGCTTTAGGGGCTAGAGAGATTGGCACCATCCCCTACCAGAGAAGGGGGAGATCCTTTAGGAACAGCATAGATAATCAATGCTCAAGTCAAGTTTGCAGTTACATGAATGAATGAAAAAACATGTGTTTAGCAGTTGGGCCAAATGTGGGAGATTTTGCCTCCTTAGCCCCATTTTGTCCTGATCTGACATCAACACTGATTTTCCTGTGGTCCCTCTTTGGGTACAGTTTCCAAATAGTACAGTGATGAGCTGAGGGAAATTGGAGTCATACTTGATACATTCTGAGGCCCTGTACCAGAGGCTCAGTACTTCCTCAGAGATAGAAAGGGGTTAGGACCTGAATGACATCACACTTAAGAGTGCCTTTTTTCTCTTACAGAAAAAGTCATTTCCAGACTTACTTAGTCCTAATTGTTAGTGTTGGCAAGGTGTTCCAGGGGCTTTTAATAGGGTAATTACAGATGTGAGTGTAAGGGAGGGGGTGCTTCCCCCTAGTGATGCCTAATGACACTCACTGGTCTTTGGTTGTGCTCTCTTGGCAGCTGAGAACCAAGCTGTCATCCCAGGAGATCCAGCAGTTTGCCATGCTGCTGCATGAGTACCGAAATGGGGCCTCCATTCATGAATTTTGCATCAATCTGCGGCAACTTTACGGAGACAGCAGGAAGTTTCTATTGCTAGGTGAGCTGGAAAGGTTTTGTACATAGGGGTACAGTAGAGTGTATCCCATGAGCTTGCGTAGCTCTTTTCAAAGAAGCAAGAAGTTTGGCCATTGAATGATGAATCTTTCAGCCTGGGCAATTCATGAAAGAGTCTTCAGAGGCTGGAAAGAGGAAGCTTTGCCAGGGGCAGGGAGATTGCGATCCTGATCCAATAGATGTCTGTTCATTTGTCTCTCTTGCTAGCCAATCTTGGCTGATGGGGTCAAAACACTTCGACAGGAGAAGGACAGGGAAATGTTTCGAACCTCCTTTATGGGGCAAGCTGTCTTTACAATGGGGGAAAACAAAGGCAGTCAGTCCTCCATGGACTTGTCAGTATATCCTCCTCCCAAACTTAGCTGCCCATTTGAAAAAAAAAAAAAGATGCTAACACTTTTAACTGTCCAAAGTACTTTCACACATATTCTTTCATTCAGTCTGCAGAGCACCTCTAGGAGGGACTCAGGGCAGATGTTTAATAATGTAGATGGCGAAATGGAGGCTCCAAGAACTTAGGTGATCTGCAGAAGGTCATGGAGCTCATCTTTTTCTGAGTTAGGTTTGGAATTTGCATCCTAGCACCTCAGTGTGCTTCTTCTACTGGTTTGGCTCAGGGAACATTATCAAGACATAATGCCTGACTTCAGATATGATTGCCTCCTCAGTAATCCTGTTATGGAATTAAGGAGCAGTCCTCTTATTTGTTGATATTTTTCAGCTAACTCACATGTCTTGTGCAAGTCACTTTAATCCCTTAGTTTCCTAACCTGTGTAATGGAGATAAGCTGGAATCGCCTTGCAGAGGAACTCAGCAGCTGACTGCGGATCTAGTCCCAAGACCCCACCTTGCTAAACTAAGCAAGGTCCATCACCAGAAGTTAGCCACTGGTGAAGACTGTGTCTCACAAAATAAGCTGCAGACTTCTGGAGGAGCTGTTGTCTGCAGCAGTGGAAAGCACATCCCTCCCAGCTCCGTGGAGCATGGGGAGTGTTACTGCTGACAGGTCTGCCTGGATCCATACAGAGACATGGACCTCTAGCATCCTGCTGAGTGAGGCAGCAGTCAATCTTCAGGCTCAGATTCAGGGAAAAGGGTCTCAGGGGTAGCAAAAGAGAAGGGAAAGAAGCCTGGACCGTAGGCCACATATGTGACCAGAAGTCTTTGGGGCTAGGTTAATCTAGCATCCAGCCATAAACAAGTGTGGCTCCAGTCAGCAAAGCAGTGCACTTGAGCTCTCATGCTCACGTGCTTTCAGTCAGTTTTCTGCTACATGTCAGGGGGAGGGGGGAGGAGGAGAGCTCACTGGCCTGTCTCTAGTCTCAGCAATGCCTAGTCCTACATTTGGTTGGTACCCAAGGCTACCCAGACTGTATCCTCTGTCACACATCCAGGGTATTTCCAATGATATGTCAGTAGGGTTGAAACACATAAGTGGAGCTGAAGTGGGTTTGCTAGTCTTTCAAATTTATTAAGTATTCCTACTTAAGGCAACCTTCCCTGGTACACTTAAACTTTATTCACTTTTCAAATTTTGATTTTCACTCAACTATTTAGGCACCACCTGCTGTTGAAAGTATGGTACCTGTAACTTTTAATGGTAGCTAATTAATTAGACTCTGCTCAGCTTAGTCAAAGTATTACTGTAACCGTCAGAGGGAGCTCTTGTTCCCCAATACTGTAGAAACATTGTGGAAATGCAACTTGAACCCTAAAAGTAAAGTATCTGATCAGGCCAAAACCTCGCAAATTGAAGGAACACTTCACCAGGATTAATACACTGTAGCGGATCACCATGGAAAAGGAATAATTGTCTCTGAGATTTTCTGTATCCTTGCTCGATGAAGCCATGCAGCCATGGGCGTGTGCAGTTCATTCCCTGCCTTATTTCTGAGCAGCACATCACAAACGCCAGGTCAAGGCTGGCACTGTGGAGCAGTGACAGAGCTGGGGTATTTTACCAAGATGTTGCTATGAAGCTACAACTAGTTTTGTATAAACTTGACTTCTTGCTGGATGTTACCTCAACAGAGGGTGATTGGTGGAATGTGGTAGGAGACTCTGGCCGCCAAAGCAGCCAGCTCCCTTCCTCACTGCCTTTCTCTCTTCACCCAGGGTTTAGCGAATTTGATAGAGACCATCACAACCTAGCCTAGTCTGGAACAGGCAGAGTGAAGAAAATACAAAGCAGCCCCAGGGAGGTGGAAGCTCTTAGAGGCAGCAGAGGACTGAGCTAGACTCTTGACCCTTACTCTGGGCCTTTATTTGTCAGTTCACCTTTATCAAGGTGCTCGGAATTATTGGTAATGTATTGCCCAGAAACCCAAAGTAAAAGAACCTGTCTTCAATAGCCAGGTTTGATTTTTTGAATGGTTTGGAATGAAATGGTTTGGGCTACTGACCCCAGATCCTCTACCCAGGAGTCCCAGGCTCCATAGGCAAATATGCTAATCTGTCGAAAAAGCATGGTATACTGGAAAGTATTGGACTGAGAGTCGAGACCTGGGTTCAGATCCCAGCTCCAACATCTTCTAGTTGTATGACTATGGGCAAGACACTGCCTTTCTCTGAGCCTCAGTTGCTTTGTCTATAAAATAAGGGTAATAACCCTTAGACCACCTACCTCACTGGACTTTTATAAGGAAAGTTCTTTGTAAATTATAAAAGGATATAAAGATAGAAGTAGTAATTATTGAGTTCTTTGGAAGAAAGCTGTTTGTGACTACACTAACAGCCTTAGATGTTGTTAAATTAAAGGAGACTTGGCTCTTTGCCTTGTACCTGTGTGGCCTGGATTTTGGCCTGACCACCTCCTCTCTAGGCCTTAGTTTCATCTGTAAAATGAACCTTCCAACTCTACATCCTATGAAATATGCATTCCTGCAGAAGTGCTAATATCACATCCTTCTTCCCCTCTTCCCTTAAGCCACAAGCCCCAGGTAATGGAGCCATGTTTATTTTCCATTCCTGTCCTGATTCCTGCATTCCTCTCCCAGTGTCCATCCCTCCCAGAGTGCATCTTTCTGTTACAGGCAATTGTTACTCCCAGGTAGAAGTTCTGTAGCACCAGTGGTTATTATCCTTCCTTCCCATCTCCCCCCACTTCATTCTGTCCATTCTCTGCTAGGTCTAAGGCCTTTCATCCCAGAAAAAGACAACCAACATTTTGAGAACTTTCTGGAGACAATTGGAGTAAAGGATGGCCGAGGCATCATCACTGACAGTTTTGGAAGGTACCGGCGGGCAATGAGCACCACGTCCAATTCAACCACCAATGGGAATGGGGCTGCAGGCAGCTCAGATGACCAGTCTGCACCATCAGAAGGGGATGAATGGGACCGCATGATCTCTGATATTAGCAATGACATTGAGGCACTTGGCTGCAGTATGGACCAGGACTCTTCATGAGGAAAAAGCCTGGAGGAGGGGAAGAGGAACATCTCTCAGGCCTGAAAGGGGCCTTCCTCTCCTCCTGGTTCACCCTCTCCTGTAGCTGTCATCCCAGTCCTTCCTCAGAAAAGGTTCTAGGGGACCAGCCATCATGTTGAACACCTTGTTTCCTTAGTGGTGGGAAGCAGGATGATGTATTAGATAGTCTGAGTGAGCTAGGACCCTTCTACTGTGAAGAAATGAATGTGTTGTAAGAGGAGGAGTGGTATTGGGTGTCAGGAATATAGGAGAGCTTTGCAGTCATCCAAACTGTCCATGTTCCTTGCTCCTATCCTCTGCCCAGAGGTTCCTGGGTAGGAACGTGTCAACTAAGGTATGGCAGAAGGATGGGGAGAGGAGCCAACTAGGTGAAGAGGGCTCACTTCAGTTCCCCTGGACAGTTTACAGTTTTGCACATGATGTTCCTGTTGTAACTCTCAGAGACCTTTTTTGAAAAATGAAGTTTATCACAATGTGAATAATTTAAATCTCTTGTTGTCAGACACATTTCTAGTCTAAATGGAGAGATTGTATGTACTGAGAGAAGTACATTCTAGGTGGTAGGCATTTCCCATTTTAAATGGTTGTCCAGGGATGGTGGAGAAGTCAACTGGGCTATCTGGAGTATGGCACTGGGGAGTTTTCACTGACTTCTGCCCGCATCAGTCCATAGCCCTAAGAAGATCTTGTGGGCCAAAGAGGGGAGAGTACTGTTACCTCTGTTCACTGAATCTGTCCTTGCCCCATTTAGGTGTGCCTAGGAGAAACCCATTTCTGGAGAATAGGGCCTTGGTTGGGTACAGCAAGTCACAGTTGGGGCAGGAGTGGGCTAGTTTGACTTTGTTGGAGAGTCTTCGTTGCCTTCTCCAGCACTTCCCTGGATACCCTGCTGCTTCCTGAAGTGTGCAGGGAGGGAGGGGAAGGGGGATCTCCTCTAAACCCAAAGGAAGTTGTGAATTTCAGTGCCAGGAGCTCCTCGTGTTTGGCTTGTTCTGGTTTTTCCTTCTTAGAACTGAGGGTGAGATAGTGGCAGTCCCATAGGATCAGGTGGTCAGGATTCTCTGAGGGAGAAGTTATAGTAATAAATAGAAGACAGAATCATGTTCAGTTAACTGGGAGGTTTTACCTTTGCATGAGGTATATAATATAATGTACATGTAGTGTAAATACGCTCTTATAAATACACTTATTTTTTTAATCCATATGCCATCCCGATCCTGGCTTGGGAAGCCAGCCTTCCCAGAGTGGTAGGATTTGCTGTCCTCTTGGTGTGATAGCTTATTCCTTAATTTATGCTAGGGTTATATTTTTTACTCCTTTTTAGATAAGCTTCCCAAGATTTTGCTAAGGGACAGTCACAGCTCTTTTCATTCTGGGATAAAACTGTCAGTGTGTAACAGTTTTCTCTGATGCTTTCCCAGAAAGGTTCAGTCGAGTTGCGTTCTCAGTCTCTCTTGCTTTCTTCCACGTATTTCCTTACCATAACCTTGCCATGTTCCTTTCTCCATCTGTCTCATTCTCCTGCTTTTGTTCTCATTTAGGCTTGCTCTTGCCTCGGCCTTCCCCTATGTTTACCTCCCCTTCCCCCTTTTTCACATATGCAGATATTCCCATGTGTTACTGAGCACCAGAGTGGGGGCGGGGGTCACATCACACCGACTTAGCCAGCCATCTGTGACCTTTGTGTCTATAAATTAGCTATGAAAGAGGGTCACAGTTTCTACCACTGTGCCTCATTGCTATGTCTGCATAGATGGGAAATTTGTCTTTCTGAAACTAGCAAAGGCTGACACCCGTTTCCCAGTCCAAACCTTTACCTTTTGGATTATCATTCTTGGAGATAGGATCATAAATTTAGAACTGGAAGGAGCTTTAAAGATCATCTAATCCAGTCTTCTCATTTGTAGAATGAGGCACCTGAGGACCAGAGAAGTTAAATGATGTATCTCCAAAGTTACCTAGTCGATAAGTAGCTAGAGACTAAATTCAGGCCCAGGATAGCAGACTCCAGATCCAGCATTATTTCTACTTCATCACCCACCTCCCTGTATGCACCTCAGTAGATCCTGGGTTCTTAAGCAGACCAAAAGAAAACTTGCCCAAGATGAGGTTCATTCCTCTGCGGGGGGGGGCGTCATCATGCAAGGGACTGAGTGTCAGAAGCCAAACCAAGGTAGGGCTGTAGACAGTGTGGATATATTTCATTTGTACTCCTTCCTCTTCCTTCTGTTTGGAAGCCAGGGTAGGATTAATGAGAACTCTTTCATGGATATGTGCTAACTCATTTCCTCTGTTCGGTACCTCCTCTCATAGACCTTCCTTCCTTCCCTCCCGACTTCCTTTCTCTGGGTCTTCTCAATGGTCACTACAGTCTCAACGACTTCATGTTCAACTCTGAGCTTTAGCTTTCCCCAAGATGGAAAGCATTCCTGCCTCTCATCTCACTCCCTGTAGTAGTTCTCAGGTAAATTTCACCCAGAAGGTAGATAAATAGGAAATCTAGACTTAACTTGAGAGTGCTACTTTGGTGTGGGCTGCACATTTTACCCCTAGTTCATCTGTGCATCCCCACCGACTTCCTATCTCTGGAGCGATGGTTGACTAGTTACCAGTTCCAGTGGTATCTGTGGTACTGACCCCAGAACTCCACTTCCATAGGGAAAAGTTGCAATGGTACCCAGAGTTTTAGAAGACAGGGGTCCGTTCTGGAGGAGTGAGAGAAGTGAAGAGGAAGAGAGAGAAGGAATCAAATCCATCGAACTGTCTAATCTTTCTGGAAATGTATTTGGCTCAGTCCTCTCTAGGCCATATAGGAACAGCCTAACTCCACCCTTACTCAGGTTCATCCTTGCCTGAGCTACAGTTTTAAAATCCCAAAGCCCTTCCTCTGGTTGGGGAAAGGAATACAGACTAGCAGCAGACACTCCACAAAGCTCCCTCTAAAGGTGCCAGCTAACCTGGCTGCCCTAAGGGTGCTGCTGCACTGTATTACCCACTTCAAGGCTTTGGGGGTGGGGTGAGAGGCAGGGGCAAGTGTTCCTCACAGTGATTTGGGCATTTGATCTTATTCTCTGCAGTTGCAAGCTAGAAGGCACCGATGCCATGAGCTCCAACCCTGCTACTAGCTGGGATCTTCTAGCCAGACTAGAGCCCCTGGTTGACTGATAGCGATCAATTGTTTCTGTCATACAGAATGATGGGCAAGGAGGCAGCCCCTTCTTCCCAGAGCAACAAAGCTAATACAGCTCTTAACACAGAGGTGAACTTAACCTTAACTAACCATGGATATGCAATGCCTTCCTAGGGCACTGAAATACAAAGGGAATGGGGAGGGGGCAGGAATGAAAGCAGGAAGGACAGTGGGAGCAGAGAATCTTGACCTTTTGGAGATTCGGCTCTCCATGAAGGCTTGAGGTAAAGCTGGGCTACGTCTCTCCTGCTTTAAGCAAAATATGAAAAGCCAGTTTGACATAATGAATAAATTAGAGCATGACTGTTCACTTTAGAGAGAATTCCTCTACTAGCAAGCTTCCCTGGTGCATTTAAGGTAGGATAGCATTCACAGGAATTGGATTAACACATGAAGTTTATAGCACCTGACATAGTGCTGGCCACATGGTAGATGCTTGATAAATACTTGTGGGTTATTTGGTTACTTGGAGTGATCCATTCATTGATGGTACAAAGGAGGGCACCTGTGCCCCTGGTGGATCCTCACTCAATCCCCAGAACTTTGGCCATCCGGATTGTTAGTGCCTTTGATGTCACTGCACTGGAATTAGTGTCCACTCAGCTGACCAAGCTCAGGCCGGAACAGGTTGGGGATGATTTTCCAGAATCGACTTCAGGGACTTGCCTGTTAGACCTGTAGCCATTTTCAGATGTGCCGAGTGATGTGACTCAAGAGCTGCAGTATTTTTGTATCAGTGACTGTGGATTGTTGGGTCACTGAAAACAAAGTTCTCTGGGTACTGGGCTATTTGAATAATTGTCTTTCTCTCTCCCCACTGCCATGTCCTTCCCTGGCCCAGCCTTGTCCAGGACTTGGTCAGTTTTTGAAACTGAAATTTATTCCCCGTTCTATGCTTGGGGAGTGAAGGGGGTGGGGGTTAGGGTTAGGGGTGGGGATTGGATGGGAGAGATGCCTTTATTTTTTATATGGTCTCTAGATTTATATACAAAGGTAATTTGCCCTATGGGCTTCTGGGAATGGGGACAAATCAGGGCCCTAGAGTTTGAAAGCACTTCAGTCTCCCCAGGTAGGCTTCATGCCAGTGGGGCTGAGAGGACTTTGGCCCCTGACACAGTCACCTGAGCCATTAAAAATGTCCTCAAGTTTTTGTGTGGGGTTGTGGGAGGTGGAGGGCAGCTGTATGTATGACATGATGTTCCTCACCTCATTTGTACACGGTTTTGTATGTATGCTTTCTGTATGGAGTATTTGTTACAGGTAAATATATTCCAGCACCCAACCTTAGCCCTGCTTCTTTTCCTGAAGTCCCATACCGCCATTGTTGTCCAAGAAGCGTCCCCTGGGTCCTTGCATTATACATCATTGGTCTTTAGCTGGAGTGGTCCTTGGGAGCCTTCCAGTCCAACCCTCTCATTTCTAAAATGAGGCGACAGTGCCTTAGGTCACACCAGGAAGGAGCACAAGAGCTAGAATTAGAGCCTGGGTCATCTTGTGTCCAAAGCTAGAGTTCTTTTTACTGTACCTTTTTTTACTGTACTTTACTTACTTTACTTGCCAACCTGTTGGCAAGAAGAAATTAAAAGAGGTAGCTGTTTTAGATGCCTGTGAAGAAGATCATGTTGGTAAAGCTCTTACCATAGTTCAGGCCGAGAAGGACGCCGGTATGGCTTATTGACACAGGCATGCAACAGACACGCCAAAGTGTTCTCTTTAGACTTGTGCTCTTCTGAGATGGCAATATGGCCACACAGTAGGTGCTTAATAAATGCTAGTTCCTTTCCCCCTCCCCTGTCCTGCTAGAACTCAAATCTAGTAGGTCTAAGTAGGCTCCTGATCTGGACTTTGGTCAAAGGGAGCAAAAAGACTGAGCAGAGGCTAAGGGGCCATGGGACCATAATTTAGTCCTTTGAGGGACACCCAGGAAGACACTCTCAGTTGAAAGAGGGGTCTCAGAAACCTTCTAGTCCAACCAATATAAAAACATGAAAGAACCCCTTCTAAAACACTCCCCCAAACATGTTTTCCAGCCTTTATTTCAAGGCCTCCTATAACAGGAACCTACCTCTTTCTCAAGGCATCACCATTTTCCTTTCGCCTTGTCTAAGTTTTCCTCTTTGCAATCCCACCCATGTCCCATGTCAAGAGTCCAGAAACACAAGACTAATAGATGACAGACCTTCAGGTGTTTGAACATAACTGCTGTGTCCCCAGATAACACTTTCCCCTGAAAATCACATAGCAAAAAGTACAGGCTCACTTATGTGCTCTCCAGTTTCTCATTCTTCCTAAAGCATGGCACCTAAAACTGAACACTGCCCTCCTGATGTGGATGTACACCGACCCTTGTCAAGGCATCCCGAAATAGCATTCACTGTCTTGGCTGCTGCACCACACTGTCGATTCTTCGGGATGTTTGCTGTCCACTCCAGGTCCCAGGCCTTCTTCAGATGAACTTCTGCCTAGACCTACCTCCCTCATCTTGTACTTTTGAGTCCAGATGTTCAGCTGTATATGGTTTTTATTTTATTCGATTCAGCTCAGAGTTCTAGCCTAGCAAGATTTTTTTGGACCCTGACTGTCATCCTTTGAGTCAACCAACCTTCCTAGGTTTGATTGGATAAGCGTGCCATCTATGTCTCTATCCAAAACACTGAGAAAAACATCATTTAACAGCACAGGGCCAGGCATAAATTCTCTGGGGCATTCCCCTGGAAATCTTCCAAACTGACATGCACCCAGCCTTTCAAACAGCTGGAAGTACACCTTATACTATACGCTCACCTGGCCCACATTTTTCTGTCTTTCCAACAGAAATAGTATGTGAGTTGGTATCAGATGTCTCACTAGCATATAGGTAAATGATATCTATAGCACTCTCCTGTCCATCAGCCTAATAATGCTATCAGGAAAAAGGTAATGATATTAGATCGCCATATGTGGCATATTCTTTTTAAGAAGTTGATAATTTTCTTTTATATCAGCTTTCCAAATTTATTCTTCCACCCTCCCTCTCCAGTGAGCCATCCCATTAGAAAGAAAGGAGGGGATTAAGACAGAAATATGGTAAACTAACCCTGTCAACCAAGTGTGAGCATTTACGCAGTGTTCTGAATCCGGACTCCCTCAGCGCATTTCTCAACACTTCTTGGGGCCAGAGATGGAGGGTAACTTGTTCTTGATGAAGCCATGCATGCATTTGTTTGTTTCCTGTTGTTGTTGCTTTTGTTTTGGGATTAGTTTCTTTTCCTAGATGTTTGGAATATGTTCCAGTATTTTCCTAGGAATCAGTCACTCAATTACTTACAGGTTACAGGATCCTCTTTTTGAAAATCAGGAAAACATTTGCCCTTTTTCCCTTAACTCCTATTCTGCAAGATCTTTTGAAGTCACTGACTTATCTCAGCAATCACATCTTTTCCAGAACTCATTTATTTCTCCTCTGACTCCAAATCAAGTGCTTTTTCTGCTCTCCATTTCCAGATTTCTTGAGCTCAATGGCTCTCAGACCTCACAGCCTTGTACTCTGTTCCCTTCGTTTCCTTCACCCTCTAGGTGCAGCTAAATAGGGGCTAGAGCTCTGGGCCTGCAGTCAGGACGACTCAAATTCAAAGCTGGACTCAGATATCCAGTGACTATGTGACCCAGATTTACTCTCTGACTCAGTTTCCTCATCTAAAGTGGGGATAATAGCACTCACCTCTTTGGGTTACTGTAAGTATAAAAGCGATAATATTTGTAAAATACTTTGTGAAACTTAAAGTGCTATATAAATGCTAGTTATGATTAATATCATATAGTTCATCTAGGCCTAGTACAGAACTCATTAAAGGCAGCTAGGTACTGCTCTTGTTTTCTATTTAATCTTAGTTATCAACTTCTTACTATTTTTATTTGGTTTGGCATAGAAAATAGAAAGAAATTAAGAGTTTGGTGTAGCTTCTCTACCACCCACTCTGGGCAACAATATTATCTCTTCTTTTCCCCAGGATAGCTTTTTTATAAACTGCCCCCTCTTTTAAAAATCATCTTTAGCATTCCTTACCCAGCCTCAGCTCATCCTGAGCTTTAGCACTTCTGACACTCTTCCACAGTACTGTGCCATACTTTAACATTCGTTTTCCTTTATGTGTTATGGCTTCAATCTGCCATACATGCCTTTGCAAACTCTCAGTTGGTGCAGCCACATCTGTGTGGATCACTCCTTTTCCTCTACATCAGAATTGTTTCTCTGTCTTCACAATATCATTCTTAAAAGCTTATTCTTAAAAGCTTAAAAATCCTATTTTTTCTGGACTGACTTTCCCTACAGAATTTTAGTTTGTGAAGTCCTGGAGCCTGTGCTTTCTCTGAATCCTTTGAATCTGCTTACGCTGAGGGTCCGTGTTAGATTACGCCCCACTCTCTTCTCCAAAATTCTGGAGTGTTGGGCAGATTTTGCTCAGCATCTCCTCTATCAAAAATCCTAAAGTAGTCAGTTGCCAATGAGGCTCACAGGAAACTTGTTGGCAAGGATCAGGTCCGGAATAAATTTTCCCTTGTTCAGTCTTCTGCGTACCAAAGGATTAAATTATCATAAATACAAGTCAAGAAATTATTGGTTGTACATTTTGGCAGAGAGCCCCAGCAGATGTCTAGATAATAAAGTCCCTGCATCATAACTATAGCACACCCCTGTGCCAGGCTTGTGGTCATTTTCCAGAGCGCATTTACTTCTCCTCTGACTCCAAAGCAAGGGCTTTTTCTGCTCTTCCCAAAATGTTTACCTGTCTTTGGCATGAGCCAACAGTGTATTATTTATCCCCATATTTCTCGAGCTGACAGCTTTCGGACCTTACAACCTTGCACTCAGTTCTCTTCCTTTTCCCCCACCCTCTAAAAAGGAAAAAGAAAACAAGTCTTCCTAGTTTTGAACTGGATGTCCTGACAGTCACGATGGTCACCCATCTCTGACGTGAAAAGGTCCCCACACAGTGCACCTAAACTCAAGTGAGTAAGCAGTCCTCACCATGTCCCAGATATCCTCTCTGGGGTTGGGGGGATCTGGTAGATTAAGTGCAGCTGCTGCTGGCCACACTTTAACTAGGTATGCCTGGCCATGTTTTCACTGGATCATGGTTTCCTCCTCTCCAAGAAGAGGGGGTTGGACTCCCTGTCTACTGATCTGTTTGACTACTTTCTGAATCAGGGATTGAGCTAGGTTAAAACTTCGAATAACCTTCCCCATCAGTTTGTGGGAAGAGATAGAAACCCTGGGAGAGGAGTGGTCAGAAGAAAGAGAGGAGGCAGCAGATGACCTAGCCCCTATTTGGGTCCTGAGGTTCAGGTTCCAGGAAGACTGCGTGGCACCAGAACACACCTGCCTTCTCTCCCCACCCCAACCTTTTAGAAGCCTCAGTGCAGGCTGAATTTAAGAGCTAAAATATTACATTGATTGAAAATGTAGGCCACATTTCCCCTCCACTCTCCATCTAACTTATATAAAACCTGACTGTAATTGGTGAAGGATTTTTTTCAAATGAGAAATTTAGCCATGTAGTGGTTCAATACAGTGAGCAGATAGCCTTATTTCCTTAGGGCCTACAAAAGGAGAGATTCTCCTGGGGCCTCTCCTTGCCATATCCAGATGGAGGTTCTAGGATGTCCTCCCCACTTTGAAGTGGGTCCACACTGCCAGAAGGCTGTCTTCCTGCCTTTAGCTCAGCACTAAAGGAAATGACCTTTGAGTCTGCATTAGCTAGAGAGCATTAGCAGCTGCCAAGGCCGGGTGGGATGGGGGTGGCGGGGAGAGGACACCTCCACCCCCTTCCTGCTGGAGCTTTCTTCTTAAAAGCTTGCTTCAAGAAACTCAGTCCCAGGAGATTTCAGCCGTTCCCATTACCACTCAGACCTAAGTGTCCTAGTCATGAAAAAGCCTTCTTCCTCCTTGCAGCAGGGAGAAAAGACGTTTAGACTGTCTATGAAGCCAGACCAGAAGCCATTCCCTACCCTTGCCAATGGGTAAAGAGAAGTAGATTTCCATTTCTGTTCTGAGCAGGCGGTCAGGGCATAGTGAGTACCCCAAGAGGCAACCTAGGATGGAGGGGGTAACAGTTTGGGGGTGGGTTGGGGGTAGCTGCCTGGACTGCCTTGGGAGGGAATGAGTTTCTCCTAGGAATTGTCAGTTGTCCTGTGATATTAAAGTTGGAGGGGACTTTGAATGTTATCTATCCCAGCTCCCCCTTTTTTCCAAAGGAAGAAACAGACTTAGAGCAAATTCAGGGAAGGGGAGGGGGGAAAAGACCTCAGGACACAAAACCCCCTAGTAGGATACTCTACACCAAATACTGATCCTAGTTTTGCCCTCTGCAGGCAAGCATCCTCAACTTCCAAAAGACCTGTTACGCATTCTCATACCCCACCCCATTAGTCACCTCACATTGGCAAGCTTCACCATCTTTGCCATCCTAAAATCTGTGCAGAGGATGGTGACCAGAGTTGAGGACCTGGTTTTGAATCTAAGCTTTGCTACTTACTAGGTCTCCTTGAGCAAGTCACAGCTTCTCAAAAACCCATCTCTTCTGTAAAATAAGGGAGTGGGACTAGATGGTCTCTAAGGGTGCTTCCCAGACTTCAATTCTTGAACAGGGACTGCTGGGGGGAATGTTCTGGTCTCTACCTATCTCCTCTAGCTGGGAGTGGTGAAGTAAAAGTCGTTCTACAGCAGCTGGGAGTGAATACAGGTTTATTGAGCAGCATTAAGTTGAGGGATGCAGGGGCAAAAGGGAGTGGGGTGGAGCTGGCCGGGCAGGGCAGTGGCTACATGGTCAGCTCCTACAAGAAAGGGACAAAAAAAGAGACATCAGGGCTGGGAGCTAGGAGGTTCATGAAGCAACGGTCCCTCCTTTCTCCCCCACCCCACCCCCAAAACAAGCCTGAAAGGAAAAGCAGCTGCCTTCTAGACAGGGTTTGCTCACTGTCTTGGGCTTTGCTGAGCAGACACGGGGCCAAGGAGAAGGAAACAGCTCACTGGGGTTAAATGAGGAAAAAGTCCTCCAAAAGGATGCACTAGGACCTTCAACTAAGGCCCTTGATATGCTCTCTCTGGAAACTACTCGGCCAGGGAGGAAGAAGGGGAACGGTGTGGGCTAATGGAAAGTAGAAAGCCTGGTATGAAAAAGAGAGAAAGGGCAGAAGCTTTGGTGCTACCCCATGGCATGAGCTGTGTACTCAGCCTCTCCTGGATCCATGCTCACCATAATGGCATTGACGATGTCATTATTGTTATGTCTCAGAGCCCGGACAGCCTTCGCTCGAGACACATTGGCCTGAGCCATCACCAGCTCAATGTCACGCACCTCCAGGCCTGTCTCATCCACCTGGCAAGAAGCAGGAACCAAGATTTGGCTAGGAGAGGCTGGAACCCACATCCAGTGAGGCTGCCTTGACCTCCACCCACTGGACCCCACGTGCTTCCCTCCCCCGTGTCTTTAAGAAAAGAGAGACCCTATAAATGGTTCTGTGGATTTCCTGAGCCCAAGGGCCCCAGCCCAGCCAACCCCCCCTCACCTCTTCTTCTTCACTCTCCTCCTTGACACTGAGGCCTGGTGCTGTCTCTGTGATGATGGGTGACGGTTCAGCTGGTACCTTAAATTTTTCTGCTGCTGCCTTGTGCACTTGCTGGGATAGGTCCTCAATCTGCAAGGAATGATGAGGCAGAAGGTGTGCAAGGAAAGAGGTGAAGCAGACACTCCCTGTTCTCCCGAAGGTAGAATATATTGCCCAGGGACTGAGTTCCATGGCTCTGAACCTGACCCCCCTGTCCCAATTCTGCATGAGGGCAAGTCTCCACCCCACCCCACTGGTGTGAGTGACCCAAGCAGACTGACCTTAGCCTCCCCAAAGACTATGTAGATGTCCGAAGCTGGACTTTTGAAGACATCAGGCTTGGAGATGACAAAGAGAATGTTCTTAGACTTCCGAATGGTGATTCGAGTGACTCCGTGGATCTGCCGTAGGCCCAGCTTTGACATGGCCTAGTGAGAGAGAGTGCATGAAGGGTGAGTGTTGGGACCTCAGGCCCAGTCTGAGAGCCTGACCATGTTTAGGGCGAATCAGCCTCAACCCTCTCTGCCCCTGAAGGAGGAGGAAGAAAATCACTTTCTGGGGGTCACAAAGTGTTTGACTTGGTCATTAACTAGGAAGGAGAAGGAACTTGCATTCCATTTGGGGGTTCTTGTTTGATTTCCATGGAACATCAAGTAAATGTTGACCACTGTCCATAAAGGAGACACTTGCTTGGACGATAACCCTAGGACAGAAGGTGACTAAACAAGCTTTGACCTCTTGGTATCAGTTTCCCCATTTGGCAGAAGGTTTCCATGTTCTCTGGTCTTAGAGCTTACGAGAATGCCCAGCCTGGTGGGTGAGGCAAATCCCTCTCAGCCATGCTGGACCTTACCACCCTCAGGCCTCCAGAGCCCATCCAGACCCTCTCTGCTTGGAGGCAGCTCACCTTTCTAGCTTTCTTCTCACTACGGCTCTGCTTGGCTTTGTTGCCAGTCTCTTCGCCACTTCCCACAGAGTGGGCCAGCTGGGCCTGTGGATGGTACAGAGCCTGAATGGAATTGATCATGCAGGGAACACGTACAGCCTCTCTTCCTGAGATGTAGGCCTACAAAATGTCAAGGGGTGGCTGGATGCAGGACCTTTGGAGGGTCAGAGAATCTAGAGGCCAATTCCTTGTCCAGCAAGGGAATAAAATAGGGAAGCGTAGAAAAGAAACTTACCTTTACAGTGGTTATGGATTAATTTTCACCAGACCAACTGCCTGAATTGCTTCAGGCCTCAGACACAAGGGTCAAATTAAGTACACTACTAGTTTATCATCTAGTCTGGTTGTTTTTTTGGGGGGGTTTTGGGAGGAGATTAGAAGAGTCAGGCCCCGTCCAGAAGGAGGAAATAGTCAAAGGCTGCTAAGAGTGCTTGACTTAGGAGGTGGAAAGTCTGGGTTTGAAGATTGCTTCCGGTATTTACTAACAAGATGCTCCAGTGTATAGAGTACTGAACTGGGAGTCTAGAAGACCTGAATTCAAATCCTGCAGCAGACACTACCTGTGTGACTCTGGGCAAGTCACTTGACTTGTCTGCCTCAGTTTCCTCCACTATAGAGAGGGAATGATAATAGCACCTACCTCGAAGGGTTGTTGTGAGGATCCAGTGAGATGATAACAATAAATGTTAAGCCTTTCTAAGTAGCCACTTGCTACAGTGACTTTAGGCAAATACCACAATCCCTCCAAACCAAAGTTTTTCTCCGAAGTAAAATGGAAATACCAGAGTTATGTACTTCAAAGGGTAGTTGAAAAGAAAAGTGCTTTGTAAACTTTAAAGCAATAAAACAGAATTGAGGTGGTTCTAGTTACTCTGTCTTCTTAGAGAAGTGTCAGAAAGCATCCAGAGGAGTACTTCTCTGGGGTCTCTCCTCAGCCCAAGTCATGGACACAGAATGAGCCCATCCTCAAGGTGGGCAAACTCCCCCAGAGAGCGGTGAGGGTTCAAGGGGTACCTGAGGTGGTGCGGTGCGTGGTTCTGTACCATCTGGCTCCTCCAGCTCAGGGAGAGATTCCCCATTACTCTCAGAATCATTGCGGGATGCTGAGAGGAGGGAAAGGGGGAAGGTCAGGAAGATTTTAAAAATGAATCATGGCTTAGACCTAGTCTGGGCAAGCCCCCCACCCCAAGAAAGGAGGTCACTTCTTCAACCTCAGTGTCCTCCTCCCAGGCACAAATAGCAGGGAGACTGCTCTGACCCTGGAGGGCCGGGCCCAGGCTCAGGCTCATAGCTGGTGGAAAGGAGGGAAGGGGGTCCCACCTCAAGCCTGCAAAAGGATCACAAGATAGCCAAAATATGGCTTCCTGGTGTTGCAAGCAGAGGAAGCCTCAGTCAGCTGGGAGACCTGTGGTCTACTCCTAGCCCTGCTCCTGACTCTTGGGCAAGCTGCTTCCCTGGTCTCTGCCTTGGTTAGTTCATCTGTTAACATGCTAACCACCTCTTGCCCTTTTTACCCAACATACAGGGTTGGGAAGTCTTTGAAGAATGCAATAGGAGGGGATAGGCCTTGAAGCCCACCACTTGAGGCTGCAGGCCAAAGGCCACTCACCCCTGTGATTGGGGAGAGCCCCAGGGGCCGGGCACAGCGCCACACTAGCTGCTTGACGAAGCTCGTCCAGCTCTGCACCTTGGGAAAGAGGGTCTGCCTCGCTCGAGGAGCTTGATTGTGACTGCACAGAGCCCTGGAGAGGTGGTCGATCAGTACCTGAGAGGTTGGTGGTGAAGGATGAAAAGGCAGGAAAGGGAATCAGGCACGAGCCTCTTTCCAGAAGAGGGTCCAGCCTCAGCCTCCTTTCCCCTTCCACATCTTCCATTCACACACTCCCCAGCCCATGCCCATCACACCCCCAGCCCTATTACCTTCTGTGCTCGGCCAGGGTCCTAGGGGGGGTGTTACATCTCCAGGGCTGCTCTCCTCCCACCGAGCAGCAGGCTCCCCTCTTGAGTGAGTTGGGCCCCAGAGCCCTGGGCTAGGAGCAGGGCCTGGAGGCACTTGGCTGGGAGTGGGGGACTTGGGAACCACCTGAGGTACAGACCCCCCCAGGGGAGCCTGCCCTGCCCAGAGCCCCCTGGAGCATGGATTTGAGATCACCTCAGGAGACCCAGCTGGGGCCTGGTCTTTGGCATAGGGGACCGCTTTTGAGGTTGGTGTTCTCGGGGATACTAGGACTTGACCCCTTGGGGAACGGTGCCGGGGAGATCCTGCTTTCCGCGTTGCTACTGTGCCCAGGTCTGATGGGCACAAGGCTGAAGGGGGCATGTTCCCTGAGACAGCTCGGGCTGAGGAAGAGACTGTTCCCTCCACCCTAGCCCCTTCTTGCTTCTGGGCCAAGAGAAGTGGGGGGCCCTTATTGCTTGAGGCCTCTGGGCTAGAAGAGGACTGAGGCTCCACTGGGCTGGGCATTATGATAACAGGGGCAGAGGGGCCCTGGGCCTCCCTGAAGGTAGGCACAGGAGTGGCAGAGGAGGACTGTGATTTCCCTAACTTTGCATTTGGGCCACCTGCTACGTATGGTGACTTCTCCCTGCTCAGGGAGCTTCGAGGCAGAGTCCTCTTCTCTCCAGGCGGACCTCTTGGCTCTTCAAGGGAACAGTCAGTTGAGGACAAAACAGAAGAAGGGACTCCTTCCAGCAGAAGTCTTGGGCCCACAGCAGGCATAGGAGTAAAAATCAGAGCCTCTTGGGACTTGAGCAGGAAGGCGAGGTCAGATAGATTCTCTGGGAACGAGGTACTGCACATCCCCTCTTCTGGCCTGAGGACAGAGGCCTGTTCAGCGTCCCACCTCAAGTTAGCCTTTATCTGGGGGCCCTCAGGCAGCACTGGGGAACCTTCCCCTGGGGTACCATGGGACTCTTTTGCTCTGAGCACAGACTCAAGGGCTTTACTGGGCTCTGGAATTTCATCACTGGGGAAAGGTTTCTGAGCTGTCTGCTCTGGACACTTTATATCCAGATTAAATTCAGCCTCTCCCAGTAACTCCTTCCCCAGGGCATCCATTTGTTCCAGACTAGGTCCAGAACTGGGCCCTGGAATTCCAATCTCTTTAGAGGATTGGCTAGCATCCCGTGGCCCTGACGTAAGGCCCATCCTTGTGGGAGAGACTGAGTGCTGTTCTGAGCTGTCCTCACCAACAGGGCCCTCATTTTCCAAATCTGGTTCCTCTTCCAGATGGCATGGAGGCCACTGAAGGGAACGCTCCAGGGAGACAGGGGGACACCCTTCCCCACTGACATCCCTTGACAGAGCATCCTCAGGGCCTTTGGAAATGACTACATAACTCAGCTCAGCCAGGGGATTCAAGTCTTCATCCTCACCAACTAGCCCCTCCTGCCCCTCAACATCTTTATCTTGACCACATGCCTGCTCCCCAGCCTCTGGCAGCACTTCTCTCTGGGGGGACAATGGTTCAGCCTCCTCTTCTGTATTGAGACAAATAACAAGGCCCTCCCTTGAGTCCAGCGCTTCAGCTGGAGATGGCTTTCCTTCATCTTGGGGGCACGCTTGCTCCTCTCTCTTTTCTTCCTCCTGCCCCATAAGAGGGAAGGTCTCTGGGGTTACCTGGGTCCTGTCATCCTGAAACATCTCCAGGGCAACAGGCTTCAGGCCTAATGAGAAGTCCACTTCTACTTGTGGAGTCTGAGAGGTCATTGCTGTAGCAATAGATTCTAGGCTTACTTCTTGTAATGGCTGAGATGTCACAGCACTGGGTTCTAGATCTACTTCTTGTGGGATCTGAGGGGTCACTGCCACAGCAATGGGGCCTAGGTCTGTTTCTTGAGATTTCAGGGCAATGGGTTCTAGGCCTACTGCTTCTTGTATGGTCTGAGATGTCATCATGGCAGTGGGTTCTAAGCCTACTATTTCTTTTAGAGTATGAGATGTCTTCATAGCAATGGGTTCTAGGTCTACTGTTTCTTGTAAGGCCTGAGATGTCTTCGTAGCAATGGGTTCTAGATCTGCCGCTTCTCCTAGGGTCTGAGGTGTTTCTGTGGCAATGAGCTCTAGATCTGCAGCTTCTTGCAGGATCTGCGGTGTTTCTGTGGCAATGGGCTCTAGATCTGCAGCTTCTCGCAGGGCCTGCGGTGTTTCTGTGGCAATGGGCTCTAGATCTATGGCTTCTCGCAGGGCCTGCGGTGTTTCTGTGGCAATAGGCTCTAGATCTGCGGCTTCTTGCAGGGTCTGAGGTATCTTTGTGGTAATGGGTTCTAGATCTGCGGCTTCTTGCAGGGTCTGAGGTGTCTTTGTGGTAATGGGTTCTAGATCTGCTTCTTGTAGGAGCTGAGGTGTCTTTGTGGCAATGGGTTCTAGAGCTGTTGCTTCTTGTGTGGTCTGGGATATCTTCGTGGTGGTGAGTTCTAGGTCTACTGTTTCTTGTAGGGTCCGAGGTGTCACTGACACAGCAATGGGTTCTAGATCTGCTGCTTCTTGTAGGCCCTGAGATGTCTTCATAGAAACGGATTCAGGGCCTGCTGTTTCTTGTAGGATTTGAGAGGTCACTGACACAGCAATAGGTTCTAGATCTGCTGCTTCTTGTAGGGCCTCACATGCCTTCATAGGAATGTGTTCTAGATCTGCTGCTTCTTGGCCCTGAGATGTCTTCATAGAAACGGATTCAGGGCCTGCTGTTTCTTGCAGTATTTGAGAGGTCACCGACACAGCAATAGGTTCTAGATCTGCTGCTTCTTGTAGGGCCTGGGGTGCCTTTGTGGCAATGGGTTCTAGATCTGCTGCTTCTTGTAGGGCCTCACATGCCTTCATAGGAATGTGTTCTAGATCTGCTGCTTCTTGGCCCTGAGATGTCTTCATAGAAACGGATTCAGGGCCTGCTGTTTCTTGCAGTATTTGAGAGGTCACCGACACAGCAATAGGTTCTAGATCTGCTGCTTCTTGTAGGGCCTGGGGTGCCTTTGTGGCAGTGGGTTCTAGATCTGCTGCTTCTTGTAGGGCTTCACATGCCTTCATAGGAATGGGTTCTAGGCCTGCTGTTTCTTGTAGTATTTGAGAGGTCACTGACACAGCAATAGGTTCTAGATCTGCTGCTTCTTGTAGGGCCTCACATGCCTTCATAGGAATGTGTTCTAGATCTGCTGCTTCTTGTAGGACCTCACATGCCTTCATAGGAACGGGTTCTAGGCCTGCTGTTTCTTGTAGTATTTGAGAGGTCACCGACACAGCAGTAGGTTCTAGATCTGCTGCTTCTTGTAGGGCCTGGGATGCCTTTGTGGCAATGGGTTCTAGATCTGCTGCTTCTTGTAGTATTTGAGAGGCCACCGACACAGCAGTAGGTTCTAGATCTGCTGCTTCTTGTAGGGCCTGGGATGCCTTTGTGGCAATGGGTTCTAGATCTGCTGCTTCTTGTAGTATTTGAGAGGCCACCGACACAGCAGTAGGTTCTAGATCTGCTGCTTCTTGTAGGGCCTGGGATGCCTTTGTGGCAATGGGTTCTAGATCTGCTGCTTCTTGTAGGGCCTCAGATGCCTTCATAGGAATGGGTTCTAGGCCTGCTGTGTCTTGTAGTATTCGAGAGGTCACCGACACAGCAATAGGTTCTAGATCTGCTGCTTCTTGTAGGGCCTCAGGTGCCTTCATAGAAATGAGTTCTAGGCCTGCTGTTTCTTGTAGGTTCTGAGGGATCACTGACACAGCAATGGGTTCTAGATCGGCTACTTGTTGTATAGTCTGGGATGTCAGCACCACAGTGTGCTCTAGACCTGTTTCTTGTAGGGTCTGAGGGGTCAGCATCATAGCAGCAGGCTCCACCTCTAAGCCGAGCACTAGGCCCTGGGCTGGGGGCTGTGCAGATGCTACCTCCTCCTCCTTCTCTGCTAAGCTATCCCCAGACTCTGGGGGGCTGAGCCAGAGAGGGAGCGGAGGCTGGGCATGGGGCTCTTCACTGTACAGCCTCTCATCCTCCTCCCCAGCATAGGAAACCGAGTCAGAGTCCGAGGAGGCGGCTGAAGTGTCGTCTCGGAAGGCGAAGGCCTCGTCCATGCCCTCGTTGATGGACATCTCTGACAGGGACTGCAGGAAGGAGGCCGAGGTGCTGTCATCTTCACCTTCACTGTCTCTGCCTGGAGCCCCCTCCTGGGGCAGCAGCAAGATCTCCACGGCCTCGGCCTCAAAGATCAGACTGCCTCTGAAAGGAAGCAGCGTGGCTGGGATCATGGGATCGCTGCCAGGAAAGCTGACATCCGGGAAGGAATTCCCCCTTCTCCCTGGGCTCCACAAGGAGCCACTGTCCCCAGAAAGACTCGACTCCGAGGAGAGATGGTCCCGAGACCCCGGGGGCAGCAGCTCTGTGTCATCCGAGTCAGAGGCCCCACCAAGGGGACTCTCTTGGCCGCCTTCCTCATTGGAGCAGAGGAGGGAGAAGTCGTCATTCTCAGGAGAGTCCAGCCCCTCGGTCTCCATCAGCAGATTGGGGGAGCATGATGGGGATGTGCTAAAGCTGCTGGAAGAGCCCCAGCTGCCCCCCTCTGCAGTGATGTAGGAGCCAGAGGGGGACGTAGGTGGTGAGCTGAGGAGGCCAACCTCAGTGTCGCTGGACTCCTCGTTCAGGCAGAGAGAGTGGGTGAACAGATAGGAACAGGCCACCTTGGTGGGGGTGGAAGGAGCTGTGAAGTAAGGGTCTGGGTCCAGGCGGGAGGAAGGCACAGGGAGGTCACCCTGAGAGAGCAGCTCGGGGGGTGGGCTGGGGCCAGCCCGCCTGCCCTCCAAGTCCCTGAGCTCTGAATCTGTCACTGTCAGGGGTTCGGCTGCCTGGGACTCCTTGGGCAGCTCTGTGGTGGCCTGCTGGAGCCCCCCACTGCTTGTTTCTTCACCCATCACAACCCGGGGCTCCAGACTCTCCAGGATGAGGGGTTCCTCAGGGAGTCCTTTTGGGGGTTCCACCACAGGGCCGCACTCTCCCAAGGCCGTTCCACTAGAACTGGTGCTGCCCACTCCAGCATCCGAGCTGGCCCCTTCTGGCTGTGGCCGGTCACCGTGCTTGGCGGGCAAGAAGGCTACGGGGATAGAAGCTGGCCCTGGAGTCAGGTCCCCCTGCATGGACAAGTCCTCAGGTGTGGACAGGTCTCCACTGGGTGTAGAGGCAGCAGCATCATTGGGTCCAACTGCGGAAAAGAAAAAAGAGGCATGAGGATGGAAGGTGTGGGGAAGGAAAAGGAGGAAGGCCTTGGTCAGTGATTTCTTGGAGAATGAGGTGTTCAGGAGTCAGGAGACAATACAATCAACTTGTGTAGGACCTTAGACAAATCCCTGCATGGCCCCAAACCTCAATCTTCTCCTTGGTAAGATGAGGATAACATTTCTAGAATGATGGACAGCAATAACCGTTGTTCTCTGGCACTTTCCATGTGTGTCCTTCACCACAGCTATGGTAAAGTAAGGTTTGCAAAGTGCTTTCCATAGGTTCTCCCATTCAGTTCTCACATCAGCCTTGGCAGGTGGTGCTATTATCCCTATTTTACAGATGAGGAAATTGTAGGAAGCAGAGAAAGGTTCTAGAACTTGCCAAGAGTCCTACAGAGGGTGTCTTTCTGATGCCAAGCCTATCACTGTATCCATTTTGCAGATGTGACTAACCATGGAAACAGCTGGCTAAGTCAGGGCTCAAACACTGGTTTTCCCAGGCATTGTGGACAGACTCGAAGTTTATTTCCAATAACCCTATTATATATTCTGATAGTCCTGTTATTTCCCAGTTATATCAATCACTCTGGATACAGAAAAATGTTGTGAAATGAATTTTACATGCCAGTAATGGCAGGTCCCAAGGTAAGGAATCTCTCCTCCCATGCTAACTTCGAGCCCCTGCCTCCCTCAATAGGCCGTAGGCCAGAGGGCCCAATCATAGGAAAGCCTGCCAGGTGAGTAGAGAAAGAAAAGAAGGAGAGTAGATCTGTTGGCCTAGCCAGGGGTGGAGAACCTTGGACCTCAGTAAGTCAAAGGGCCACATTTGAGGACCTAGAGGGCCTCTAGGCCAAAGATTCCCCACCCCTGGGCCATTAAATTAGCTTCAAGCATGAAACACTGCCTTGTCAGTGGGGAGACCTGGATTCTAATCCTGGTTCTGCCACCTAACTTACTGTGTGACCTTGGGTGAGTCCCTTACCATCTCTGGGTCTGACTCTTACTTTGTAAAAGAAGGCATTTGGCACTGGATGCTCTCAAAAGCACCTTTCCCATTTTTTGGCATTTCCTCGTACCGCATTGGAATGTGTGACCTGATCTAAACAGAAGAGCTCTGTGCTCTGACCGCTGAAGACTGAAGGGCTACCCTGAGGCCAGCAGGGAGTCCTTCATTGTAGACCAGATCTGCCACTGTGGCTCCATCCCTTTAAAAAAATGCCCAAGCTCCCATCTCAAGTAACAGCTGCAATCTCTCTGCTCTTTCCCTTCCCCACACCCAAGCAAGCCAGGCTAGAAAAGGGGGTGGGGGCACACAGCCTCCACAACTTTCATCCCCTCTTCCTCCCTCTCACTTTCCCAGTCTCCAGAGCCCTGAACAAGGACCTGGGGGGAGGGGGAAGAAACGTGGTCAGATCTTGGACTCTCCCTCTACCCTCAGGAAAGCTTTTGTGAACAATAAGAGCCTTCCTTATTGGTCAGACACCAGTGGAGAGGCCCAGCACCCCCTCCTCTTCCTCTTTCCCTCTCTCCCCCACATTAAGCATGTGCTTTCTTTTAACCTCACGAGTGGGCAGAGGACAGAGGCTAGAATCTTAAGATCTCAGAGCTGGAGGAAAGAGGGATCTTAGAAATCACTTAGGCTCACTGGATCCTAAAGGAAGAACTTTTGGAAAGGGATCTTAGAGGTCATCTAGTTCAACCCCCTCATTTTACAAAAATAGAAAACTGAGGCCCACCAAGACAAAGTGACCTGTCAGGATCACCCAGTTTAAGTAAAAGCTGGATTTGAATTTGGCTCTTTCCACTATGCTATATGCCTCCCATCTAAAAGGGTTGTGTGTTAGCTATATTTATTTTAAAGATGGGGAAACTGAGGCCTAGAGAGAGCAAGAAGGGAGGAGAGGAGAAGAAGCTGGAGACAGCACTCCCTTGCATCCAGATGACTTCACCTGGCTGGTCCCTAGCTCTGGGAGAGTGGAGAGAAGGAGGGGATTACGTACAGAAAGGACTAAGGAGGGCAAAGGGTCTTACACATCACTGCTGCCTTATACTGCAGCTCCCGTCAAGTCTGAATGGATGGTCTCTCCTGTAAGCTCCTCAAGGGCAGGGACATTTCCTGTCATGTGACATTTCCTTCTGTCATGTGTCTTTCTCCTCAGCACCTAGCACAACAGTTTGCACACATGCTTGTTGACTTGGAGGGATTGAACCAAACTACAGCCTGGTGGGAAAGCCAGGCTGCAGCTGGAAGATGGAGGAAAGCCAGATGCATCTCCGGGTGCACTGGCTCCCATCTCCAGGTCACTGCCCTATAGGCCATTGGGTGAGCCCAGTGGGGTAGAGGGCCCCTCTGAATCACTAAAATGAGCTAAACACCACAGGATGTGGTGGGATGAGCTGGACCCGGAGTCTGGAAAGCTCTAGGTTTGACGGCCACCTCAGGCACTTACTGTCGGGTAGAACCTCACCCCACAGCCTCTGACCCTGTTTCTTCCTCTGTTTAAAACACCAACGATGAAAGGGTTGGACTAGCCAGCCGCTGAAATCCCCTCTCATCCCAAGTCATTCAGCCTCTCTTTGTGGCAGCTTCTTTATCTATAAAATGGAGATCACACCACTAGTACTTAACTCCAGCTCTGCCAACTGTGTCTGTTATTATGGTAGCTTGTGTGCACTCTGACCCTACTGCTAAGCCCCGGGGCCTGATCTGAAGGGTCAGAGCCCGCACTTTTGAGAATAGTCTCAATCCAATAGTTTATTTCATCCTTTCCTCTGGAGCTTGGCAAATTTATTTTTTTTTAATCAATAGAACAGCAAATGCAGGTATAAACAAGTCCTTCTAACTAATGCCATTTTGGGGTGTTAACAGTCATAAATAAAAACAGCAGCCATCTATTTGAAGGAACCATTGGGTTGAATGATTAAAGATTGCTTTAGCTAAGAATTTTAAGGTTCCCAGAGAGGAGAAAACTAGCTTACGTTTCTACAGCAGGTGCTTTATATTTATGATTTCCCAACAACCCATAATCTTCCATTCTAGGGTTAAGGAAACTGGGTTCAAAGACCAGTAAGTTAGAAAGTGGCTAGTCCCCCTTTCCCCAATCCATCACTTTCCACTAACCAGGGAGCCATCTGCAAAGAAGTGTGAACCACCTAGTGTGTCTGTGGTCAGGAAATGGGCACATCAGACAGAAGTCAGGAGAGCCTTCTTTGAGAGGAAGACAGGCAATGTTGGGGGAGGCAGGAACATGCTAGAGAAGGTCTCTAAAGCATCAGGACAGCTACCACAGAGTCCTCACTTGAGAGTCTAGTTCTGTCCTGACTCAGACCACAGGGCCATCCTATTAACATAGCCCTACCACATCAGACACTTCAGCCACCTATTGCCCCACTCCAGAAAGGGCGAAGTGGAGTCCTGATGAATACATGCAAGAGCTCAGACTGCCATGACAAAGGTGCCTGCTCTACGTCACAACTCCTATCTCAGGCCACGTTTGAGGCAAGAGGGTGGGTCTACAAACAGAGCCAGGCAAGGGAGATAGGGAGAAGACAACTCAGGTCCTGGGCCAAGCCAAGGTAAAACTGCTTAGTAGCCTCAGTTTACTCCTTTATAAAATAAATAGGTATAACTGGATGCTCTCTAAATTTCCTTTGACAGCTTAACAACCACAGGAAAAACTCCCACTAAATTTGTCGTAAGATGCCCAGGGTTCAAATTCCAGCAGTAGAACAAATGAGCTCACATGACTTGGGTTTCACTACTTGTAAAATGAGGTTAATAGTACTTAGTTACTGATCTCCCAACCAATTCTGTGATAAAATAATGGCCCAACACATGTCACCTGTGATCATTCTGCTATACCCCAGGCTTCCCCCTCAACCTATAATCTCCATCTCTGTGCTTTTCTGGGGGAAGGGAGGTCAGCTCAAAGCAAAGTCCACTTCCCAAATAAATTGGGTATCCTCACTCCTC